>OY744548.1:13567969-13590469 GCA_963556195.1 Sepiola atlantica | reverse complement strand
ATGAGACGAACTAAAGTCAAAAACAATCTTGCTCAGTTATGTCGTGCTCCTAGCAACATCTTAGTAAGAGACCAGAAAACAGCTGTGGACCAGACGGCTAGAAAATGTCCTCTTTCTACTGACATGGCAATCTCCTCTTCTGAGGTGGATCAGAGCACCCTGAATCCAGTGGAAAACACTCATCCACCTGGAAACGGGAATAGAGCGGTCAAAACTTACTATGGTTAGATGCGACTACAACACCGAACCAACCATCTGCGAATGTGGAGAGGGGAACAATACGAAGCATAACTGCGTGATCTGCCCTTTACTGTTCAGTCAGTGCAGCTTGAAAGAGTTTGAAGAGTACAATAATCATGTCAAAGAGTGTCATGTTACCACACGCTTCAAAGCCACGTAAAAATGAGGAAGAACCGTAGCTATAATCAAGGAAAAAAAAGTTATATTGTGAGTAACAATGCACTACAGTGCAAATGCACCGAATTTTGTATTCTTCATGTTTTTCTTCACAATTTATTTCAATAATTTAGTTTATTTTTTGTTCTGTTTTAAGATAAGTTACATCTAACAGAAGCATCGGAATGACAACTTCTGCATTTGGAAGATTAAAAAAACAGGAGTAGGAAGACTCCTCTGAAATTAAGATGTTTACAATACATTGATAGTTCCTATTGCTGTATCTGCAAGTGAAACATGGACTACACGAGCATGTTCGAGAACTATCCTTGGAAGTAAATTTCCGAAATAAACAAAGAAATGAACATCTATTAACGATGTTTTCCGAAAAAAAGGAAAATTAACGTGGTTTGGACATGTTTCCCGGCTGCCAGGCTCCAGCTATGTACGGAAATCATACCAAGAAGATTTTATTGAAGTAGGATAAAGAAGAAGACCCCTAAAGAGATGGTCTGACTAGATAAGGGTTGAGACTGAAGTTGCATTCCTGACAGTTGAATGAAAGACCCAAGACCGTGATAAGGGCGTAATTTTGTTCTCGAGCACGTGGCGAAGATCCTGTATGTATGCACATAATCATTAATCAATCATGGACACATGTAAATGTAGAGATCAGCAAACATAATCATAATTGGTTATTTTTAAAATTCTAATGCTGCCCTTAGATGTTTCGGAATGAGTACAAAAATAATTTTAAAAAACTGCATATATAAAAAAACACGCGACGTAAGGGTAAAAACAAAACAACTAACTACATTCATATAGTAACGATCTGTGCAAACTCGACCTGCCAAAGTATGAAGGCTTCCCTCTTGGTTCAGAAGCACAAGAACAGGAATACGACGATCAAAGGCTTCTTTTTTTCCTTCTTTTTTTTAACATAATTCACCCCAGACAAGGCAGGCCGCCACTGTAAGGAAGGGGTAAGGAGGTAAGGAGAGGGAGGAAAGGAGAAAGGAAGAGAGGAGGGAGGGGACGAGGAGAGGGGTAAGGAGGTAAGGAGAGGGAGGAAAGGAGAAAGGAAGAGAGGAGGGAGGGGACGAGGAGAGGGGTGCAACTGGGGTAAGATGGCGACCGCGGAAGATACAGCTTTTGCCCCGGGCAACCGGTTAATATAAATAAATATATATACTTCCATCCTGTCACGTAAAAGTTACCGCGTAAAATATGTGCATATTTCTAGCTACCTAAATATTATTAACAGTAAATTTTACAGATTGATGTAGAAAACACCCTGTAATTTTCACGAAGTCCCACTAATAATAATAATAATGATAATAATGATAATAATAATGATAATAATAGTAATAATAATAGTAATAATAAAAATAATAATAGTAATAATACTAATAGTGTCAGATCGGGTGAACATACAGATGTCATGAAGCATTTACATGTAGATGCTTCTATCCCATTTGCGCGGGCAGCGATGAAAAGCCTATTGTGATCTGGAGCGTGACGGGCGTACAGACCAACGGATGATCACAGCCTCCCACAGAGATGCGAGATGGTTATAGATAACCGATTGATAAAAAGAAGAAAAAAAAACCTGGAAAAAAAACCAACCTTCTTTCCCCTCCAAAAAATGTCTACGAGGAAAAGAAAAGAAGAAAAATGCCCTTCACCCCAAAAGATAAAAGATTAAAAAAAAAAAAAAAGTAAGCAAGGAATCGTGAGATAACTTGCACAAATTGTCCTTTCTTCTTCTGAAGTGCAAAAGAAACAGGTTTGGGGAGTAACCGGCAGACAATGAACGGCCCAACCCTTTCTTCATTACTTTCTCCCGTTCATTCTCCAACAACAAAAAAAACGCATTCTCACTCTACTAAACGGAGATATTGTAAAAATAAACAGCTCAACTAAGTCAGTTAGTTTTGACATCAATGACTATTACATTCATGTAAACAAAAGAAAGATAACGGATAGCAATATAAGTTAGGTATGTGTTTATATATATATATATATATATATATATATATATATATATATATATATATGAGAGAGAGAAAGGGAGATCTATAGAATTGCTCTATCCTGTATATTGAGCTTTAATCAGTTCACGATAAGTTCAAATTTCTAAAAGTATACATTCTTTTTTTAGTTTCATACCATATGATATATATATATATATATATATATGTATATATATCATATATATATCATATATGTATATATATATCATATATGTATATATATATATCTCATATATAATATATATAACATATATATGTATATATATATCTCATATATAATATATATAACATATATATATCATATATATATCATATAACATATATATATCATATATATATCATATCTCATATATATATATATATATATCTCATATATAATATATATATCTCATATATAATATACATCTCATATATATATACATATATATATATATCATATATCACATATATTATATATATATGATATATATATATATATATATGAGATATATATAAGATATATAGGATATATATGATAGAGATATATAGGATATATATATATATATATATATATATATATATATATCGGCATTACATAACCCATAGTTGTTTGCTATGCCGTAAACCAAACAAAACCTACATATATATATATATATATATATATATATATATATATATATAAATGATATATATATATATATCAGATATATATGATATATATATGAGATATATATGATATATATATATATGAGATACATATATGATATATATATCAGATATATATATGAGATATATATATCTCATATATATATATATATATATATGAGATATATATATCTCATATATATATATATATATATGAGATATATATATCTCACATATATATATGAGATATATATGATATATATATATGATAAATATTATATATATATATATATATATATATGATAAATATTATATATATATATATATATATATATGATAAATGATATATATATGAGATACATACATATATATATGAGATATATATATCTCATATATATATGAGATATATATATGAGATATATATATGATAAATATTATATATATATATGAGATATATATGATAAATATTATATATATATGAGATATATATGACATATATATATATATATATATATATATATATATATATATATATATGTGTGTGTGTGTATCTATATATATCTAATATATAAAGTAGAGACGTTTTTTCCCCTGTACCTTCTCGGAGAATAGGAAAATAACCACATGCATCACGGGCTACTGAACTCACAATTACATTGCACTTATTCACTCGAGCGTGTTTTAGTATATCTGTTATTCTTCTTTCCAAACAAACACTGAATATTACATTCGGCCCGGCCGCCACGACTCTCCGAAATACCAACTCCATATAGGTGGTAGTAAACACTTTTCTCCCTAACAATTCTGTACTGTGACTACACTCATCGACACCAGGAACTAATAAACACAGTATAATTTTCACGAAACACCCATTGTTATTTCGTATTGGTCTGTCATTATTTTACTACATAATATTAAGCAATACGCAAAAACTTAACAACCGCTCCCTTACACTCCGATGATTATTCGCGAATATCAGATTACGTTACTTGTAATTCTACCTATGACTTCTACATTTACATTTATTTCGGAATTTACCGAATGAAATTAATGAACACAGTTCCAGCTAGATTTAATCATTCAAGATGGCACCTAGAATTTCTTGATCGAATCGACTTCCTACTTAATTGAATAAGCGCCAACATACTGGTAGACCCCGAAATATTAACATTTTCCAAATCATACACCTACAAGACGCATATTATAGAAATCTCGACCAACTCCTTTACTTCATCACTAAATGCCGTAAACTCTGTCATTGTTGAACTTTATATTCGGTCGATGAACAAGCTTAGCTTAATTCGGGTAATTTACACATAGACTTTAAACTGGAAAAATTGGGGTAATGGTTTAGAAGTTAGGTTTCATAATCGGTAGTTTCAGCGTTCGATCTCAATCTACGCTACGACTTTTTTTCTTTTTCGCTACAACTTTTTTAAAAAATGTAAAACATTCCCCAACACGGTAGATGAACAATAGGCCGTTTCTTTTTTTTATTCGACGTCATGCAATAGGTAGTACTTTCTCCCGTGCAACGCCGGGCGACGGGTTCCGCTAGTATATATATATATGATAAAAGCATTCAAAATGATACTGGTGGTCTGAATAATCCAAATATTACAAATTATCGATCTTCATCTAAAAAATGTTATAATTATTAAAAATGTTATAATAATAAAAAATGTTATAATAATTAAAAATGTTGTAGCTATTTTAGATGTAATGTTAAGATGTGTCCTTTTCTTTGTTTTGTGAAAAATATCAGGTTTAAGGATATTTTAATCTTTATAAGTCATAGTTACTGCAGCGATTTCAAGATCCGACAGTTTCAAATGGGTCGTTTATTTCTTCGGTTGACAGCGTCTATATTTTCTTTTTAATTCTCAGGCTTACCCGAGATTATAAATTATAGTCCTTAAGGGTTTTACCTCTGGGTCAACCGAGGTGTTAAGGGGACAACAAAACGAAAACGCTATTGGCGACGTAACTTTAGTCACTGATTGGTGGCTTTACACCTGCTAATTAGCGGGTTTGTAATGGACGAATGTCCTTTAAAATGAGTAGTTGAGGTTATCCCGAGCACTAATGAAAGCCCTCTGAATAATCGCCGATGTTTCTTTCTCTATATAGAGGGTTTGACAAATCGATGGCACAACGTTGTGGGATTATGTTCTATACGTGTAATGGTTCCTCTCTTTGGATCGGTTGCTCTTGCAATCATCATCATCATCATGATCATCATCATCATCATCATCCTCATCATCTAGTCGTGGTAATGTCACACATCCTCCTGACTCTTTCAGTTCATCTCGATCGATTGTTTATGGCGGCTGCCTTTTAGCCAAGATCAAAGTGTAGTATCTGTTCCGATACTGCACCCCATAGACCGGTATTGTCTTGGCCTTCGGGGCTTGATTTACGCCGGTCTATGGGACAGTCCTGTTCAGTTCTAGGAGGTTTACCCTCTCAGGCTTTGCCTCCTCTCTTTGGGGAGGAGTAAGTTTATTGCTTACTGTCTGAGGCGCCCCTACCGGGGAATGCCGACGGAGCTGCCCAGGCAATTTTTAAATAGCCAGAGTGCTCACCTCTCGGGCGCTGGCTTTTCTAAACCCACTTTCCCGACCTTGTGTCACATCTTACCTTGTGGGGGTAGATAAATCTTCTTCAGTTGAAACGTTGTGGTGTTGTCTGTGATAGTAAATCAACGTTGGCTTTCCCGACTGACTTCTTCTTGTTTTCGGCTCACCCTATTATCGGCTGGAGGATTCTAAGGGTTGTGCATTGGTTTTATTGAGTGTTAGTTATGTAGGAAATGTATGCCTTGATGTAGGTGTAGGTAGAGTGCGGGAAGGTATTGGTGCGGGCGTTGGTAATGTGTATTGGTAGTGATGTATGAAATGGATGTATTGGTTGAGTTCGGGAAGGTATTGGTGAGGGCTTTAATAATCTGGAGTAGGTGGGGTGTAGGAAATGTATGTGTTGGTGCAAGTGTTGGTAGAGTGTGGGAAGGTATTACTGCGGGTGTTAATAATGTGGGGAGTAGGGATGTAGGAAATGGATGTGTTGGTGCAGGTATTGGTAGAGTGCGGGAATGTATCGGTGCGAGCGTTAATAATGTGGGGTGATAGGGATGTAGGAAATGGATGTGTTGGTGCAAGTGTTGGTAGAGTGCGGGAACGTATTGGTGCGGGCGTTGGTAATGTACATGATGGTGTTTGTGATGTAGATTAGAGGGTTTTGCTGGGTTTGTTGGTGTAGAGAAAGGTTTTGTCGTATGTGTTTGTTTTGATAGTGTATGAGAGGCTGTTTTGATGTTAAATTTCATAAGTGGCTTCATAGATGCATTGCGGGTCTTCTGTCAGTTGCTTGATGTAGGTTCTATGCTGTCACCCTACTGAACCATATCCCTTTTTTTTGAGATCCACAAAAGAACATCGCTGATGATTTCAGCTGGGTATAGTCTCTCTTTATTTTGAGATATCTTATTTTGCTTAAATGTAAATCTAGTTATGGCTTCGTAGACAAATTGAAGTAGGAGCTGAAAGCATATGTCCTGGAACACACACATTAGGAATTGGCCTAAATGGCTGGTAGAACGGATTAGCATATGAAGTGTTTGGTTTGAAAGCTATAGTAGTCAATAGAATAGGGGAACATTGCCTTTACTTTATTATATATATATATATATATATATGAAGACATTACTGGAAGGTACGTTTTGTACCGTTACCTGATTGGTCGAATGGCATATTTTTTTAATGAGCTTTGATTGGTAAGATAAAGATATTCTAAAATGCATTGTGATTGGTTAGATAAACGTAGAAAATATATGTTAGTGTCGACAAATACTACAAGATAAATCCCTACAGGCTTTCCTTTTAATTTTTGTTGTATAACATTTAAAAAAATATATATATTTTTTCAGTCCGAGCTAAAAGAAAATTAAAAACATACGACGATGGAAAATAATTTGGCGTATTGGAAAGGGACATCCTGATGCCTAGAGCAAGCCGGCAGATAAAACGCGGGAAAGTTGATCACGTGTTTTACCACTAATCCAATGATTAAACAAGGATGTATTTCGTCGTGTCGAGAAAACGGACAACGATGAGGCCATTTTGTTTTCGTCATTTTTTTGTACTTCGTTTTATGAAGAGCAGATTTGGAAGGATATGTGTCGTTGTTGTCTCTTTGCATATTTGTACTGCGAATGAAGGTTTCTGATTGAATTAGGTTGTTTAAATTCGATAAAAGAAACCGAGTTGATTTTTTTATTATTATTTGGGGATATTGTTTGAAGGCTATTTAGAGACAAACAGATATATAGGTAGATAGATAAAGATAGAAATAGAGAGGTTGAGAGATAGAGAGAGAGAACGAAGAAGAAGAAGAAGAAGAAGAGGAGGAGGAGGAGGAATAATCCTTACTGGTGTTCGTAAAAAATGATGTTGAATAGCATTTTCTGTATTCCTTTCAGCGGTTATTATTCGCTTTGTAACTTTGATCCTTTGCAGAAAAACATCTGGGCTCCAATTAAACTGATACAGTGTCTATTTTGCTCACATTTTTTTTACCTAGTTTCATATTGCGATCAAGTCGTTTTATCGTTTCTTATCGAACATTATTTCTATGCTTAACCAAGAAAACGTAAACATATAAAGCATTTACATTATGGAACGTAGGAGGGGGGATATTTTATTTAAGTATTATTATTTTCCACTAGAGTTTTTTTGTACGGGTAATTGTCAATGAATGCTCATTGGCAGAATCAAGTTATGTTCTCTAGAATCTGAGTGACAATAAGTCACACCAGATTTTCAGCAATGTTCGCCATTTCTCAAATATATATATAATGTATCTACGTATACGGGGTTCGTCGTTATACGACTCATCAGCGTGGTTGAACCTAGCGAGATTCGATACTAGTACCCCAGCGTCTGAACCTCTATCACTTGGGCAATCTCCCTGTGTACTGCATGTATCGTTTTTTATAGATATATTTGTTTATTTTGTTTGCGATACTTTTGAACAAGAAGAACTCTACCTAAATGCTAGCTGGAAACAATTCTCACTGCACTATATATATATATATATATATATATATATATATATATATATATATATATATATATATATATGAGAGAGAGAGAGAGAAAAGAAGAAAATCGCTTCCGGAATTCGTAAAAGGACGTTTAATAAACTTTTTTGTTTCCCTAACAACGTTTGTTATTCCGATTCTACCTTTTCTATCTGATAAAATGCAGAGAAACATCTGGGCTCTAATTAAACTAAGATGGCGTCTTTATTTATTTATTTATTTATTTATTTATGTATTATTATTAGTTGTTTCATATTGCTGGCAAGTTGTTTTATTAGTTACTATGCGTGAATAGAACGGGGTACCAGTGAAACGGAACAAAACGCCATAATTACATACTTTACCAGTTGTCCCTACCCGGCGTTGCCCAGGAATATTTTCACTTTTTTTTAGGTTCGCTCTTTCTCCCTGCCTTTTTTTGTTGTTTCTTTTTTTAAAAAAAGGGTCTTGTCAAAAATATTTACATCTTTTGCAAGGTAATCCAACGAAAAAGTATGTTGCATTATTTGTATCCTACCCTTCTCATCGTGTATGTTATTCTTAGAACGTCTTTACCGATGTAACCTCCGATCTTTATTAAGTTGATTATCTCGAACGTGACAATTTTTATGTCGAACTCGGGAATCTGTACGGAATTTTGAACGGAACCTTTATTCAATCCACGTGGGTAGCTTGTTCTTGTTCCGTCAGTCTTGACTGAGTAGAAGTCTTAAGTAATGCTTAACTGTATTCTTAGCATAGCCCGTACTAAGGATTGAATCTTCAACCTCTAGAAGACTGTCAAGTAGAACCAAATATTACTTAGCATTTTATCTGTTGTCCCACGGGAGCATGCGAAAGTTACATCTGCCGAAGCGTTGTGAGAATAACGTCTAATATGAAAATAGTAGCCCGAACAATTCAAATAATACAAATTATTAATCCGGCAAACCAGAAAACGGTGTCTGGTCAGATTCAGTTCCTGATACAAACTTCATACATAATATAAGTTCCGGCGGGAGGTTAAGTTTTCCAAATGTATTAATTTATTTATCAAATTGTTAGATAAAGGTACAGAATAGTAAACAAAGCCCCTGTCCATGTTAAGAATGGTTTTCGAAATAATAACGTTATTTTTTCAGCACGGTCAGTAAACTGCAGAAGATTAATTTGAAATCCATTCTGATCATGGGAATTCTGAACTTTCACCTAACAATTTAATAAATAAATAATTAAATAAAAATTAGTAAAAACTTGGACAACGACAAGAGTAAGAGACACAAAACAGGAAGTCTTCAATATCAGGAACTAAATCTGACCGGACACCGTTTGCTGCAAACTTTGAGTCGAGGATGTGTCTTGTTTACAATCGATCCTTATTCTCAATCCACAAAATTCTAAAACAAAAAAAAATGTTTTTTGCAATTAAATCGATCTGCCATTTTACAAACTGTTGAAATTTAAATCCAATAAATACTTTCGAGATGTTTAATACTTAAATGAATAAGTAAAAGAAACTTACAACCGATATACGTAGTATTGATTTTCTCCTCTCGAGGAGTTAGGCACAAGGCCAGTTTTTATCTTACTCCCACAAGTAAGATGTGACCTAAGGTCGGGTCGGAAAAGTGGGATTTAAAAATTGCCTGGGCAGCCCCGTCGGCATTCCCCGGTAGGGGCGCCTCAAGCAGTAAGCAATTAACTTACTCCTCCCCAAAGAGGGGAGGCGAAGTCTGGGAGGGTGGACCTCATAGAACTGCACAGGACAATCCCATAGACCGGCGTAAATCAAGTCCCGAAGGACAAGACAATACCAGTCTATGGGGTGCAGTATCCATCGGAACAGATACTACACTTTGATCTTAGCCAAAAGGCCAAGGAGAGACGCGCATAGAGAAAGAGGCGGCGGAACGAGACTTCGCTAGTTTTTTGATAGTCTCTTTGTCTCCGGAAGAAAAAGATGGACGAGAATCGAGAGAGAAGTGACTGCATTAAACATTTTTGCTATTATACGATATTTTGTTTTTACTTTTGTTCGCCCCATATTCCAACTATGGTGTAAGTGGTGACTGTGATAGGGGTCAGACTAATAAGGGGGAGGGGACAACCTGAATGGGGGGTTTGACATCAAGATATTTGTTCACAATACATTTAAATTCTAGCGTATTGATACGGTGGTGAAACACGAAGCAAGGAGGAGATCCAAAGGGTTCGAGGAAAGAAGCTATTAGAGTAGAATGTCATCCAGCGTCTAAGGAACTCTACAGGGAAGGGGTGTGATTTTGCTGCTAGTCTAGATTGATTAATGATCTACATATTTTTGCAAAGAGTGGCTGGAGAGGTATGACATGATAATTTGACGGGGTTGTTCTTTTCGCCAGAGTTCGTGAAAACTGGTAGCGTTTCCAAACTATCAATGAAGCAAGATTCTGCAAGGGCTTTGTTATAGAGTTTGGAGAAAAAAGGGGTCTACTTACCATATTGTTTTCTTAAATACGAACAGTTTCAATAACGAAATATCGGTTTCGATCCCCAAGAGATAAATAGATGTGAACAATGGGATGGATAAATTACATTATATTTTATTGAATAAATATTTACAAATTTAGTTTATGCTTTTAAATTTTTTACATGAGGATTGATAATGTGTATCATTTGGATTATTCTAACTACTGTTCTGATCTTGAGGGTACTTCTCACAACTTTTCGGCCGATGTAATCTCCGACTTTCTTCAGGTGTGTCTTGTCGAACTCGGGAATCTGTACGGAATTTCGAACGCAACCCTTTATTTAATCCACGGGGGTAGCTTGTTCTCGTTCCGTCAGCCATGACTGGGTAGAAGTCTTAAGTAATCTAGCAGTTTTATTTTTAGTATCGCCTGCATTGACGATTCAACCGTCAACTTCCAGAACAGTGTCACTTAGAACTGGATGTCACTTAGTACTTTATCCGTTACGCTACCGGTTCTTGCGGACGTAACGTATTCGGTACTACCTAAAATTCAGTTCTTCTGGAGATTTAAGGTTAGGTTTGAAATTCCGTACGGATTCCCGAGTTCGACAGAAATATTTCCGAGTTCGATAAAATACACCTGAAGAATGGCGGTGGTTACATCGGCCGAAACGTTGTGAGAATAACACTCAAGATGAGAACAGTAGTCCGAATAATCATAATGATACAGATCTATGTTTCTGAATTTTTTAAATGGGGATTGATAATTTGTATAATTTAGATTAATCGGACTACTATTCTCATCTTGGATGGTATTCTTCGAATTTCTTCAGGTATATTTTGTCGAGTTCGAAAAAGTACACCTGACGAAGGTTGGAGGTTACATCGGCAGAAACGTTGTGAAAATAACACTAAAGATGAGAACAGTAGTCCGACTAAACCCAATGATACGGGTTATTTATCTCCCTGGGATGTTAGGCACAAGGCCAGTTTGATCTTACTCCAACAAGGTAAGATGTGACCCAAGGTCGGGTCGGGAAAGTTGGACTTGAAAAGCCAGCGCCCGAGAAGGTGAGCTCTCTGGCCCTTAAAAATTGCCTGGGCAGCCCCGTCGGCATTCCCCGGTAGGGGCGCCTCAGGCAGTAAGCAATAAACTTACTCGTCCCAAAGAGGGGAGGCAAAACCTGGGAGGGTGGACCTCATAGAACTGCACAGGACCGTCTCGTAGACCGGCGGAAATCAAGCCCCGAAGGCCAAGACGATACCAGTCTATGGGGTACAGTAGCCATCGGAACAGATACTACACTTTGATCTTGGCCAAAACCCAATGATACGGATTTAGTTTGATATAAATATCGATAAATCGATAGATATAACAGATAAAACCAAATTCGTGTTCTGTATTCATTGGTGTAAGACTTTCCTTCCATTAATTGTTACGCTTTCTTCTATCCACGGCAGACCCCTTTTCACCCTCACCCTCAGCCAAAAAAAAAGTCGACTCACTGCGAATCATACGATCAAACACAAATGCCAGCAAAATGTCTTGGATGATTTATTACGCTTGTCGGTGGCCCCTCCCACCACCCCCGGAAAAAAAAGAAAAAAAAGAAAAGGGCGCAATTGTTCTTCTTTCTTGCTTGACTTAATTTATGGCGGGAATAAGATGAAATTATCCAATTTATCTGCCGTACAGAAAAAGGAAGAAGAAAAAAAAAACAAAGAGTTTGCTTCTTCAAAATGACCATTAACAATTCGTTGACCTTTTAAACGGTTCGTGTCATCTTTGCAATTCTTAGCTCTTTTAAGAAAAACGAGCAATATAGCAACGACGGCAAATATGAGAGTGAAGAATATAAATATTGTTTACTCTTATTTAGTCAAGTTAGGCAACGTGTAGTTACGAATTATCTAAACACGTGGGGTGCCAAAACGTATTTTGTGTTTTACTTGAAAAGTACGCATGCGTCTATGAAGACGCCTGGTTAACAAACTATACATCTATTAATAAGTTGTCTTACCAAACCATACACGAGGCATGCAATATTATACATGTACTTACATACAAGTCCCCGCATACACAGGCACCCCCTACATACATTCCTGACATAGCTAACTGGTCAAATACTCCTACTCTCCAAAAATGTCACACCTAACCACAACAAAATCTCCCCTCTCCCCCTCACCCATTTCACCCTTTCGACTACTTTTTTCACACCCTTACCAACCCACCTCTCCCGCTTCCAAATCACCTTCATTTTTTCAAATCTTTTCTAAAACCATGACACTACCTACACACCAAAAACACAATATTTCTGGACTAATGATTGTTATTTCTTTCTTTTTCAGTAGTCGAAGACTATTTCCTTTTGGAACTGTCTCCAGTTCTAAAAAATATCATTGGATTTTACCATAACTGCTGATACCAAATTCCGTTCGCCAAAATAATTACAGTAAGTAGAACACGCATTATTTATTTCCTAGTGGGGCCCGTGGAAATTCCACGGTTCTTACTACATCAATCTATATAATTTACTGTTTATCATAATATTATTTTTGAACGAATAACTGTCTGTCAGAGTCAGTACCATTAAAAAGAATTACTCTTTCTTCTTCCGTGAAAATAATTGGCATTGCCAGCGAAATATGCTTTACATAAATTAAACGAAAATATATCTTATTTGTTTATTGTAGCAATGAAATTCTTCTGAACGTCGAAATAATTGTCAGCTAAATATTTTTCAAATCAATAAAACGAATGTCACTTTTTTATGTATTTGAATCGACGGGGTACTTACTGTTTAAATCTACGTGGTACTTACTGTTTGAATCGACGTGGTGCTTACTGTTTGAATCGACGGGGTACTTACTGTTTGAATCGACGGGGTACTTACTGTTTGAATCGACGTGGTACTTACTGTTTGAATCGACGGGGTACTTACTGTTTGAATCGACGTGGTACTTACTGTTTGAATCGACGTGGTACTTACTGTTTGAATCGACGTGGTACTTACTGTTTGAATCGACGTGGCACTTACTGTTTGAATCGACGGGGTACTTACTGTTTGAAACGACGGGGTACTTACTGTTTGAAACGACGGGGTACTTACTGTTTGAAACGACGGGGTACTTACTGTTTGAATCGACGGGGTACTTACTGTTTGAATCGACGTGGTACTTACTGTTTGAATCGACGGGGTACTTACTGTTTGAATCGACGGGGTACTTACTGTTTGAATCGACGGGGAGATATAATTTGATATTGGAACAATTCATTTTAAAATGAGCCAAGTATGGATAGATTCCGACTTAGAAAACAGCAATTATTCCCCCTTTGTCAGAAACATTGCTCATGGAATGTGAGGACTAAAGAGCAATATATATATATATATATATATATATATATATATATATATAATAAATATTTGTTAATGTTTATTATCTATGTCTGTATACGTTTCGTCCTTAATAATCGGGACTCATCAGTATAGAGATATGACTATTCACTACCGGTCATGCGATTCGAAACCCCGGATTACGAGTATTTTGCTACTCAAATCCGACGCCTTAACCACTCGGCCAATGTTTAACAGGGAATAAACGGTGATAATTTTAACACTTTATACGGCGGCTTGACGTCATAGAGCGTTCGACTTTTTTAATGGAAGGAACGATGCATTTAAAGCTAGCGACGTCATCCTGTGTTAATACTACACTTACAGTGCTCTACTGAACGGGTTTTTCTAGGAGCTATACACACACACACACACATATATATATATATATATATATATATATATATATATATATATATATAATTTGAATGTTATATAAACGTTAGCTTAAAAAAAAGATATTTTTAAAATATAAAAAATAAAAATTAAATATATTGAATTGCACTGTAGTTTTTTTCAGACGGACTTCTAAGACACTTAGCAAGATTCCCTCAAGAAAAAAATAACAATATTTTTGTAATTTCTTTATACATCAAGAATATGTATGTTTGAGTAGAGTACAAACTGTGTTATGATGAAAATTGTGTCATGATAAACTCATAGAAATGTGTTCTCTATATTAACTAATGCTAATATCACATCAAAATTAATTACGAGCTCTAGTATTGGTCTATTGAGCTATAACTTGAACTTTCCTTGTCAATAAAAAATATATATATAAATATATGTATATATAAGGAAATGAATGATGAAAATAAAAATGGGATAAATTACATTATTTATTTATTCATCAAGTATTCAAACAAGGAATATAAAAAAAGAACATTTTTTCCTTAATCCATGGATTTTCAAAGATAAGCCATTTTCATCAGAGGAGAAAAATCAGTAAAAAAAATGTATTACTCGTTAACATAAATTTGAAAATATAAAAAGTTTTTAGCAAAAACAACTTCAATGAAATTTGGGTAAAAAATGTAATGCGTCCAATGTGTTATATGTTTGATTAAACCTTGATATTTGAGTCACGCTAACTTATGATATAACACCCCCCCCCCAAAAAGAAAATTGCCACTTTCTCTTTCTTTACTAATTACTAATTACGGGTTAATTAGTGGCGATATTCCATTTTCTTTATAATTAACTATTCAGACCTTTCTTTAATCTGTTAATAAAAAGAGAAAAGGGGGTGGTAAAGAGTGACGGAAACGAAAGTGATAGTCGACGTATAGAATTAGAGAGTGGGTCATACAACCTACAGGGAGATAGTGAGAAAGTGATGGATATAAATGTGATGAATTAATGCAAACTAGGTCTAATTCCAACAATTACCATCGAATATTTGTTTTCAAATATAACTCAATCCCAAAACTGACGAATATTTTAGCATGCATTTTGTGTGAGTAAAATAAATAACAAAAATCCTTTTTTATAAATGATTTTGACATTTTTCTAACAATTTAGTTGAAATTTAAGAGTTCGAATGCAAAACGCGATAAACGCCATTAAAAAAAAAAAAAAAAAATACGCAGTTAGCACTTTAAACAGTGTTACATTTCAACACTCGACCGCACACTCAAATTATGTTTTCCATAATAGATACCGGAATAATTAATTTTTGCTTTCAATTAAAATAAACTTATATTCGAAGTCTATATTTAATATGTTCGTTTTTTTTTATTATTAATGTATCAATTTAAACAATTTGGATTTATCGCGTTTTGCATTCGAACTATACAATTAGACTTGAAATAACAAAGACTTAGCTATATGCATGCATATATGATACAGTTTGATCGAATAGTTTAAAACATTTATAGGGGTGACATTTATATACATTTTTTCAAGGCCAAAAGCCACCCGAGGATATGGTTTATTAAGGTAGATGCATTGTCAGTTGAATGATTAAGAATATTATCAGGAGGTCAAAATGATGAATGAACTCGTTACGACGGTTTATGGCACGTATTTGTTGACATTAGATTTGAAAACGACCTTAAGCGAAAGACAGAAATCCATAAACTCATTCAATTATCATAAGATTCTTAAAGAGATTATTTTATGCCGAGCAAGATGATAGATGTAGGACTATTTTCGTTGTTAGGTCTCCGTTGAATATTCATACGCGTTTTCTTTGTTCAGTTATAAAACTAAAGGTTCAACGTAATCGATGCGACATGAACGCATTGCGCTAGCACCGAAACATTTAAATACCAAACTACGAAGACAATTTCCATCGAAGCAAAACAACAGAAATCTCAATCGGAATCCATTGAACTTAAAGAAAATATCCGAAAAGACGGATCAACTAGATCCATTAAAAAGGAACACAAAAGCGGCTCTTTCGTGAGCTATTAAACAGTGGCTCAAATTGAATCAGCTCTCAAGTTAATAGGTCGCATTTAAAACGTTCAGCGCACGAATCCAATTGATTGCGAGGCTAACAGTTTGGAGCCGATAGACTTAGGGAGGGTGAAAGGGTTTTTTTTTAACGGTAAAGGGGACTTGGCAGCAAAAACAAATCAAAGACGAAAGATATTCAATAGTCGCTACAAGAAGCGAGACAAAGGGAATTGGTGTCCCGTTATGATTGATCGCTCGTCTTTAAAACAACAATTCATCATAGGCATCGGGATGGTGGGGGTGGGGATAGAGTGACCAGTGAAATTGATCTTTTAAATGATAAAATGTAGCGTTTAGTCTAGGTTTAAGTAATGATGTTAGAAGGGGAAGTGTGCGGTGTGGGGGTGAGTAGGGAAAATGGAAGAAATATAAATGAACGGGAAGGAGGAGGAAGGGGAGGAGAGGGAGTGGCAAAGGCGAAAAGATGTAAAGTTAAAGGAGGGGGTAAGAGACGACGACGAAGAAGAAGAAGAATTAGACGGAGGAGACACAGAAGTATAGAAAAGAAGAGAAGGAAATTACAAAAGAAGAATAAAGAGAAGAGGAGGAGGAAGAGGAAGAGGAGGAGGAGGAGGAGGAGGAAGAGGGGGAGGAAGAGGAGGAGGAGCAAAATATAAAAGTAGATCTACGAGAATAATAAATAAGAAAAATGAAAACAAACGAAAAAGTCAATGAGTGAGAAGGAAGAGTAAAACAAGATAGAATAACTATGAGAAATAGAGAAAATAAAAAGATGAAAAAGAAGAAGAAAGAAAATAAGGATTAGACGAAAGAGAAAAGGGAGTATGAAAAGAAACAGACCGAGAGGCAGAAGAAGGGGGGGGGAGGGAAAGTATAAAAGAAGTCAAGTAGCAATGATAATAATGAAGAAAAAGGAAAGAACATGAAGAAAAAGAAGAGAAAAATTAAAATGAATACGAAGAACAGAACAATAAAAAGAAGCAATAAAATAAAAGAAGAAAAGGCGATGGGGATAAAGAAAAAGTAAGCAAATATGGAAGAAAAAGAAAAGGTGTTAGAGGGAGAAGAAATTGAATTATCAAAAAGAAAGACGAAGAAATGAAGAAGAAGAAGAAGAAGAAGAAGAAGAAGAAACTCTAAAAGAAGAAACAGATCTATGATAATAATGAAGAAGAAAGGGGAAAGAATAAAGAATGAAAGAGTCAAGGAATCAGAAGAAATCAAAGAAACAATGAAGAAAGAAAAAAAGAAAGAAAAGCAATAAAAATCAACGTAGAAGAAAAAGAAGAAGAAAGCAATGGCGATGATGAAAATTTAGGATCACCAGAGAAGAAAAAGAAGAAAACGAAGTAGATGGGAATGAAAAGAAGAAGAAGAAAAAGAAGAAAACGAAGTAGATGGGAATGAAAAGAAGAAGAAGAAAAAGAAGAAAACGAAGTAGATGGGAATGAAAAGAAGAAGAAGAAAAAGAAGAAAACGAAGTAGATGGGAATGAAAAGAAGAAGAAGAAAAAGAAGAAAACGAAGTAGATGGGAATGAAAAGAAGAAGAAGAAAAAGAAGAAAACGAAGTAGATGGGAATGAAAAGAAGAAGAAGAAAAAGAAGAAAACGAAGTAGATGGGAATGAAAAGAAGAAGAAGAAAAAGAAGAAAACGAAGTAGATGGGAATTAAAAGAAGAAGAATGAGAAGAAGAAAAATAAAAAGACGGAGAAAACGAAGAATGAGAAGGCAATGGGGAGGATTAGAATAAAAATAAAAATAGAGAATAGAATCGAGAAAAAAAAAGAAGTTTTTTTACAAAAAAAATACAAGTGACCGAAAGAGCGAAATGAGAAAAATAAGAAAGAAAAGAAACAAAAAGAAGAAGCAAAAGATAAGAAAAAAGAGACTAAGAAGGCGATGTTGGATGAACTGAGAAGAAAATAAGAAAAAGAAAAGGAAAAGGAAGATAAGAGAAAGACCCAACGGAATTTAAACAAAGAAGAAAAAAAAACGGCCAATACGAATGAAAGTAATGAAACGGAAAGAAAACGAGATGTAAATAAAAAAAGAAGAGTGAGAAAAGACACTCAGAAAAAGAAGAAATAGAAGAAGAAGAAGAAGAAGAAGAAAGTAAACAAAGAAATAGAGAAACAAAGACACTGAAGAAGAAAAGGAGGAAGAGACAATAGAAAATGTGAGTGAAAAGGAGAAAGAAACGGAGAGTGAATAAAGAGGGAGAAGAGCATAGAAGAATTGAAACTCAATTCCGAATGTCCATCTTCCACTAGACAACCACAATTCGTCTTCTTCTACTTAGTCTCTTTCTGTTGATGGGAGAGAAAGAAATATGAATAGATTAATAATGAAATACAGTGAGAGAGAGAGAGAGGGATATATATATATATATAGAGAGAGAGGGACATATATATATATAGAGAGAGAGAGGGACAGAGAGGTGGTAGAGAGAGAGGGGGATACAGAGAGGGATATATATATATATATATATATATATATATATATATATATATATATATATATACGGCACAATCACGTTGACACACCGGTTCCCGTTAGATCACCGAAGTTAAGCGGCGTCGAGCCTGGCCAGTACTAAATGGGCATTGTTTCCAGTCGTCTTGTATTACTACTTGCCATTGGAATTAAGCAATGCCGACTCAGGAGAGCGGTTGTTAAGGATTGCGCAACCCTTGCAATTACAAATTCACGCGCGTGGGGCACTCATACATCGAAATCGACGGGAGAGTCCATCATATGTATATATATATATATATATATATATATAAGAGAAAAAGAGAGAGATAGTGAGAGGGAGAGTAAGATAGAGAGGGAGAGAGAGATAGAAAGAGAGAGATATAGAAAGAGAGGGAGAGATAGAAAGAGGAAGATAGAAAGAGAGGGTGAGAGAGAAAGAGAGTGAGTTAGGGAGAGGGAGAGAAAGAGAGTGAGTTAGGGAGAGGGAGAGAAAGAGTGAGTTAGAGAGATAGAGAGAGAGGGGGAGATAGAGAGAGGGTGAGAGATGGAAATAGAAAGAGAGAGAGAGTGAGAGAGATGGAAAGAGAGTGAGAGAGAGAAAAAGAGTGAGCGAGAGAGTGAGATACAGTTAGAGAGAGTCATATATATATAGAGAGAGAATCAGGCAGAAAAACAGACAGAAAAAAGACAGAAGGAATGACAACGATGAATATTAATAGATATGGAAATAAGAAAGACAAAGAAAACAACCGCAAAAAAAAAATAGTAAGTAACAGAGAAAGAAAGAAATATATAAAGAGACTGAGGAGGAGGGGGAGATAAAGAAAGGAAGGAGGGAAGAAAAACGAAGGATGTTCGCACACAACATAAATATTAAAAAAGGTGGAGGGGGGGGGGGGCTAAGAGACGCAAGATGTCGCAGAATAGGTTAGCATTCAAATTAACCTCACTGGATTCCTTTTGTTCCCACTGTGGAACGTAGAGATTTCGGGACAAGATAAAAATCCGAAACCGTTTGGTGGGGATTGTCGTCGTCGTCATCGTCGTCATCGTCGTCGCTGTCCCAGGGAAACGCAATGGCAGAACATGATTTGTACGGGAGAATGGGAGGAGAATGCCGGAGCGAGGGTGGGCCAAACGGTGATTGTATCTTCTGAAACGAATTCATCTGTCAGGCTGTCACTCGTTCTGTTCGGATGCAGCAGCCATTTTTGAGCCACGTGGGTATCCGTATCAAATATCGGCCATTGCACGCCAACGAAAACACACAAAAAATTAAAAAATAAAAATTAAAAATAACAATACAGGATCGTTTATTCTGAAGATGCGTCTATTTAATGTGCGCGTTTAGCAACGAAAATTTTGTTTCAAACTTATACCAAACGGATTAAAGAACATTTTACTTAAAACATACTAACACAATTCTATTTAAAACGTTAACGCGATAGATGTACGAAAATTCAATTTAACATTTAAACATGACAGACCAACTAAAATTATATTTAAAACTTTCGCGTGACAGGTGGACGAAAATTCTATTTAAAATTTTAGCGTTAGAGATCGACGAAAATTCTATTTCAAACTTAAGCATGACAGACTACAGAAAATTATATTTGAAATTTTAGCATGATAGACTACCGAAATTATATTAAATTTTAGTATTACAGATCGACGAAAATTCTATTTTAAACTTAAGCATAACAGACTACAGAAAATGATATTTGAAATTTTAGCATGATAGACTACCGAAATTATATTAAATTTTAGTATTACAGATCGACGAAAATTCTATTTTAAACTTAAGCATAACAGACTACAGAAAATGATATTTGAAATTTTAGCATGATAGACTACCGAAATTATATTAAATTTTAGTATTACAGATCGACGAAAATTCTATTTCAAACTTAAGCATGACAGACTAACGAAAGTTATATTTGAAATTTTAGCATGATAGACTACCGAAATTATATTAAATTTTAGTATTACAGATCGACGAAAATTCTATTTCAAACTTAAGCATGACAGACTAACGAAAGTTATATTTGAAATTTTAGCATGATAGACTACCGAAATTATATTAAATTTTAGTATTACAGATCGACGAAAATTCTATTTTAAACTTAAGCATGACAGACTACAGAAAATGATATTTGAAATTTTAGCATGATAGACTACAGAAATTATATTAAATTTTAGTATTACAGATCGACGAAAATTCTATTTTAAACTTAAGCATAACAGACTACAGAAAATGATATTTGAAATTTTAGCATGATAGACTACCGAAATTATATTAAATTTTAGTATTACAGATCGACGAAAATTCTATTTAAAACTTAAGCATAACAGACTACAGAAAATGATATTTGAAATTTTAGCATGATAGACTACCGAAATTATATTAAATTTTAGTATTACAGATCGACGAAAATTCTATTTTAAACTTAAGCATAACAGACTACAGAAAATGATATTTGAAATTTTAGCATGATAGACTACCGAAATTATATTAAATTTTAGTATTACAGATCGACGAAAATTCTATTTTAAACTTAAGCATAACAGACTACAGAAAATGATATTTGAAATTTTAGCATGATAGACTACCGAAATTATATTAAATTTTAGTATTACAGATCGACGAAAATTCTATTTTAAACTTAAGCATAACAGACTACAGAAAATGATATTTGAAATTTTAGCATGATAGACTACCGAAATTATATTAAATTTTAGTATTACAGATCGACGAAAATTCTATTTTAAACTTAAGCATAACAGACTACAGAAAATGATATTTGAAATTTTAGCATGATAGACTACCGAAATTATATTAAATTTTAGTATTACAGATCGACGAAAATTCTATTTTAAACTTAAGCATAACAGACTACAGAAAATGATATTTGAAATTTTAGCATGATAGACTACCGAAATTATTTTAAATTTAAGTATTACAGATCGACGAAAATTCTATTTCAAACTTAAGCATGACAGACTAACGAAAGTTATATTTGAAATTTTAGCATGATAGACTACCGAAATTATATTAAATTTTAGTATTACAGATCGACGAAAATTCTATTTTAAACTTAAGCATAACAGACTACAGAAAATGATATTTGAAATTTTAGCATGATAGACTACCGAAATTATATTAAATTTTAGTATTACAGATCGACGAAAATTCTATTTCAAACTTAAGCATGACAGACTAACGAAAGTTATATCTGAAATTTTAGCATGATAGACTACAGAAATTATATTAAATTTTAGTATTACAGATCGACGAAAATTCTATTTTAAACTTAAGCATAACAGACTAAAGAAAATGATATTTGAAATTTTAGCATGATAGACTACCGAAATTATATTAAATTTTAGTATTACAGATCGACGAAAATTCTATTTCAAACTTAAGCATGACAGACTAACGAAAGTTATATTTGAAATTTTAGCATGATAGACTACCGAAATTATATTAAATTTTAGTATTACAGATCGACGAAAATTCTATTTTAAACTTAAGCATAACAGACTACAGAAAATGATATTTGAAATTTTAGCATGATAGACTACCGAAATTATTTTAAATTTTAGTATTACAGATCGACGAAAATTCT
>OY744548.1:13507969-13560469 GCA_963556195.1 Sepiola atlantica | reverse complement strand
GTGGTGTGGCCAGTCGCTCTACTCGTCTCCACGGTGATTGGTGTGAATACTAATTTGTAAGGAAGTCTGACGTATTTTGAGCGCTTGCAGTCCTAACCCTAACCCACGTGGTGTGGCCAGTCGCTCTACTCGTCTCCACGGTGATCGGTGTGAATACTAATTTGTAAGGAAGTCTGACGTATTTTGAGCGCTTGCAGTCCTAACCCTAACCCACGTGGTGTGGCCAGTCGCTCTACTCGTCTCCACGGTGATCGGTGTGAATACTAATTTGTAAGGAAGTCCGACGTATTTTGAGCGCTTGCAGTCCTAACCCTAACCCACGTGGTGTGGCCAGTCGCTCTACTCGTCTCCACGGTGATTGGTGTGAATACTAATTTGTAAGGAAGTCTGACGTATTTTGAGCGCTTGCAGTCCTAACCCTAACCCACGTGGTGTGGCCAGTCGCTCTACTCGTCTCCACGGTGATTGGTGTGAATACTAATTTGTAAGGAAGTCCGACGTATTTTGAGCGCTTGCAGTCCTTACCCTAACCCACGTGGTGTGGCCAGTCGCTCTACTCGTCTCCACGGTGATTGGTGTGAATACTAATTTGTAAGGAAGTCCGACGTATTTTGAGCGCTTGCAGTCCTAACCCTAACCCACGTGGTGTGGCCAGTCGCTCTACTCGTCTCCACGGTGATTGGTGTGAATACTAATTTGTAAGGAAGTCTGACGTATTTTGAGCGCTTGCAGTCCTAACCCTAACCCACGTGGTGTGGCCAGTCGCTCTACTCGTCTCCACGGTGATTGGTGTGAATACTAATTTGTAAGGAAGTCTGACGTATTTTGAGCGCTTGCAGTCCTAACCCTAACCCACGTGGTGTGGCCAGTCGCTCTACTCGTCTCCACGGTGATTGGTGTGAATACTAATTTGTAAGGAAGTCCGACGTATTTTGAGCGCTTGCAGTCCTAACCCTAACCCACGTGGTGTGGCCAGTCGCTCTACTCGTCTCCACGGTGATCGGTGTGAATACTAATTTGTAAGGAAGTCCGACGTATTTTGAGCGCTTGCAGTCCTAACCCTAACCCACGTGGTGTGGCCAGTCGCTCTACTCGTCTCCACGGTGATTGGTGTGAATACTAATTTGTAAGGAAGTCCGACGTATTTTGAGCGCTTGCAGTCCTTACCCTAACGCACGTGGTGTGGCCAGTCGCTCTACTCGTCTCCACGGTGATCGGTGTGAATACTAATTTGTAAGTAAGTCTGACGTATTTTGAGCGCTTGCAGTCCTAACCCTAACCCACGTGGTGTGGCCAGTCGCTCAACTCGTCTCCACGGTGATTGGTGTGAATACTAATTTGTAAGGAAGTCTGACGTATTTTGAGCGCTTGCAGTCCTAACCCTAACCCACGTGGTGTGGCCAGTCGCTCTACTCGTCTCCACGGTGATTGGTGTGAATACTAATTTGTAAGGAAGTCCGACGTATTTTGAGCGCTTGCAGTCCTTACCCTAACCCACGTGGTGTGGCCAGTCGCTCTACTCGTCTCCACGGTGATTGGTGTGAATACTAATTTGTAAGGAAGTCCGACGTATTTTGAGCGCTTGCAGTCCTTACCCTAACCCACGTGGTGTGGCCAGTCGCTCTACTCGTCTCCACGGTGATTGGTGTGAATACTAATTTGTAAGGAAGTCCGACGTATTTTGAGCGCTTGCAGTCCTTTCCCTAACCCACGTGGTGTGGCCAATCGCTCTACTCGTCTCCACGGTGATTGGTGTGAATACTAATTTGTAAGGAAGTCCGACGTATTTTGAGCGCTTGCAGTCCTTACCCTAACCCACGTGGTGTGGCCAGTCGCTCTACTCGTCTCCACGGTGATTGGTGTGAATACTAATTTGTAAGGAAGTCCGACGTATTTTGAGCGCTTGCAGTCCTTACCCTAACCCACGTGGTGTGGCCAGTCGCTCTACTCGTCTCCACGGTGATTGGTGTGAATACTAATTTGTAAGGAAGTCCGACGTATTTCGAGCGCTTGCAGTCCTTACCCTAACCCACGTGGTGTGGCCAGTCGCTCTACTCGTCTCCACGGTGATTGGTGTGAATACTAATTTGTAAGGAAGTCCGACGTATTTTGAGCGCTTGCAGTCCTTACCCTAACCCACGTGGTGTGGCCAGTCGCTCTACTCGTCTCCACGGTGATTGGTGTGAATACTAATTTGTAAGGAAGTCCGACGTATTTTGAGCGCTTGCAGTCCTTACCCTAACCCACGTGGTGTGGCCAGTCGCTCTACTCGTCTCCACGGTGATTGGTGTGAATACTAATTTGTAAGGAAGTCCGACGTATTTTGAGCGCTTGCAGTCCTTACCCTAACCCACGTGGTGTGGCCAGTCGCTCTACTCGTCTCTACGGTGATTGGTGTGCATACTAATTTGTAAGGAAGTCCGACGTATTTTGAGCGCTTGCAGTCCTAACCCTAACCCACGTGGTGTGGCCAGTCGCTCTACTTGTCTCCACGGTGATTGGTGTGAATACTAATTTGTAAGGAAGTCTGACGTATTTTGAGCGCTTGCAGTCTTAACCCTAACCCTAACTCTAACTCTACGCTTAAGTTGCTACATGTCCTGGGGTTGTCACCGATTCCGTTACTGACGAGTGCACAAATAAAGTGAATGTCTTTTATCGATACTTTTTCGATTGAAGTCATGCAGGCATTTTTCAAACTTATTTTTAATGCCCTATATTTTTAGTACACAACCTGGTAGAAAATAATGTCCTACCGAAATAAATAATAATAATAAAGCAGGTCGGTGAGCATTTCTGAAAATAGAATCTCCAAGAGTCCGATTTCCCAGTGTTTGATTCAATTCATATCAACCTTCTCGATTTCACCCACGACCTGACTTCTACCATTTTCTCTTTTTCTTTTTTTCTTTTTTTTTTTGTTGTTTTTTTGTTTTCATTTCAGCGACTGTTTTATAACAAGAAGATTTAATTACACAACGTGGGGCAAGTGACAAGAGAGAAAAGGAGCCCGTTGTTTTTCCTTTTCTTTTCTTTTTTTTTTTGGTTAATCAATTCAAGAATAGCGAAACAGAAGAAACAAAATTGTGAAAAAGAAGATGACGTCACCTTGTGTTGAAGGTCTTAGCTGTTATAGATATTTTCTGTAAAGACGTTTAAGATATTTGACACTCGCCATCACGAAGTTGACTTCTAGGTTTTCAACGTCACAGCTGTCAATGAAATTAGACAGAAGTGCATGCACACACACACATGCACACGTACACACTTTCACACACACACACACACACACCTATACGTGTGTGTGTGTATTTACAAAGTTACGTGTAAAATTAGCAACAAAGAGCACCGTAGATATTAAAAACAATGATATGAAATGAAGATTAGACAGACGAAATTATCGTTGAAAATTTGAAAGGGTAAACTTTAGATGAATGGTTCTCAACCGGGGTCCACAGAGACCCCCTCCCCCCATGTATAATAACTATGGGTTAAGTTTTTCTTTCAAAATAAATCGTCGATATAAGTCCTTTAGTTTTTTTGTTATTAATTAAAAAAATAACATAAGCTATGGAGGTCATCCAAAATAAATTAAAAAGAAAAAAAAATATCCATGGATTATAAAATAGGTAAGAACCTCTGCTTTAGATTAAAGTGTAGTATCCGTAGCAATTAAATGAGATTTTGGTTTCAATCCGAAGTGCCCTTTGGCAGGGGATGGATTTCTTTGTATACAAAACGACCTTCTGTTTAATTCTGTCCCTGTAGAACGGAATGTAGAGATTGAGAGAGAGAGAGATTGAGAGAGAGAGATTAAGAGAGAGAGAGAGAGAGAGTATATAATCCATAGATTAAAAATGTAGAAATCCAAGCCAACTAATTTAAAATTCTATTCTAAATAAATATAGAGTAAAACATAACGCATTTTTTTTTTCTATTTTTCGATTAATTTGTTATTGCTCTAATATATGTCCAATCAAACTGTGCGGTTAGTATTTCAAACTTAACCGAAATTAATATTTCAAATTTAAACAAGACAAACCAACGAAAGTGTTATTTTTGAATTCGGCAGGCAAACGATGAGGATACTATTTATCTTCCTCCTAGAAGGCAAGATGTGACACAAGGTCGGAAAAGTGGGAAAGAACCAGCGAGAATTTGAGCACTCTGGTTGTTTAAAAAGTGCCTGGGCAGCCCCGTCGGCATTCCCCGGTAGGGGCGCCTCAGGCAGTAAGTAATAAACTTACTCCTCCCCAAAGAGGGGGGCAAAGCCTGGGAGGGTGCACCTTCTAGAACTGCACAGGACCGACAACCCCCAAATAGACCGACGTAAATCCAGACCCGAATGCCCGGACGATTTCAAACTTTAGCGTGAAAAACCAAACGAAATTATACTAGATTTTTATTTAAAACAAAAGTGCGACCAACGAAAATTCTATTTGAAACTAAATCACAATAAACCCAAGAAAATTATATTTCAAATATAAGCGTAACGGACCAACTAAAATGCTATTTCGAATTTAAGCGTGACGGAAGAACGAAAACTATATTTCAAATATAAGCGTAACGGACCAACTAAAATGCTATTTCAAATTTAAGCGTGACGGAAGAACGAAAACTATATTTCAAATATAAGCGTAACAGACCGACGAAAATTATATCTCAAACTTAGTCATTACATACGAAAGAAAATCACGTTACAAACTTAAGTGTGGTAGACTGACAAACAACCTAGGGAATTCAGCAAAAATACTATTTTTCAAAACGTCATGATGACAGACCAAGAAAAACGCTATTTACAAACTTATGCGTGTTATTCATAAGAAAATGCAATTTCGAAACTAATTGTTACAGACCAAGAAAAATGCTATTTCAAACTTATACGTGACATTCATGAGAAAATACCATTTCGAAACTAATTGTTACTGACCAACGAAAATGCTATTTCAAACTTATACGTGACATTCATGAGAAAATGCAATTTCAGAACTAATTGTTACAGACCAACGAAAATGCTATTTCAAACTTATACGTGACATTCATGAGAAAATGCAATTCCAGAAGTAATTGTTACAGACCAAGAAAAATACTATTTCAAACTTATACGTGACATTCATGACAAAATGCAATTTCAAAAGTAATTGTTACAGACCAACGAAAATGTTATTTCAGACTTATACGTGACATTCATGAGAAAATGCAATTTCGAAAGTAATTGTTACAGACCAAGAAAAATGCTATTTCAGACTTATACGTGACATTCATGGGAAAATTCTATTTCAAACCTAATTGCTACGGACCAGAGAAAATAATAGTTCACACTGAAGCGTGCCATATAAAAAAAAGCTATTTCAAATTTAAGCGTGACAGACCATCAAAAATGCTATTTCAAACGTAAGCGTGACAGACCATCAAAAATGCTATTTCAAATTTAAGCGTGACAGACCATCAAAAATGCTATTTCAAACGTAAGCGTGACAGACTGACAGACTATTACAGAGATTTCTGGACTCATCTAAAATAAGATGCGTCCATTCGATCTGCATGTTAATGATGACGATCTAACATATAAATTTATCTCGTCATATTTTCAAAGTCGCACCCAAATAACCTTTAAGCTGCCAAATTACACCTGGCTTCTTCATTTATTTTTGTTATACCATGTTATTGGCAAAATAATAATACACTTCGCTAGAAGTATTTAAAAAATGACTCCCTCCGCCCCGGATAATCTTATAATGTAAAAAGAATTTCAGCTAATTACATAAGAATAAAATTCAACCAGGGGAATAACTCATATTTTAAATGAAGAATATAAAAAGTTGTTTCCCTTACAACAAAGATATTTATGTTTCTTTATCAGTTTAAAAAAATGTGAAAACCAATAAAGAGCTATGGCGGGGTCTGCAATAATGGAGTTTGGGCTTCCACTTGGCACGATGTCGTCGTAAGTACTCAGCACATTTCTTAACCATCTGAGTCGCGATTCCCTCGACTTGCTATCGATCGACGCAATGCCGTAGCGCTTTCGGATGTCGTTATTACAGGCGTGGTCGAACAGTGTAACTCCCGAGATTTAGTCATGTTAGTTTTAAAACAAATACAGACGTAAAATGACTTGACTACATCCCGGGCAGCGCCGGGTAGGTATAGCATATTTGATTTAAAACCGAAGTGCATCAGACATAGCAACCGATGTACACATTCTCATCGGGATATAAGACCGCCTCGAATAAATACAAAAACAAAAGTAATATTGCAACATTCTTATAGACCGAATCACCCACTCCCATCTCCTCAAAGGGGAAGAACCCCCTTACTGCATACCCTGTCAGGAACCATATACTATGAAACACATACTATCAAACTGCGAGGACCTGAAACGAATCCGACAAAAATATTACAAAGAAAACAAACTAAACAACATTTTTCTCCCAACAAACCTAAATAAAATCTTTGAATACCTAAAAGAAGCCAATATCTACAACAAAATTTAACCACTTTCTTCCTGATTACCCCTCATGCTCATTCTCAAACATAAACACGTATACAAACTCTAAAATGAAAACAAACTAAACACTCTTATACCATAAAACAACTCTCAACATATCCTTGTGAACAATTCTCCCCCAATAACAACCAAGAAAGAAAAAAATAAATAAACACATTTTCCGGCATTAAATAACCAAGTAGTTGATATGCCGTAAAACCCAATCAATCAATGAATTATAGACCGAAACTTTAGGGATCATTAATTATATATACAGACGTAAAATGACTTGACTACATCCCGGGCAGTGCCGGGTAGGTATAGCATATTTGATTTAAAATCGAAGTGCGTCAGACATAGCTACCGATGTACGCATTCTCATCGGGATATAAGACCGCCTCGAATAAATAGAAAACAAAAAAAAGGAATCTTGCAAAGTAATATCACTGCAACGCTCCTATAAACCTAAACTTTGTTTAGGGATCATTACTTATCCCAGCCCAGACAATTCGTGGACTTTGCACCCCTCCCACTAAATGCCTGAGCAGCTCGGTCGGTATTCTACACTCGATTTGCGATTAGCCAACCCTTTTCCCAAAGACAGAAGGTAAATCCTGAGAGGGTGCCCCTCCCCTAGGACTGATCAGAACACTACCTCACCCTGATAGAGAGGGGCAGCTTGTGTCGCGGAGGAACCACTTCGTTTGACTGATTGTCGAAGACGTATCGTCGACTCGGATTAAAAGCCAGCTTCTCTAAACGGCCACCGTGAAAGTAATATCATTGCAACGCTCCTGTAATCCGAAACCGTATTCAGAGATCATTAGCTATGCCATCCCAGACAATTTGATGATTTTAAACATTTTTAATTAATTACATAAACAAAAAAAGCAGCAAGGGGAATAACTCATACTTTTCATTGCAGCATATAATTAGAGTTGTCTCCCTTACAACTATTTTTTCTGTATACGTTTTTAGAAAAACATGAACGCAAATAAAGATTACAAAATAAAATGAATTAACTGCATCCTGGGCTACGCCGGATGGGGACAGCTAGTGATATTTAAACCTGAAGTGTGTCAGACCGACGTACATAGCCACTCGTCGGGGCGGGACGACGCCTCGAATAAACAGTAAACAAAACAAAAATGAATCTTGCAATGTAATCTCGTTGCAACGTTGTTATAATCCGAGACTTTATTCGGGGATCATTATGCTATTACGACAAAGAATTGGATTACATATTTGACAGCTGGTAACTGGAAGCCAATCTCGATACAATATCTGAACTAATATTATACAAATAAATTATATTCTCTTCAGTGACGGGGGAAGAAATCAGGTCGCTGCGGCCTGATTAGGATCTTGACAACCTGCTCGACGAACTCATGATTTATGAATTAACTAGTACGTACGGATTTAATTTTGCGTTTGTTTTGGTTTACGGCATATCAACCCCTTTCGGGTAATTTAGAACAGAATCGAGTTATTATGTTTGAAAAAATGCCATGGTTACAGTTCTTAAAAATACCTACATCGCCCTGCAGAGAAGTAAGATATAAAGTCGGTTAGATGTGTGGTATTAACCCCTCTCTGACCACATGAAGGTGTGAGACAAGGTCGGAAAGATGAGGATGGAAAAGCTAGCGCAACAGAAGTAGTGGACTTTGCACCTCACCCCTTAAATGCCTGAGCAGCTCGGTCGGTATTCTACAATCGATTGACGATTAGCCAACCCTTTTCTCACAGACAGAAGGTAAATCCTGGGTGGGTGGCCTCCTAAAACAATACCTCGCCCTGACTGAGCAGGGCAGCTTGTGTCGCGGCGGAACCACCTCGTTGGACTGATTGTCGAAGACGTATCCTCAACTGGTATTAAAAACCAGCTTCTCTAAACGGGCACTTTGGAAGTGTATAAGTATAGCCAAGAAGGAACACGTGTGTATTCCTCGATAAGCGATTGACAATAAACGAAACCCTATCTCCCGGAGGAGGAGGTAGTGCTGGGAAGAAGCACCAAGTAGAATCGAATCATAACATACCTCATCCCGATAAAGATGGAGCAGAGAGTTCAAAACAGCTCCTAGGTTACCAGAAAGGTGGCAATGAGAACCTCTGCTTGTATGACACCGGATTCGTAATATCTTTAAATATCATTTACTTCCGTTTAGTTCGTTTTGCGGAATATCAACCCTTTTTAGGGTAATTTAATTCCGATTTTTGCGATTATCTCTTCTTTACTCTGCTGTCATACGGCTTAAAAAACTGTTACAAACTCGTAGTTGTAGCTTCCAAGTAGGTGAGTGTGTGGGCATATGAATAAGTAACTGGGTCTGATGGGATACATAGTAAGCCCCCGTCTACTATTCTCGATGCCATTAAACGAAAACAAATGTAAAGTTCTCTATCAGTCTCCGTTAACCTTTTAGTGACCCGAAGAAGCTGGCTTTTTAATTAAATCGACTCTGAAGCATGTGTGCACATATGTAGCCAGAAATGTTTGTATGAATAAAAATTATATATATACTCTAATACATCTATTCTCTTTTATGGTACACAAGAGTTTCATTGGATAAACATCTAGAAAACAACAATGATATATATATATATATACAAATAATATATATATATACAAATAATATATATATATATATATATATATACAAATAATATATATATATATATATACACAAATAATATATATATATATATACAAATTATATATATATATATAAATATATATATACAAATTATATATATATATATATATATATACAAATTATATATATATATATATATACAAATTATATATATATATATATATATATACAAATTATATATATATATATATACAAATTATATATATATATATATATATATATACAAATTATATATATATATATATATATATATATATATATATACAAATTATATATATACAAATTATATATATATATATATATATATAAATATACAAATTATATATATATATATATATATATATATAAATATACAAATTATATATATATATATAGAGAGAGAGAAATTATATATTAGTACTTCATGTATCCACATAAAATATTATAAGGAGATATAATTTTTTATGTGTCAGTTTTCAGTATTTACTTCACCAGTGCTCGATACGTAAGTAGAGCTAGGTAGTAAGCAATGAAAATATATATGGCAATCAAGCTACACAGGCTCCCGTGTTTCATCCCCGGGGAGAATCGTCAGGCTAAATGTATTGAGTTATTTTTGTCAGGTGTTTTTATATACATATACATTTATATATATATATATATATATATATATATATATATATATATATATATATATATATATATATACATATACAAATTATATATATATATATATACATATACAAATTATATATATATATATATACATATACAAATTATATATATATATATATACATATACAAATTATATATATATATATATACATATACAAATTATATATATATATATATACATATACAAATTATATATATATATATATACATATACAAATTATATATATATATATATACATATACAAATTATATATATATATATATACATATACAAATTATATATATATATATATACTTATACAAATTATATATATATATATACATATACAAATTATATATATATATACATATACAAATTATATATATATATATACATATACAAATTATATATATATATATATATATATATATATACATATACAAATTATATATATATATATATATATACATATACAAATTATATATATATATATATATACATATACAAATTATATATATATATATATATACATATACAAATTATATATATATATATATATATATATACATATACAAATTATATATATATATATACATATACAAATTATATATATATATATACATATACAAATTATATATATATACATATACAAATTATATATATATATATATACATATACAAATTATATATATATATAAAAATTATATATCTATACATATACAAATTATATATATATACAAATTATATATATATACATATACAAATTATATATATATATACAAATTATATATATAAATATACAAATTATATATATATATAGAGAGAGAGAGAGAAATTATATATTAGTACTTCATGTATCCACATAAAATATTATAAGGAGATATAATTTTTTATGTATCAGTTTTCAGTATTTACTTCACCAGTGCTCGATACGTAAGTAGAGCTAGGTAGTAAGCAATGAAAATATATATGGCAATCAAGCTACACAGGCTCCCGTGTTTCATCCCCGGGGAGAATCGTCAGGCTAAATGTATTGAGTTATTTTTGTCAGGTGTTTTTATATACATATACATTTATATATATATATATATATATATATATATATATATATATATATATATATATACATATACATATACAAATTATATATATATATATATATAAATATGCAAATTATATATATATATAAATATATATATATATATACATATACATATACAAATTATATATATATATATATAAATATGCAAATTATATATATATATAAATATACAAATTATATATATATATACATATACAAATTATATATATATATATATATATACATATACAAATTATATATATATATATATATATATATATATACATATACAAATTATATATATATATACAAATTATATATATATACATATACAAATTATATATATATATATGTATACATATACAAATTATATATATATACAAATTATATATATATATATACATATACAAATTATATATATATACAAATTATATATATATACATATACAAATTATATATATATACATATACAAATTATATATATATATATATATATACATATACAAATTATATATATATATATATATATATATATACATATACAAATTATATATATATACAAATTATATATATATACATATACAAATTATATATATATATATATATATACATATACAAATTATATATATATATATATATATACATATACAAATTATATATATATACAAATTATATATATATACATATACAAATTATATATATATATACAAATTATATATATATATACAAATTATATATATATACATATACAAATTATATATATATACAAATTGTATATATATACATATACAAATTATATATATATATACAAATTATATATATATATACAAATTATATATATATATATACAAATTATATATATATATACAAATTATATATATACATATTATATATATATATACAAATTATATATTTGTATATATACATATATAATTTATATATATATATAAATTATATATATAATTTATATATATATATATATACAATTTATATATATATATACAAATTATATATATATATACAAATTATATATATATATATACAAATTATATATATATATATACAAATTATATATATATATATACAAATTATATATATATATACAAATTATATATATATATATACAAATTACATATATATATATATACAAATTATATATATATATATATACAAATTATATATATATATATACAAATTATATATATATACATATACAAATTATATATATATACATATACAATTTATATATATATATATATACAAATTATATATATATATATATATATACAAATTATATATATATATATATATATATACAAATTATATATATATACAAATTATATATATATATATACAAATTATATATATATATATATACAAATTATATATATATATATACAAATTATATATATATACATATACAAATTATATATATATATACATATACAAATTATATATATATATACATATACAAATTATATATATATATACATATACAATTTATATATATATACAATTTATATATATATACAAATTATATGTATGTATATATATATATATATATATATATATATATATATATATATATATATATAAAATGTAACGAATCAAAGCATTACTTTGACTGTTCCTAGAATTACAATATCAAGTCCATTATGGCGTACGATCGTTTTTTAAAAAGTTTGGAAATACTTTATTTTATTTCATAATTTTATGAAGTTGGTCCAAAACGTCTTCATCAGCAACACGTCTTATAAAAAATTTTAAAAACTTAGTTCTAGAGAAACATCCGCTGACAGAAAGAATCACAGGGTGATAGGTTTGTAGCATAGGAGAGGAAAAAAACACAAATCACTGGTACGTATAAAAAAATATAACAAGAAATTTTCCAAAGACTTTTTCCTATTCAAAATTTCGCAATAAAATTAGGATACAAAAATCTTTTCATTAGAGAGGTTAAGAATCAATGATACATATATATACACATATATATATATATATATATATAATGTGTGTTTATCTTTGGACTTTTTTATCAAATGGAATGGGGCAATTTGGGAAGGCAAGGGAGAAAATTCATTGCTATAATGAACAAAGGTAGATAATTATTTTAGAAGAAAAAGAGGAAGGAACTTTATTTACTGTTTCTATGTATTGATGTTGGAGTCCCCTCTCCATGTTAAAATGACTTTATGTCTATATTTTCTATAACGAGAATCGAGTAAATAACGTCTGTGTGGCAGACAAGCTTAGGGGGGAAGATTCAATAAGATTCTCACGAACAGAAGATGAAAATAAATCGAAATTTTCAATTTTAAATACTAATCGCTATTTGGAAAGAAGTAAATACAATAAATTGTTAATTGAAAACATTTTATAGGTTCGTACTTCATTTTTTTTTATTATAATTTATTTTCGTTTTTGTTTTTTTAATTTTTTATTGTTCTTTCCCGGGAAAAAAAAACTTTAGTCTAAAATTAGAGGAGACATTTTCATTAACAAATGAAATTGATTAAATACTCTCCTCAAGACTGACCTTTCGAAAAACACAATAATCTTAGAAACGAAAACAAACAAAAACAAAATGGCGACTTTACGTCAATCATTCTGAAAGACGTTTTCGCAATTCGTTCTTGGAGCTGATTAAAATAATTCAGTTTCTTTCTATTGTTTTTTTTTCCAGTCTCCTTTATTTTCAAGAGCTCGTTATGGTGAGCCAAAATTTAACGGTCAATTTTATCATAATAGAAGCAAGAAGGGAAAACCTTTGGTTTGTAAGTTTTTCCCTTTTTTGATCGTATTTGAAATAAAAGAGATAAGAATTGTTCGGACTGACAGAGCGAAAGTGTGAAAAACAGACATTTTTAATTCATATCCCGGGATGTGGATTTTCTACGTTCATTTGATAGTCTCTCTCTCTCTCTCTCTCTCTCTCTCTCTCTCTCTCTCTCTCTCTATATATATATATATATATATATATATATATATATATATATATATATATATATATATATATATATGTATATATATTTATTTAATAATAAATATTTAATTATTATCTATATACGTGTACGTTTCATACTTGCGGAATCATCAGTGTAGAGATAACTGTTAAACCCGGTTGCACGATTCGAACCCTGGAACAAAGGTCACCTTTTACTCAAATGCTGTACGCTCTAATCAAGGCGGCCAATTGCAACCCTTACACGACGTGATGAGTAATACACCCTATTTATATCAAGCATGCGGACAACAATAGTCAGGCGCCATAAAAGTGTTAAACAGACAGGAACCTTAATTTTTAGTGTAGATTATACAGTTAATAATATTTTACTCATTATTATGTATATATATATATATATATATATATATATATATATATATATATATATGTATGATGGACTCTCCCGTCGATTTCGACGTATGAGTACACCGCCAGGGGCTGCCCGCGCGTGAATTTTTTATTGCAAGGGTTGCGCAATCCCTAACAACCGCTCTCCTGAGTCGGCATTGCTTGATTCCAATGGCAAGTAGTAATACAAGACGACGGGAAACAATGCCGAGATAAGCAGAGAGAACATACAGCACCTGGTATTCCCAAATGGTCACCCATTTAGTACTGGCCAGGCTCGACGCCGCTTAACTTCGGTGATCTAACGGGAACCGGTGTGTCAACGTAATTGTGCCGTATATATATATATAATAACACTAACGATTCCCGAAAGTATGAAACGTATTTTTAAGCCATGTCTAGATATGCGTCGTTTAGGGTAAAAATTAAGGTTTAGGTGTACAAAATGCAGAATAAACACATCCGTGGAACGCATTGAGGAATGGTGGAAAATTATTTGCATGAGTTTATGTGCAGGCATAAATATAAATGAAATTATTTTTATGGCATTAATAAATTCCATCGTCTTGAATAAATAAGAAAACAGTTTTGTGCATAATATGGATTATTCGAACTACTACGTTTCGGCCGATGTAATCCTCGATCTTCTTCAGGTGCGTCTTGTCGAACTCAAGACTCTATACGGAATTTCGAACTGAACGTTTTGTTTAACGCACGGGGTAAATTGCTACCGTTTCGTCAGTCGTAACCGGATAGAACTATTCGGTGAATTTTATTTAATTCTTAGTTGAAATCGCCTGTAGTAAGAATTGAACCATCAACGCCAAGAAGACTATCGCTTGGAACTACTTGTTTCTGGGGGAATGAGAGCGATCTAGCTCGTGAATTTAATAACGGGTTTAGTTCGAAATACCGTATGGATTCCCGAGTTCAACAAGGCGCATCTGATGAAGATCGAAGGGTACACCGACCGAAACGTAGTAGGAATAATATCCACGATGAAAATAGTAGTCCGAATAACAAAAAATAATTTTTAAAAAATATATATAAATCCTCATCTAAAAACTTCCGAACCAGAAAGCGTTTACTTTTACTACAAGCCACATTTTTCCTGATTTTTTTTGGGGGGGGGTTGGGGGGGGGGGTTGGGGGGGGGTGAGGGGTAGGCGAGGGTATTTTTTATTATCATTTCAGCGGTGATCTTCTATAAACAACTCCAGTTTCTTTTAGGTCTTGTATACGAAAGAATCAGCCTGGTTTGCAAACGCCGATTTCAGAATCGCAGTTCGTCCACCGAACTTGCCTCTCTGTTAACGATGTAATGATTAAAACAGGCTGCGCTTTATTGGCAGACGTAACAAGGGTTTGTCACGGGTTGTGAAAAACGAAGTACGTTTACCTGCCGCTAGATGTCGCTTCCTGCTGTTTACCTGTCTGGGTGGCGTTTCGCACGTGCCAAAAAAAAAAAAAAAGAAAGAAACGAGAAAAATACCTCCAACGAGCAGTAAGATTTATTTCTTCCTCGCATTCTATTCAGACAAAACATATTTTTGCGTGCAATCGACCTTGTAGAACTGATGGGAGAAGATAGCGTATTCCACCCAGCCGTCTAAAGATGATGGCTGGATATTGTTTTTGCGATGAACATTTTTTTTTTAAGAGCGAGAAATCCGTTCAGATGATTTAAAGAAGGAAGTAGGAAAATAAAAATAAGAATTTCAAGGATCATTTGCAACGCGGACATTTTTATTTTATTTTTATTTTTATTTTTGTAATCACTTATACAAAATATAACCGATACCTGTGGATCAACGGCTAAAAGTGCTAAGTAAAAAGAGATTCGTCAGTCTGCGATGACATTCTGCTTTTATACTAAATCCAGAATGAAAAGATTGATGAAACCCGGGTATCCCAACAAATACTGTAATTATAGTATTTAAATGAAATAATTTATACTCGCTCTTGTAGCTTACGATCAATCAGTTTGTTTTTTTTCTTTACAATTAACGATCAACACACACACACACACACACACACACACACATATATATATATATATATATATATATATATATATATATATATATATATATATATACACACACAGAGTGATAGAGAGATAGATAAATGAAAGAGAAATAAAAAATGTGAGAATGACAAATCTATTACGTTTTCAGTTATTCAAGACAAGATATATTCAATAAAAGAATATTTATTTTTTCCTTCCTTAAGCTAGGCTTTTCAAAGAATGGTTTCTTATCATCAGAGAGATGTAAATGGATAGATAAGTTGGCGAGGAATAAACCAAAAGTCATAATTTAAAAAAAAAAAATTTTAATGTACATCTAAGTGTCAAAAATGAAAAAAGTGTCCAGTGAAAAAAGTTTGGAAGACAAAGAGTCACGATAGGCACAAATTTTAAAAACATACGTTTTACTTTTAGTTTCATACCTTTATATATATATATATATATATATATATATATATATATTTCAGACTAAACATTTTTTTAATCAATGAAATGAAAATAAAAGAAAATTGCAAAAATGTTCCTTAATGCCTTATCGTCTGACCCTCTAAGAGGAAACGTCAGAATAATAAATTAAAAACAAAGAAAATCGATTTTCTTAGTTTTTAATTTACCATTCTGACTTTTCCTCTTAGAGGGTCAAACGATAAAGTCGTAAGGAAAAGTTTAGCAATTTTCTTTTTTTCCACCCGCCCGTTTCATTGATTAAAAAATGTTTCCTCTAAAAATTATTCTACGATTTTGTTGTACGCGAAATTTACTTATATATATATATATATATATATATTACTTTATTCCATGAGACATCCCCAGTCTTAAAGTTCACAGAATTAAAATCGGGCATAACTTATGGGATGTATTATACTTATATTTCTTTCTTCTTCTTCTTCTTCTTCTTCTTCTTCTTCTTCTTCTTCTTCTTCTTCTTCTTCTTCTTCTTCTTCTTCTACTTCTTTATCTTCTTTTTCTCTTCCTCCTCCTTCGCCTCTACATCCCCTACCTTTTCTTCTGTGTCCCCTCCCTCCTTCTTCTCTCCCGTCTTTTTTTTCGTTTTTTCCTCCTCTTCTTCTTATCTTATTTCTCCCCCCCTCCCCTGTCTCGCTCTCTCTTTTCTTCGATTTCGTCTTTTCTACTCTCCTCCTCTTCCCCTTACTTTTTTCTCTCCCTAACCCGTCTACTTCCCCTTCTCCTCAGTCTCGTCTTCTTTCTTTCTTACTTTCTTCTTTTTCTTCTTTTTCTTTTTCTTCTTTCTTTCTTTCTTTCTTTCTTCTCCCCCCCCCCCTCTCTTTATTTCTCGTTAGATCACCCTCTTGGTGATAGTTTACCTCCTCCTTTCTTCTACCCCCCACCGCAACACACCCTTGTTTACAATCACCCCCCAACCCCCCCCGCCGAACACGTTCAAACTAACCAAAAGCATCCCCCCCCCCCTCGGGAACCCAGAACCTCTCGACCTGTCGAACAATAGTTTGCCAAACTGATTACGTTAATTAATCATAATCTATTTGTGCTTAATGCTAAATTACCGACCCCAAAAGAAACAAGGAAAAACTGGGACCGACGATCAGCAAATCTTTGGGACAATGAGCCATTGGCCCTCACCGGGGCCGGGAGGAGGTGCAAGGAGCGGAGGGGAGGGGAGGGGGTACTGATAGCAGCCATCTTCTCTGGCTGCGATAATTAATGGTGTTTAGATTTTCTCGTTGCGCAGTTAAGCACCCTCACTAATCTAACAACCAGACCCCACCCTATCCGTCGTGCTGATCTGGGGAGCTAGCAAATCAAATTTCAGGTTAAACCACGGTCCAACATTGACAGTTGCTCCCCAGTAATATATCCAGTTGCCTTATGCCACACTAGGCTCATCCGGTAGCCAGATACCGTAGAGCAAGGGTTCCCGACCTTATTTTGGTTCTGGAACCCCCTTTTTCTGAGTGCTATTTTATCACCTGTGGATATATATATATATATATAGTCTCGGAAGTTTCTCAACCATTAAAACTATATATAAAAAAAATATATATATATAAAAAATATATATATATATAAAAAAACTTATAGTCTCAAGTCTTCCAGTGGAAAAGCACTCATGTAAGTCAATTTATTTTTTACAGTTATTATATTAGTTAGTTTCTAACACTATTTTAAGGGATCATCAGTTGTTTACCATGAAAAACTGTTTCGGGAATTTAAAAACAAGACAGTATTTAATTTCATGGCTTCCCAGCAGAGTTGATCAGACCCCACTTCCCTTAAAAGACAAAAACATAAACGTTCCTTATACTAAATCTACGTTTTGTTCCATATAAATGTTTTGCTAACTTATATTAGTTATATATATATATATATATATATATATATATAGTTTTCAGGTTCGATTATTTTCGATAGGATTTCGAATCAGAGAGCTCTATGTCCGTTCAAACAGAGCATGAATAAGTTATGAAGTTTAAAAAGACTAAATATACATTCGGATTGTACACATTATAAGTTATTTCGACCTTAACTAGGTCTCTTCGGATGTGTTTACAACCACAATTCAAACCGAAATGGAAGAATTTTAACACCTTTACATATTGTTATACTCCGTTAATGCCACCACCCTAATTTATTAATCAACATAATCACCCCTTCCCATCCCTTCTATATTATAGAGACCAATCAATAAATAGAATATCGTTGAAATTTTTTTTTATTTTTCTATTTTTTATTTTTTATTTTATTCTTTATTTTACTTTGTTTTAAAATATATGAAGGTGTTAAAATTCTTCCATTTGGGTTTGAATTGTGGTTGGAAACACATCCGAGGAGACCTAGTTACGGTCGAAATAACTTATAATGTGTACACTCAGAATATATATTTAGTCTTTTTAAACCTCATAACTTATATATATATATATATATATATATATATATATATATATATATATATATAAGGAGAGGTAGTTTGCTTGAAGCATTGTGTATAATACGTATATAGAGGAGACTTAGAAGACTATCACAATGCAAGAAATCAAATAAATAAGTAATATAAATCATTAAAAAAATCAGTTATAGTTTTAGTTTCATTACATTTGCTGCGGATATTAATATTTACTGCGTTATAAGCAATATTGCCATCCACACGTCTTTTGAGATTTGAAACACCGACCATTTGACAAAGAGGTCTTCTTCGAAATATATTATGGAACACGGTCACACAGATTACATCAGTGTTTAAGTCTTGCCAAATCAAGTAAGATTTGCTATATATAAAAAAAAATTATTAAAAAAGTTTTTGAAAAAATATACAATTACAATCACTTGTTTTTGTCTTACTTCTCAACGCCGACATATTTCCATTTCTTGCATTGTGATAGCCTTCTAATACTCCTGTCTGTCTCTCTCACTCTCTCTCTCTCTCTCTCTCTCTCTCTCTCTCTCTCTCTCTCTCTATATATATATATATATATATATATATATATATATATATATATATATATATATATATATATCTAGGTACCATCTTCTCTTGCCGGCAAGTATTGTTGAATATAAGAGACAACTCATGTTTGGATATCCTTTGGTAGATCCTTTCAATAGTCCGAATTAGGAACTTAGTTTCGGAGGAGAATTGGCTGATGAATTTGCCATAATTTGCATTTGTCTCCCAAGTACTTTCGGACCAATCTGGGTCCATCTTAGGGGGAATGAAAAGTACTTGGGAGACAGATGCAAATTATGGCAAATTCATCAGCCAATTGGCCTCCAAAACTAAGATTCTTATTCGGACTATTGAAAGGATCTACCAAAGAATATCTAGACATGAGTTGTCTCTTATATTCAACAATATATATATATATATATATATATATAATCATTCAATGAATTAAAACATTACAATTGTTCCAAGTATTAGAACATCAAGTCCAGTATGGCGTACGATCGTTTCCAAAACAGTTTGGAAATACTTTATTTTATTTTATTTCATAAATTAATAAAGCTAATCCAAAACGCGTCTTCATCAGCGCCTTCAGCAACACGTCTTACAGAAAGTTAGAGAAAAAAAAATTAAAAAGCTCGTTGTAGAGAAACATCGACTGACAGAAAGAGTACTTACCATGGACTCCCAAAGTGCTGTTTTAATGGGTTCCCCATAATTTTCAATTTATACGGTACCTATCACTTTCGCTCTCGTTACTCTCTGTTTATTAACAGCGAAAATATTATGTAGATTTTTTTATCACACATTTTTTTTAATTTAAGAATTCATAATTTATATATATTTTTAGAATAAATATTTTTTCTTCTTAAAAAAGGTTTTCCTCCTCGAGAATATATCGTTTATTTTGTTCCGTTTTCTGACATTACCAAAGGATGTATGTATGTGCCAACGAAGCGTAGAGGCTGGAGACCGGGGGTTGGGGAAATATCAATGTTACAGGGTAAACTAACAACACGAGCATTGATGGAAACAAAATCGTTCAGTCTAGGTAGTCGATCGATACAAGTTTAGGAAGAAAATAGAAAAGAAAAATATTAACAAACATCATCTTCTGTGGTTAGCGTAGGTGGGACCCTAAGCTTACCTTTAACACTAACCCTAACCCTAACCTTTAACCCTAACCCTAACATCATCTTTTGATTATGAATGGTGAAACACCAAAACCAATAGTTTTGTCTTCTCGTACAAAAAGATCTCTAAGGAACCACCATTCGCACATTCATGGATCATTGTTGCCACATGTGGGCTGGTGCACCAACCACCAGTCTCTCTCTCCTCTCTCTCTCTCTCACTCTCTCTCTCTTTCCCTCTCTCTCTCTCTGTCTCTCTCTCTGTATGTCTGTTTCTCTGTCTGTCTCTCTTTGTCTCTGTCTCTCTCTCTCCTTCTCTGTCTCTCTCTGTCTGTCTGTCTGTCGGTCTGTTTCTCACTCTCACTCTCTCTTTCCCTCTCTCTCTCTGTCTCTTTCCCTCTCTCTCTCTCTGTCTCTTTCCCCCTCTCTCTCTCTGTCTCTCTCTCTCTCTGTATGTCTGTCTCTCTGCCTGTCTCTCTCTCCTTCTCTGTCTCTCTCTGTCTCTGTCGGTCTGTCTCTCGCCTTCACTCACTCTCTCTTTCACATATTATACTAGCGGGCTTCCCGGAAATGAATACACACCCATGTGTGTCCCTGCTTTTACCCATGATCATTTTCATAATATTCTATAATTTCCAAGTTAGGAATAAAAAAAGAGTACCTGTTCTGTGAAACCGATTCATTATATTACCATTTTTATTCGTACTTTTTAACTTCTATAATTTTCAATTTTAATTGGTCTCGGAGGTGGGGGGGATAACCATTTTACTGTAAGAAGAAAAAAGAAGATGATGGTATTTCCACGGGGTCCTCTGAGTAAATATATAAGGATATACACGATGGAAGATGGGAATACGGTCTATAAAACTACTTATGCCAGTTTCACCTCTCATCGAAGTGTTTCTGTTAAATTTTGCTCCAATACAGTTGGGGGAAATGTACCCTCTCCCCACGGCAGCAATGTTTAAGATGAAGTCAGTATAACATGGGGAGCAGCTCCATTCAGGGATGCGTTCTGAAAAGATACAAAAATATCCGAGAACAGAAGCTTAGCATTCCTAGGTATGGGCGCATCGAACTACTGGCAATAAGCAAATCCCCTCCAGAAGGGGAGGTAATACCTGGGACGATTCACTTGCATGGGCCGAGCCGGACCATGCCTCGTTCCGACAATAAAGAGGCTGATGATTCAGTACATGTCATAATTTACCAGAACTACGCCAAGACGAACCTTAGTTGATATGGCAATAAACGAATCCTCCTCCCGAAGGAGTTGGTAATGCCTGGGAGAGCGCAACTAGGATTGAGACGGACTCTTTCTTATTTCAACAAAGAAGAGCCAGATGGTTCAAGACCTCGTCTAAGCTACTAGAATGATACTAAAGCGAACCTCGGCGGAACCAGTCTGGCCGGAACCATGTGGGAGCTAACCTTTGTCTTGGGAATGGCACATCATGATTGCGTATTCCTTAAAATCATTATGGTTCCTAAAATGGTCATAATCAATTGTTTTATTTACGTCTCACACACCGACTAGCTTACCCGCTTCCCACTGCATGAACGTTAGACACGAAGTCAGGTTAACAAGGGTCCGGGGTCAAATTCCTCTGCTGAAGCACTGGAAATGTACAAAAATAGCCTAAAACTAATCCGCCGTCAATCTCTGGTACGGGCGCTTCAGGCAACTTGCAACTTCCCTTCCGGCGGAAAAGGTAAGCAACGGCCCTTATCACCCATGTATCGTACTCTTTTTTAGCAAACTTAACATCAAAAATGCATATACTATTTTCCAATGTAACCGCCGCTGGCGGAGACGACCATTTCAAGGCGGATGCGAAATAAGTCACACGCTTTGGCGACCATATCCTTTTCTGTAGTGGCGAACGCCTCCACGGTGATAGTCTTCAGAGAGTCGATCGTGTTGTAGGCGTCTTTATTGGAGAAGGGCAACCACAAGTTCTGCTATCAGTGGTGAGGGACATTGCTGAGCAACCACGCCTGGGTCGTTTTGGACTTCTGTGCAGAAGCGGAGTCCTGAAGGATAGAGAGAGAAGAGAGGGCAAAATTATCAACTGTGGTTGTAGCCAGGCGGGTTTTTGCTGTGAATATTTAACAGGGTTGGGGGGTTAGTAGAGGATTGGAGCTTAGTCGAGCACTTACCATGAACATTGCGATACAGTAGATAGAGGCTAGCAACATCTCTTCTGTGTGAAAGGGGGCGCAGGGATGTAGTAAATTTGTCGTTTCTCACCTAAAATGGTGGACAGTGAAGCGTCTGTATTTTTCGACCCCACAAAACAAAATAGAGTTATTTCCCTTGGATTAAAAAGTAAGAGTTATCGGCCTTGACATCAACGAAGTCGTCTGCCGGACAGTTAAAAGTTAACAGAACAGTCTCACAATCAAACAAGCATCTCGCATTCAGCGGTTTTTCTACATTCCAATTTAATCAGTGTGTTTGTCAAATAAATCTGTTAAAGGTCCTACTTCGTACTTCCTTCATTTTTCTGACTTGTAATTGAACCGAAACATATAACTATCAGTGCATAACAGGGGGTGCCGGGACAAGGAGAGATTACCCCCCCCCCCCACTACAGCACGAAGTAAGTTTAGTATTAGTGAAGGCAGAAAAAGAGTGCTCAGATCGGAACCACCCCAGATATGACATCAGTAATCCATCTTAGGGCTAATATGGCTCTCATACAGGTGATGGATTGCGTCAGGAGTAAGGTACATTCTGGAGCGATAGAATGATCCAACCATTTTTACAGCGACCGTAGCAATAGATTTGATGTAAGTCTGCCATTTCAGGTCTGGACTAAAAGTCAGCCCTAAGAGCTTATCAAGGAAAGGGTTTTTTTTTTTAGGAAAGAACCATTCATATAAACCGGTTAGAAATCCTACAGGGAAGGGGAAATATATTTTGGCCGGACTCGATCTCACCACACCGCGACTTCAGTTTGCGCTAGTATCGACTTCACCAACGCCATCTCCCAATGCTAAGGCTTACACGTTATTTTATTATCTCTGATTTCTTTTTTCTTCAAAAAGGAAAAAAAATCATCTTTATTTTATTGAACAGGGAGAAGGCAACAAAAAATGATTCTCTTCCGATTTCATCACGTAAGTGCTCAAGTTAGGGACTGAACTTTTGAAACACCAATGCTTTGACCTGACTGACCTTATTTCAACTCTTTTTTTAATACTGTTTTTGTTTTTTTCTTCTGTTCTTTTATGCTTTGATTTCTTTTGAAAACAATGTCCGTAATAATAAATCTTTTTTATTATTATCATTTTACTTTATCATCATCATCATCATCATCATCATCATCATCATCATCATCATCATCATCATCATTGCAAACGATGAGTTGTCTGTCATCCATTGATTTCTTGTTTTCGTTCTGCCGGTTTCGGCCATTTTAATTCGGTAAAAAGCATTTCCGTAATGAAAGCATTAATTTTAATAAATGATTTTCGGGGTCAAACGCACAAGTGAAGCTTGGGGGAGGGGGGGAGGGGCGGGTAGCAGACAGGTTTGATAATGTAGAAAGACATTTATATAATTCCGCTTACTGAGAGTAAACATTCCAATATAATAATAGGCTACTGCCTTATTATAAATGGTTAATAACTTTTAGAAACTGTTTATCATAACCATTAGAATAACCCGTCCCAGGACAGGTAAAATGAATTCCTCGAACAGAACGGTTTTACGCCACTTTTATGCCCCCCCCCCTTATGAAAATTAAAATCAAAATATAATGATACTAAATAGAATCCTTAATTCAATTTAATCAAAATAACAACATAACTTTATATACTTTACTGTTGCAGCAAAATCCGACACTTGACAAAAGAAAAGAAATAGGCAATAAAAACAACAGTTGTATTAGCAACTGGGTGCTTCTGCATTATGACAACGAACTAAATTTCCTTCCTTATTTCTAGAAAAGTGAATCGAAAGGGGAGATAATTGAGTGTGTTGTGGGAGTGCTTGTTGGTATTGGCCCTGATCACGCCCCAGAAGAAATTATCTATCACCACCAATAATTAAAACTGTCTTAATTCTTTTCTTAAATTTAACGTTATATTTTGTTTATTGCATTGTTAGCTGATAGTACAGGATAGTTAATAACCCCCCACCTTCCGATGTTAAGAATGAGGTTTTAAATTATAACGTTATTATTTCAGCCCGGTATGTTCTTACAAGTTATCTTTCTTCTCCATCTGTGTTACGGGTTTCCGTAAGAAAAAAATTCGAATATAATTGTTTCGTTATGAGTCCACGTAAAAAAACTTCGAATATAATTGTTTCGTTATGAGTCCACGTAAAAAAACTTCGAATATAATTGTTTCGTTATGAGTCCACGTAAAAAAACTTCGAATATAATTGTTTCGTTATGAGTCCACGTAAAAAAAATTCGAATATAATTGTTTCGTTATGAGTCCACGTAAAAAAAAATTCGAATATAATTGTTTCGTTATGAGTCCACGTAAAAAAAATTCGAATATAATTGTTTCGTTATGAGTCCACGTAAAACAAATATATATATATACACCTACTTTTAAAATTCTACGTTTTATTTGTACATTCTGAGGGAAAACTGAGGGTTAGAATTTGAAATAGTCTTGTTGTCTCTTGACTCTAAGTAAAAGTTTGTAGACATTAATTAATTATATTAGACAACTTATTCCTTTTATTTCCAGTTTTTTATCGATTTTAGTCGTGCGTTTACTTGCAGATGGTGGTTCCTGATTATATTGTCCAGACAAACATTACTTTAAAAATAAAGAAGCGTTTCGAGAGCGCCCACACCCGCGATACCCCAGCAGTACTCTATCTGATCAGCTGAGTATTGATTTACTCCTCTCCAGGAGTTAGGCACAAGGCCAGTTTTTATCTTACTCCCACAAGTAAGATGTGATCCAAGCCGGGTCGGGAAAGTGGGGTTTGAAAAGCCAGCGCCCGAGAAGATGAGTACTCTGGCCATTAAAATTGCCTGGGCAGCCCGTCAACATTCCCCGGTAGGGCGCCTCAGGCAGTAAACAATAAATTTACTCCTCCCCAAAGAGGGGAGGCAAAGCCTGGGAGGGTGGACCGCCTAGAACTGCATAGGACCGACCCATAGATCGGCGTAAATCAAGCCCCGGAAGCCAAGACAATACCAGTTTACCATCGGAACAGATACTACACTTTGATCTTAGCCAAAAGGCCAAGAAGATGTTGCCTTATCAGCTGAGTAGCCAAGTTTTGATTTACTCCTCTCCAGGAGTTAGGCACAAGGCCAGTTTTTATCTTACTCCCACAAATAAGATGTGATTCAAGGTCGGGTCGGGAAAGTGTGGTTTAAAAAATTGCCTGGGCAGCCCCGTCGGCATTCCCCGGTAAGGGCGCCTCAGGCAGTTAGTAATAAACTTACTCCACTCCAAAGAGGGGAGGCGAAGCCTGGGAGGGTGGACCTCCTAGAACTGCATAGGACAGACCCATAGACCGGCGTAATTCAAGCCCCGAAGGCCAAGACAATACCAGTTTATGGGGTGTAGTATCCATCGGAACAGATATTACACTTTGATCTTAGCCAAAAGGCCAAGAAGATGTTGCCTAATCAGCTGAGTAGTCAAGTTATATTTCGTAGTGTTTCGCATAAAATATTAGTCAGAAAGTACTTTGGACCTAAAAGAAAACTACGGCAGATTCATCAGCCAATTCTCATCCGAGATTAGGACCTTAATCCGGAAAATGGAAGGGATCCATACAAAAATATCCAGACATGAGTTATCGGTTATTTTTAATAATACGTGCCTTAGAGAAAAAAAATGCTGCCTCGATATATATATATATATATATATATATATATATATATATATATAGATTCAGATTTTTCACTTATAAAATAGATCATTCAGTGAAGACCGGGGTTGTTCCAATAAAAAACAAGCTGGATGATACTCGATTACAGAGTACAGAGCATTTATATGTGATTTTATGAAGGCTTACCAAAGCATTCCTTTCAATACACCAATGATCACCATTAAAGATATTTTTTCTTACAAATACTATTTATTCAAATTAAATGTTTTTTCCTACACGTGTTTCACTACCAAGCAGTTACTTGCTTGGCAGATCATCAGGGAAATTAAATGTCTGGAATACTGGTTTCAACTGCCGACAAAACACAATGTGGCGTTGTAATAGTTGAGGTCACTTAAGAAGGGAAGAGGAAAAAAATAAAATAAAAATAAAAATAAAAATCAAACTTAAAAAGCAAGGAAGAACAACGATAAGAAAAGAAAGTCCTAGAAAAGTCTTAGAAAAGTAGCTTGTGCATTATTTCTTCCACCAAGCCAACAAGCAAGTAATCGGTCCCAAATACATTCAATAAAACCACAAAACCGGAACAATGTGCGATAATACACTTTCACGTTAGCCGGTACAATGATGAATAAATCCCCCCCCCCCCACAATAAAACAAAAGAACTAAATCATTCAAGATACCGCTCACAAGTTACCATTCCAATCCAATGATAGTATGGGAATTCTAAATCCAACTTCTCACAAAGAAAAGTCAACACAAATGTTCGTCCGAGTTCAAAGAGTCTTATTTCAATTGTTGATTTATTACCCTTCGAAATAAACACACGACGAGTTGAATGTCAATCCCGCAGAAAACTCCCTTCCATCAAGAAAAAATCTTAATATAGAAACTATTTATTCAAAATACTGTTTCTAAAAATATTTATTATTAAACCTATTCCTTATAGAAATTAATCATCTAGTGTCTGGGACGTCATTTTACATTTTGGGAAAATATCCTTCATTTAATTAACTGCCGAATTATTATCGTTTTGTTGTTTAACGAAGCGAAAAAGACCTATCCCGCAGAATTTGTTTTTAAAAAAATTATTCATATATCAAAAATAAACTGTTATTATAAAAAGGCCTTCTACAAAAATCTAGTTATTATTTTAAATCATTTAAAATATTTCCTTAACGGCTGTGTCTGTTTGTAACTCTCTGTGGAGAATATTATTCTATATTCCATAAATAAATGTTACAACGTAATATCGTTATCAGAAATCTATTTTCTATTTTGAAAAAAACAAACTTTATTTTTAATGGACCGGTTTATTTTTTTGTCAACTTTACGGGAAAATATCACTCTTACTCGTTAAATGACAGGAGGCTTTATTATTACTAATTTAAAATCCCGTACAAAATACTTTTTTTATAAAATTCAATTGTTTCTATTTTTAGAAATTAAGTCCGTGTCGGCATGCATGTTTTTAAAATTATTTTTTCCTTAATTACTTTTCACCATTCCTGCCACCAAATTGTTTTATTTATTTTAATCTAATTAAAAACTAATTTAATGTAACCTAATTTAATTAGATAGTGATAGCATCCAGGTTGCTATTTCTTATTTTTCACTTAAAATTACTTGAAATCCCCAATGCATTTCGTATAATATATCTATTTCTGAGAATAAATTGTGATTTATTATTTATTATTCCACTATCTTTTTATATGTAACACAATTTCCCCCCTCTATTCCGCTGAATAAGTATTTACTATAGTTGACTATCACTGGGCCTTATTCCGATAGAATATTCCTACCTTATCACCCACAACCTAAGTCTCGAGTATCCGCTAATAATTGAATTAAGACATATCTTAGCATAAGTACGTGTTACTAATTCTCATCCTCCCTATTATACACTAATTATTGCCCCAGATTGCCTCAGGAAGTGTCCATCCTGCCTATCTCTGCTGTACGTTTATACTTCCCCCAATTCCCATCCTATCCAGGTTTTAGGCTTGATAACAGGTAACGGTTTCTATGCAGACAGCATTGTAGTATTTCCTGCCTAGCGTTCAGTAAATTATCCCTAGATGTCATGATGTGGTACGACTCCAATGCACATAGGTTGCATCTCTTCTTTTTGTTCGGTTTATATATATATATTTATATATATATATATATATATATATATATATATATATATATATATATATATATTATTTGGCTTTTAAAAATGTATGTATTTTTTTTTTTTTCGATTCATGCTAGGTTCCAATTTTTTATTTTATCTATTTTTTTATTCATTTAATTTTAGGAATTTTCGCGTGAGTTTCCCCGCATTGACTTCTATCAATATTTTTTGTCATCTGCTGCCTGGTTCGATTTTTATTTCATTAATGTACAATTTCTTTCCATTTCACTTTTTCCTATCCCTAGGCTACAGTTCGATTTCTACCTACCTAGCCCCACCGCCTTCAAAGGAACACACGCCCACATATGTACCACCCCCACACACACATTATTAAAAAAATAAGAAAAATAAAAAACAAAAAAATGTTTCGTGAGGGTGTGCATAATCGTACGTCTTCGTATTACCCCCCTTCTCATTTTTACTCCTGTGGATTATCGCCCACATTTTCTCTCGTTTTCGGCACCCTACATTTGAATATAATGCAGTGTTGGTATCTGTGTCAGTAAATAAATCAGTAAAAGATTCATACTTATCATCAATAAATTCAGCCAATTATTACTTGTTAATTTTATGTATACTTGATTTTGAGAACTGATAAAAAGATTTTTTAAATTGCATATAAGATATAGGTCATACACAGACAGCTGCTTCGTCGTTATTACGACTCATCCGTGTGGCTTATACACAGTATACTGACGCCGAGATTAAAAATCGAATATATATATATATTAAAGTGAAATATTTTGAAAATCAACAATCGTGCAATTTAAATGAAAAATTCATTTATTTAATTTTTTTTTGCAAGCTTTCGTTGTAGAACAACTTTGTCAGGCGAGACTGTCTCATAGATTTTTTTTCTACTTTTCTTCATCCTCATTTTGATGGTATTAACCCCCGAGGGGTCGAATCCCGATATGAGCAGAAAGAGACGTCAAGTTCTTAAAGACGTTAGGACAAGTGTAGTCCTGGCAATGTTATGCGCAGATTGGCGCCTTTTTAAGTAAGGAAATTGACAACATCTTTGAAGCACACATGAGAATGAAGAGTAACGAAGTAACTCATTCTTCAATATAACCATTTACACAATTTTAAAATGGTTGACTTGTTTACGAAGAAACGGAAATTCATTTTGTAATTTTTATTTCGTAATTAAATTAGTTTTAAAAACATAGATTTACTATTTTACGGTATTGACTCTTTGATTTCAACAAATAATCGATTATGTCACGTAGAGGCGAGATACATACTTACACATCCACACGAGAAGTGGTCACGCAATTGTCTTAATATAGATATCATATTAGTTACTCACACTTAATCACACTGCTCACTGGCAACAAAACGTGGTGTTCCCTGCAGTCTGAGTGATAACAAGTCTTCCCAAATTTCCAGCATTTTCCGCATCTTTTGATAATCGTTGTAAATCACTTTGCGTTATCGCAACAGCCGGATAGCATTGATTCATAACTGAAAGCGAGCGTTGACATTCTCTGAAATCTGAGTGGCAATAAGCCTCTTCAAGATGCCAGTGTTTTCCGCACCTTTCCAGTAGAGCACTCTTCGGTGTTTCCATCCTTCTTGACCCTTCACGACTATTTTGCATGTGTTATCAATTTTTTATTGGGAGGAGTGGGGGAGGGGAAAATTTCTGTTGGTTTGAATTCATTGGATTCGTGTAATCTTCTTTCTATTTTGTTTTGCTTTATTTCTATTTTACCATAAATGTACTTTGTCAGTTTGTGGTTTGGTTTCGGCACTCAAGGATTTTCTTAAATTATTCAACGGTTTCCATAATGCGTTTTATGGAGTCAATACTTCTTTTGATTTATCATCATTATTATTATTATTATTATTATTATTATTATTATTATTATTATTATTATTATTATTATTAATAATAATATTATTATGTGTATTATTATTATTATTAATAATATTATTATGTGTATTATTATTATTATTATTATTATTATGTGTATTATTATTATTATTATCATGTGTATTATTATTATTATTATTATTATTATCATTATTATTATTATGTGTATTATTATTATTATTATTATTATTATTATTATTATTATTATTATGTGTATTATTATTATTATTATTATTATTATGTGTATTATTATTATTATTATTATTATGTGTATTAATATTATTATTATTATTATTATTATGTGTATTAATATTATTATTATTATGTGTATTAATATTATTATTAGTAGTAGTAGTAATAATAAGAGGTAAGGGAAGCGGAGAAGTGGTAGTAGTAGTAGTAGTAGTAGTAGTAGTAGTAGTAGTAAAAAACATATGAGGCGGAAGGTAGTAAGCGGGGAATTGATCAATTTTCTTTAAAGGACTTCGAAACCCTGCAGACTATGCGGCGCAGTGCATTGATTATCGACATAGATTACATAGGTGGCGCTGCCTGTCATTTACCGGCGCTCAGCACATTGCGACAATTTTTTTTAAAAAAGAAGAAAATAAATAAACAATACCAAGTGTGATCAAAAAGTATTAAGACTAAATCCGGAACTCTATTCTTTTCTTTTTTTACAGTAAGGAAACTCATTGCAATTCGACTGATCAATGAATACGTATTTCACGACATGTTTTCTTTTCTAGATGATGTATTGTTATTATTTATGGAAGTCGCTCGAGACAAGGCATGAAGCCACTTTATAAAAGAAGCTAATCATAATAATAACAACACCGGAGAGGTAGAATCATTTCAAGACGAACCAAGTCTGAAAAAAGACTTCAGCAGCGTTCAAGCCTGGACTCTAAACACGCTAGCCAGAAAGTAAACCCTTCAACACCATAATAGTGATGGCAAGGGCTACTAGGTTGGCTGACAAATAAATTGACCCCTAAAAGTTGCTATTATTTACAGTTTTAGGACCCGTCTTCTTCATCTTAGTCGCTGCCATATTAACAAGGTTTCGACAGTTTTACTCGCAGGCTTTCTTCGTGTGCTACTGTTAATAACAACAACTAGTCAAATGCGCCTTAATATAAAATACCGTTGCAACATCAGAGGAGGGACCGCTTAAAACACTTGTTCTTGCCTTACATAACCCTAAACCTTACACTAAACCCAACATCAAAAGAGGGGCCGCTTAAAACACTTGTTCTTGCCTTACATAACCCTAAACCTTACACTAAACCCAACATCAAAAGAGGGGCCGCTTAAAACACTTGTTCTTGCCTTACCTAACCATAAACCTTACACTAAACCCAACATCAAAAGAGGTACCGCTTAAAACACTTGTTCTTGCCTTACATAACCCTAAACCTTACACTAAACCCAACATCAAAAGAGGTACCGCTTAAAACACTTGTTCTTGCCTTACATAACCCTAAACCTTACACTAAACCCAACATCAAAAGAGTGACCGCTTAAAACACTTTTTCTTGCCTTACCTAACCCTAAACCTTACACTAAACCCAACATCAAAAGAGGGACCGCTTAAAACACTTGTTCTTGCCTTACATAACCCTAAACCTTACACTAAACCCAACATCAAAAGAGTGACCGCTTAAAACACTTTTTCTTGCCTTACCTAACCCTAAACCTTACACTAAACCCAACATCAAAAGAGGGACCGCTTAAAACACTTGTTCTTGCCTTACATAACCCTAAACCTTACACTAAACCCAACATCAAAAGAGGGGCCGCTTAAAACACTTGTTCTTGCCTTACCTAACCATAAACCTTACACTAAACCCAACATCAAAAGAGGGGCCGCTTAAAACACTTTTTCTTGCCTTACCTAACCCTAAACCTTACACTAAACCGAACATCAAAAGAGTGACCGCTTAAAACACTTGTTCTTGCCTTACATAACCCTAAACCTTACACTAAACCCAACATCAAAAGAGGGACCGCTTAAAACACATTTTCTTGCCTTACCTAACCCTAAACCTTACACTAAACCCAACATCAAAAGAGGGACCGCTTAAAAAACTTTTTCTTACCTAACCCTAAACCTTACACTAAACCCAACATCAAAAGAGGGGCCGCTTAAAACACTTTTTCTTGCCTTACATAACCCTAAACCTTACACTAAACCCAACATCAAAAGAGGGGCCGCTTAAAACACTTGTTCTTGCCTTACCTAACCATAAACCTTACACTAAACCCAACATCAAAAGAGGTACCGCTTAAAACACTTGTTCTTGCCTTACATAACCCTAAACCTTACACTAAACCCAACATCAAAAGAGGTACCGCTTAAAACACTTGTTCTTGCCTTACATAACCCTAAACCTTACACTAAACCCAACATCAAAAGAGTGACCGCTTAAAACACTTTTTCTTGCCTTACCTAACCCTAAACCTTACACTAAACCCAACATCAAAAGAGGGACCGCTTAAAACACTTGTTCTTGCCTTACATAACCGTAAACCTTACACTAAACCCAACATCAAAAGAGTGACCGCTTAAAACACTTTTTCTTGCCTTACCTAACCCTAAACCTTACACTAAACCCAACATCAAAAGAGTGACCGCTTAAAACACTTGTTCTTGCCTTACATAACCCTAAACCTTACACTAAACCCAACATCAAAAGAGGGACCGCTTAAAACACATTTTCTTGCCTTACCTAACCCTAAACCTTACACTAAACCCAACATCAAAAGAGGGACCGCTTAAAAAACTTTTTCTTACCTAACCCTAAACCTTACACTAAACCCAACATCAAAAGAGTGACCGCTTAAAACACATTTTCTTGCCTTACCTAACCCTAACCCTTACACTAAACCCAACATCAAAAGAGGCACCGCTTAAAAAACTTTTTCTTACCTAACCCTAAACCTTACACTAAACCCAACATCAAAAGAGTGACCGCTTAAAACACTTTTTTCTGCCTTACCTAACCCTAAACCTTACACTAAACCCAACATCAAAAGAGGGACCGCTTAAAACACTTGTTCTTGCCTTACCTAACCCTAAACCTTACACTAAACCCAACATCAAAAGAGGGACCGCTTAAAACACTTGTTCTTGCCTTACCTAACCCTAAACCTTACACTAAACCCAACATCAAAAGAGTGACCGCTTAAAACACATTTTCTTGCCTTACCTAACCCTAAACCTTACACTAAACCCAACATCAAAAGAGTGACCGCTTAAAACACTTTTTCTTGCCTTACCTAACCCTAAACCTTACACTAAACCCAACATCAAAAGAGGGACCGCTTAAAACACTTGTTCTTGCCTTACCTAACCCTAAACCTTACACTAAACCCAACATCAAAAGAGGGACCGCTTAAAACACTTGTTCTTGCCTTACCTAACCCTAAACCTTACACTAAACCCAACATCAAAAGAGGGACCGCTTAAAAAACTTTTTCTTGCCTTACCTAACCATACACCTTACACTAAACCCAACATCAAAAGAGTGACCGCTTAAAACACTTGTTCTTGCCTTACATAACCCTAAACCTTACACTAAACCCAACATCAAAAGAGGGACCGCTTAAAAAACTTTTTCTTACCTAACCCTAAACCTTACACTAAACCCAACATCAAAAGAGGGACCGCTTAAAACACTTGTTCTTGCCTCACATAACCCTAAACCTTACACTAAACCCAACATCAAAAGAGGGGCCGCTTAAAACACTTGTTCTTGCCTTACCTAACCATAAACCTTACACTAAACCCAACATCAAAAGAGGGGCCGCTTAAAACACTTTTTCTTGCCTTACCTAACCCTAAACCTTACACTAAACCCAACATCAAAAGAGTGACCGCTTAAAACACTTGTTCTTGCCTTACATAACCCTAAACCTTACACTAAACCCAACATCAAAAGAGGGACCGCTTAAAACACATTTTCTTGCCTTACCTAACCCTAAACCTTACACTAAACCCAACATCAAAAGAGGGACCGCTTAAAAAACTTTTTCTTACCTAACCCTAAACCTTACACTAAACCCAACATCAAAAGAGGGGCCGCTTAAAACACTTGTTCTTGCCTTACATAACCCTAAACCTTACACTAAACCCAACATCAAAAGAGGGGCCGCTTAAAACACTTGTTCTTGCCTTACCTAACCATAAACCTTACACTAAACCCAACATCAAAAGAGGTACCGCTTAAAACACTTGTTCTTGCCTTACATAACCCTAAACCTTACACTAAACCCAACATCAAAAGAGGTACCGCTTAAAACACTTGTTCTTGCCTTACATAACCCTAAACCTTACACTAAACCCAACATCAAAAGAGTGACCGCTTAAAACACTTGTTCTTGCCTTACCTAACCCTAAACCTTACACTAAACCCAACATCAAAAGAGGGACCGCTTAAAACACTTGTTCTTGCCTTACATAACCGTAAACCTTACACTAAACCCAACATCAAAAGAGTGACCGCTTAAAACACTTTTTCTTGCCTTACCTAACCCTAAACCTTACACTAAACCCAACATCAAAAGAGTGACCGCTTAAAACACTTGTTCTTGCCTTACATAACCCTAAACCTTACACTAAACCCAACATCAAAAGAGGGACCGCTTAAAACACATTTTCTTGCCTTACCTAACCCTAAACCTTACACTAAACCCAACATCAAAAGAGGGACCGCTTAAAACACTTGTTCTTGCCTTACCTAACCCTAAACCTTACACTAAACCCAACATCAAAAGAGGGGCCGCTTAAAACACTTTTTCTTGCTTTACCTAACCCTAAGCCTTACACTAAACCCAACATCAAAAGAGGGGCCGCTTAAAACACATTTTCTTGCCTTACCTAACCCTTTACCTTACACTAAACCCAACATCAAAAGAGGGACGGCTTAAAACACATTTTCTTGCCTTACCTAACCCTAAACATTACACTAAACCCAACGTCAAAAGAGGGACCGCTTAAATCACTATTTCCTGCCTTACCTAACCTTAAACCTAACACTAAACCTAACATCAGCGGAGGTACGGCTTAAATCACTATGTCTTGCCTTGACAAAGTACAGAATGAATTTCAAAATCTAGTGTAGACTTCTCTTCTATGCAGACCCTTTCTCCCGTTGGTACTCTCTCGTTATTTCCATAGGAGGTGCTCGACTGAGCCCCAATCTCTGGTTCCTCCTTGTAATACATTCGCAACAGAACCAGGACTGAAAGGAACAGTTTTTTGGCACCCTCCCTCACGTGCTAACGTCAAGCGGAATTTCCATCCACGGAGCTTCTTTCGAATAACTCGACACCCATGGAACACGTTATCACGGGGAGACTGCTTCCCTTACGAGTACAATATGGTCGTCTTGAAGTCAAATATCAGTAAATATTTGTCATGAACCGCCTTCATAAATAATCAAACTTTGCCCATTTCATTTGGCCATTTTCAATCCTCTAATAGTGTTCGTCATCTTTAACCCGGCAATATATCCATCTAATGTATTTTACTTTTATCCTCGATGCTCTGGTAGCTTTGAATGATTAAGAATATTATGAGAGAGTTGCAAATGATTAGTGGACTGGACTGGACAAGGATTGGTTACTTATGAGGACAGATTATGACAAGTGTTTGTTCACATTTGAGTTAAAGATGACAATGTTGCAGTCATATGGTATGTGTTCCACAGACGGAAATTACGCCTGACACTAGCGACACGGAGGACGAATTCCTGCTGTGAAGGTCTTCCAAGGAGGAATAAAAGATCGGAGCTCAGTCGAGTATCTTCCATGAAAATAACAATAGAGTAGAGAGAGACTAACAACGTATCTTCTGTTAGAAAGGGGTTGTAGAGTATAGAAGAGATTATCCGCCACTAGATTGCGAAATCGATCTTGTACTCCTTCAAGGCAGGAACGAGTTCTATGAGCTAATGTTATTTAAAACTTAAGCGTGACAGACCCGAAAATTCTATTTTAAACTGAAGTTTTACAGACAGACTTACGTTGATCAACAGACAGAGTATCTGTTATAACGATATGTGGACACAAGTAAAATCATAATTTTCACGAATCTTTACAAAAAAATTATTTTTTTCTCTTTCATGGTTGTTTTTAATGCGATTATTATAATTATTTTTGGTGCTTGTATAATAAAAAGCTGAAAAAACGTTTTTCTTGTCTTTTAGTGTTGGAGAGGTAAATAAGGGGCAGGTAACTCTTCACAACGAATTTTAAACACGATTTTCCAGTAATCAAAACTGATGGGTTTAATTGCACATGTGGCTACTGTGCAAGAACGTCGATTAGACATAAAAGGGTTAGGTTTAGGGTTAGGGTTAGAAAAATATTGTCCGAAAGCTAGAGCTGTTGTGAAGGGTTACATGCCCTTTATTTACCTCTCCAACACTAAAAGACAAGAAAAACTTTTTTTCGGCTTTTTTATTATAGAAGTACCTTCTTTTTTGTTTGGTAACGCTTGTATTTTTATTGTCTTTAACTGCCCATTAAAAAAAAACTTCCACGTCTTCATACTCCATTTTCTTTTTTTGAAGTTAAGTTTGATAGTGATAAAAAAAAACATTATCGCAAGACGAGGAAGTATTCACTCGTGCCCACTTTTTGCTTTTGAAGAGTCGAATAGTTTCAAAAGATTCCATTCTTCTTAAAATACCACAATCTTTTTAGCTTTTTGTTCTTGGAAAAACCTTAAAAAATAAAAGAACAAATTTAAAAACTGTACACGATTTTCACAACGGAAGGTTGTCAGAAACAGCACGCGCCATGAAGAAGTGTTGGCTGGGTTAAACAATCAACGAAGACGCGATAGAAATTAGCCAATTTATTAAAAATGAATTCGTCGATTTAATGAAGTTTAATCAAAATGGTAATATATGGCGAGGGTTTAAAAAAAAACATATTATAATAAAAATAATACTTGTGGGTTATCTGTCGCCGCTTTTTAATTTAACGCTGATTTTTTTGCAAAAAAAATAATAATAAACGGAAATTAAATAAAGAATTACTTTTTTAAATTCAAATAATTTTTTTTTAATTAAAAATACTACGTATGCATATGCCCTCCATTAACCGCATTACTAAAGCTAAAGTGGTTTGTCGAAAATGCCGGGATAGGGGTTGAGACCCTAAATTTCACTTCTTCTCATATTCAGAGATGTTGGTAAAGACACTAAATTTGATATTGCCTCATAATTCAGAGGTATTGCTCTAAACGTAAAATGTAACGTTATTTCAAAATACTCACGTGTTAGTTAAGACTATAAATTTGATATTGCCTTATAATTCAGAGGTATTGCTCTAAACGTTAAATGTTACGTTATTTCAAAATACTCACGTGTTAGTTGAGACCCTAAATTTGATATTGCCTCATAATTCAGAGGTATTGCTCTAAACGTAAAATGTAACGTTATTTCAAAATACTCACGTGTTAGTTAAGACTATAAATTTGATATTGCCTTATAATTCAGAGGTATTGCTCTAAACGTTAAATGTAACGTTATTTCAAAATACTCACGTGTTAGTTAAGACTATAAATTTGATATTGCCTTATAATTCAGAGGTATTGCTCTAAACGTTAAATGTAACGTTATTTCAAAATACTCACGTGTTGGTTGAGACCCTAAATTTGATGTTGCCTCATAATTCAGAGGTATTGTTCTAAACGTAAAATGTAACGTTATTTCAAAATACTCACGTGTTAGTTAAGACTATAAATTTGATATTGCCACATAATTCAGAGGTATTGCTCTAAACGTTAAATGTAACGTTATTTCAAAATACTCACGTGTTAATTGAGACCCTAAATTTGATATTGCCTCATAATTCAGTGGTATTGTTCTAAACGTAAAATGTTGCGTTATTTCAAAATACTCACGTGTTAGTTGAAACCCTAAATTTGATATTGCCTCATAATTCAGAGGTATTGCTCTAAACGTAAAATGTTACGTTATTTCAAAATACTCACGTGTTAGTTGAGACCCTAAATTTGATATTGCCTCATAATTCAGGGGTATTGCTCTAAACGTAAAATGTTACGTTATTTCAAAATACTCACGTGTTAGTTGAGACATTAAATTTGATATTGCCTCATAATTCAGAGGTATTGCTCTAAACGTAAAATGTTGCGTTATTTCAAAATACTCACGTGTTAGTTGAGACCCTAAATTTGATATTGCCTCATAATTCAGAGGTATTGCTCTAAACGTAAAATGTTACGTTATTTCAAAATACTCACGTGTTAGTTGAGACCCTAAATTTGATATTGCCTCATAATTCAGGGGTATTGCTCTAAACGTAAAATGTTACGTTATTTCAAAATACTCACGTGTTAGTTGAGACCCTAAATTTGATATTGCCTCATAATTCAGAGGTATTGTTCTAAACGTAAAATGTTACGTTATTTCAAAATACTCACGTGTTAGTTGAGACCCTAAATTTGATATTGCCTCATAATTCAGAGGTATTGCTCTAAACGTAAAATGTTACGTTATTTCAAAATACTCACGTGTTAGTTGAGACCCTAAATTTGATATTGCCTCATAATTCAGGGGTATTGCTCTAAACGTAAAATGTTGCGTTATTTCAAAATACTCACGTGTTAGTTGAGACCCTAAATTTGATATTGCCTCATAATTCAGAGGTATTGCTCTAAACGTAAAATGTTACGTTATTTCAAAATACTCACGTGTTAGTTGAGACCCTAAATTTGATATTGCCTCATAATTCAGAGGTATTGCTCTAAACGTAAAATGTTACGTTATTTCAAAATACTCACGTGTTAGTTGAGACCCTAAATTTGATATTGCCTCATAATTCAGAGGTATTGCTCTAAACGTAAAATGTTACGTTATTTCAAAATACTCACGTGTTAGTTGAGACCCTAAATTTGATATTGCCTCATAATTCAGAGGTATTGCTCTAAACGTAAAATGTTACGTTATTTCAAAATACTCACGTGTTAGTTGAGACCCTAAATTTGATATTCCTTCATGATTTAGAGGTATTGGTCTAAACGTAAAATGTTACGTTATTTCAAAATACTCACGTGTTAGTTGAGACCCTAAATTTGATATTGCCTCATAATTCAGAGGTATTGCTCTAAACGTAAAATGTTACGTCATTTCAAAATACTCACGTGTTAGTTGAGACCCTAAATTTGATATTGCCTCATAATTCAGAGGTATTGTTCTAAACGTAAAATGTTACGTCATTTCAAAATACTCACGTGTTAGTTGAGACCCTAAATTTGATATTGCCTCATAATTCAGAGGTATTGCTCTAAACGTAAAATGTTACGTCATTTCAAAATACTCACGTGTTAGTTGAGACCCTAAATTTGATATTGCCTCATAATTCAGAGGTATTGCTCTAAACGTAAAATGTTGCGTTATTTCAAAATACTCACGTGTTAGTTGAGACTCTAAATTTGATATTGCCTCATAATTCAGAGGTATTGCTCTAAACGTAAAATGTTAGGTTATTTCAAAATACTCACGTGTTAGTTGAGACTCTAAATTTGATATTGCCTCATAATTCAGAGGTATTGCTCTAAACGTAAAATGTTAGGTTATTTCAAAATACTCACGTGTTAGTTGAGACTCTAAATTTGATATTGCCTCATAATTCAGAGGTATTGCTCTAAACGTAAAATGTTACGTTATTTCAAAATACTCACGTGTTAGTTAAGACCCTAAATTTGATATTGCTTCATAATTCAGAGGTATTGTTCTAAACGTAAAATGTTACGTTATTTCAAAATACTCACGTGTTAGTTAAGACCCTAAATTTGATATTGCCTCATAATTCAGAGATATTGTTCTAAACGTAAAATGTTACGTTATTTCAAAATACTCACGTGTTAGTTGAGACACTAAATTTGATATTGCCTCATAATTCAGAGATATTGCTCTAAACGTAAAATGTTACGTTATTTCAAAATACTCACGTGTTAGTTGAGACACTAAATTTGATATTGCCTCATAATTCAGAGATATTGCTCTAAACGTAAAATGTTACGTTATTTCAAAATACTCACGTGTTATTTTAGACACTAAATTTGATATTGCCTCATAATTCAGTGGTATTGTTCTAAACGTAAAATGTTAGGTTATTTCTAAATACTCACGTGTTAGTTGAGACCCTAAATTTGATATTGCCTCATAATTCAGAGATATTGCTCTAAACGTAAAATGTTAGGTTATTTCAAAATACTTACGTGTTAGTTGAGACACTAAATTTGATATTGCCTCATAATTCAGAGATATTGCTCTAAACGTAAAATGTAACGTTATTTCAAAATACTCACGTGTTAGTTTAGACACTAAATTTGATATTGCCTCATAATTCAGTGGTATTGTTCTAAACGTAAAATGTTAGTTATTTCAAAATACTCACGTGTTAGTTGAGACACTTAATTTAATATTGCCTCATAATTCAGAGGTATTGTTCTAAACGTAAAATGTTACGTTATTTCTAAATACTCACGTGTTAGTTGAGACCCTAAATTTGATATTGCCTCATAATTCAGAGGTATTGTTCTAAACGTAAAATGTTACGTTATTTCAAAATACTCACGTGTTAGTTGAGACACTAAATTTGATATTGCCTCATAATTCAGAGATATTGCTCTAAACGTAAAATGTTGCGTTATTTCTAAATACTCACTTGTTAGTTGAGACCCTAAATTTAATATTGCCTCATGATTCAGAGGTATTGCTCTAAACGTAAAATGTTACGTTATTTCAAAATACTCACGTGTTAGTTGAGACCCTAAATTTGATATTGCCTCATAATTTAGAGGTATTGCTCTAAACGTAAAATGTTACGTTATTTCAAAATACTCACGTGTTAGTTGAGACACTAAATTTGATATTGCCTCATAATTCAGAGGTATTGCTCTAAACGTAAAATGTTACGTTATTTCAAAATACTCACGTGTTAGTTGAGACACTAAATTTAATATTGCCTCATAATTCAGAGGTATTGCTCTAAACGTAAAATGTTACGTTATTTCAAAATACTCACGTGTTAGTTTAGACACTAAATTTGATATTGCCTCATAATTCAGAGGTATTGCTCTAAACGTAAAATGTTACGTTATTTCGAAATACTCACGTGTTAGTTGAGACCCTGAATTTTATATTGCCTCATAATTCAGAGGTATTGCTCTAAACGTAAAATGTTACGTTATTTCAAAATACTCACGTGTTAGTTGAGACCCTATATTTGATATTGCCTCATAATTCAGAGGTATTGTTCTAAACGTAAAATGTTACGTTATTTCAAAATACTCACGTGTTAGTTGAGACACTAAATTTGATATTGCCTGATAATTCAGAGGTATTGCTCTAAACGTTAAATGTTACGTTATTTCAAAATACTCACGTGTTAGTTGAGACCCTAAATTTGATGTCGTTTTATAATTAATGGATGGTGGTCGAACACCTAAATTCAGCCTGGCCTCTTGTACAATTATAAAAATTAAAATATTAAATATGTGTGAAGAACTTGAGTAATTAGATTAAATAAGCTACTATCTCTATAATAATGAAGATTATGTATCTCTGTCTGAAGCCGAAACTATATTATTAGTTTTGATCGCTCTCTTGTTATATCTACTTGAAGCCGAAACTATATTATTAGTTTTGATCGCTCTCTTTTTATATCTACTTGAAGCCGAAACTATATTATTAGTTTTGATCACTCTCTTTTTAAATCTACTTGAAGCCGAAACTATATTATTAGTTTTGATCGCTCTCTTTTTATATCTACTTGAAGCCGAAACTATATTATTAGTTTTGATCGCTCTCTTTTTATATCTACTAGAAACCGAAACTATATTATTAGTTTTGATCGCTCTCTTTTTATATCTACTTGAAGCCGAAACTATATTATTAGTTTTGATCGCTCTCATTTTATATCTACTTAAAGCCGAAACTATATTATTAGTTTTGATCGCTCTCTTTTTAAATCTACTAGAAACCGAAACTATATTATTAGTTTTGATCGCTCTCTTTTTATATTTACTAGAAACCGAAACTATATTATTAGTTTTGATCGCTCTCTTTTTATATTTACTTGAAGCCGAAACTATATTATTAGTTTTGATCGCTCTCTTTTTATATCTACTTGAAACCGAAATTATATCATTAGTTTTGATCGCTCTCTTTTTAAATCTACTAGAAACCGAAACTATATTATTAGTTTTGATCGCTCTCTTTTTATATCTACTTGAAGCCGAAACTATATTATTAGTTTTGATCGCTCTCTTTTTATATCTACTAGAAACCGAAACTATATTATTAGTTTTGATCGCTCTCTTTTTATATCTACTAGAAACCGAAACTATATTATTAGTTTTGATCGCTCTCTTTTTATATTTACTTGAAGCCGAAACTATATTATTAGTTTTGATCGCTCTCTTTTTATATCTACTTGAAGCCGAAACTATATTATTAGTTTTGATCGCTCTCTTTTTATATCTACTAGAAACCAAAACTATATTATTAGTTTTGATCGCTCTCTTTTTATATTTACTTGAAACCGAAACTATATTATTAGTTTTGATCGCTCTCTTTTTATATCTACTTGAAGCCGAAACTATATTATTAGTTTTGATCGCTCTCTTTTTATATCTACTAGAAACCGAAACTATATTATTAGTTTTGATCGCTCTCTTTTTATATCTACTTGAAACCGAAACTATATTATTAGTTTTGATCGCTCTCTTTTTATATTTACTTGAAGCCGAAACTATATTATTAGTTTTGATCGCTCTCTTTTTATATCTACTTGAAGCCGAAACTATATTATTAGTTTTGATCGCTCTCTTTTTATATCTACTTGAAGCCGAAACTATATTATTAGTTTTGATCGCTCTCTTTTTATATCTACTAGAAACCGAAACTATATTATTAGTTTTGATCGCTCTCTTTTTATATCTACTAGAAACCGAAACTATATTATAAGTTTTGATCGCTCTCTTTTTATATTTACTTGAAACCGAAACTATATTATTAGTTTTGATCGCTCTCTTTTTATATCTACTTGAAGCCGAAACTATATTATTAGTTTTGATCGCTCTCTTTTTATATCTACTAGAAACCGAAACTATATTATTAGTTTTGATCGCTCTCTTTTTATATTTACTTGAAGCCGAAACTATATTATTAGTTTTGATCGCTCTCTTTTTATATCTACTTGAAGCCGAAACTATATTATTAGTTTTGATCGCTCTCTTTTTATATCTACTAGAAACCGAAACTATATTATTAGTTTTGATCGCTCTCTTTTTATATTTACTTGAAACCGAAACTATATTATTAGTTTTGATCGCTCTCTTTTTATATCTACTTGAAGCCGAAACTATATTATTAGTTTTGATCGCTCTCTTTTTATATCTACTAGAAACCGAAACTATATTATTAGTTTTGATCGCTCTCTTTTTATATTTACTTGAAACCGAAACTATATTATTAGTTTTGATCGCTCTCTTTTTATATCTACTTGAAGCCGAAACTATATTATTAGTTTTGATCGCTCTCTTTTTATATCTACTAGAAACCGAAACTATATTATTAGTTTTGATCGCTCTCTTTTTATATTTACTTGAAACCGAAACTATATTATTAGTTTTGATCGCTCTCTTTTTATATCTACTTGAAGCCGAAACTATATTATTAGTTTTGATCGCTCTCTTTTTATATCTACTTGAAGCCGAAACTATATTATTAGTTTTGATCGCTCTCTTTTTATATCTACTAGAAACCGAAACTATATTATTAGTTTTGATCGCTCTCTTTTTATATTTACTTGAAACCGAAACTATATTATTAGTTTTGATCGCTCTCTTTTTATATCTACTTGAAGCCGAAACTATATTATTAGTTTTGATCGCTCTCTTTTTATATCTACTTGAAACCGAAACTATATTATTAGTTTTAATCGCTCTCTTTTTAAATCTACTAGAAACCGAAACTATATTATTAGTTTTGATCGCTCACTTTTTAAATCTACTTATCAGCTCCTATATATACCCATTCCAAAACTGTCGCAAACATCACGCGTCTTTCAAATTTAAATAATTAATTTGCTTTAAAGCTTCTAATAAATTAATATTCGCAAATATACACTCATGATTGTTTTGCAGATTTCCAGATGTATTTAAAATATTTTCCTCGATAATAATCTTAATAAAAATTATAAATAGAATTAGTTAAATGCATTGTTTTTATCTATATAATTGAGTTACGTAATTAAATTAGATTGTAATGGAATATGATGGAACAGCCGGCGGCCATTCCAGCATTTGGTTACCCGCCATCTGATTATTCGAACGTACAGAAATTTCTGTCTCAAGAAAGAAAGAGAGAGAGAAAGAGAGAAAGAGAAATTAAATAAAACAACTAGCAAAAAATGCGACCCGAGGGAGCATATTTTTGCTAGTTGTTATAATTCCAAGATAATTTAGATTTCAATGCCCCCCCCCCCTCACATAAAATATATCTCCAACAAAAACAATAAAGCATCCTTCCTTCACGTCTCATTTCGATGCAGAGATATGGGATGACAAAAAGTGATTTGTATTCTTCAAAATAATACCCGATAAGGGTTTATCGGATATTTTGTTGGAGGACACCGAAAAAAAAAACCCACCACCCCCAAAAGACAAAAATGCAGGTTATACTAAAACAAAAATGTTTTATTTAAAAATGTGTTTATTTTTGCTAATGAGTCACGATTTATCAAGACCTGAAGGCCATTCGAGGATAAGGGTTAATGAGATTGTCAGTTGACGATGAACAATAATATGAGATGATTGGAAACGATGGGCGAAATTGATTGTTTAAGAATTGAAATCGATCATGTTGTAGTCAGCTGGAAAGCAGCCACGTGGTATCATATTCCACAGATTGGAATTTTTCCGGAATTTTTGGACTTTTTCATGAAAGTTCCGTTAATTTTTGGTTGGCAGAGGGAGAACGGGAAATTATTTACTGTGGTTGTAGCTAGACGAGTTATTGTTGTGAATGTTTTACAGGGTGGGGGGCATGGATTAGAGCTCAGTCGAGCACCGAGAATGAACATCTCTAGTAGAGGAAGACTAGCAACGGCTCTTTTGTGAGAAAAATGGTGTAGGGAAGTGAAGAGATATCCCCATTAGAATTTGAAGTCGATCTTTACTTTGTCAAGGCACCAAAGGTTACTAACCGAAGAGCATGGGATCCTTTATATTATAGAGTATTTGCATAAAAGAATTGTTTCTCTTATATTTCTGCTTCCACATAACCTAACTATAAATTGCTGTCTACCATTCCGCGATACGTTCCACAGTGGCGTTTACTTTGCAGTTTTACACCCTAACTCTAACCATAACCTAACTCTAACCCAAAATATATATAAACAGGACTCGTCTTAACTGAAAAATGATGTATTTTTCTTGTTTTGCGTGCCTAGTTTTAGGCAGAATTTTCATGAAGACAGTTTGTTTTCAAAAACTTCCCATCTGTGTAAAAATTACAATGTGACTGCTTCCCTGCTGACTACAACATTGTCATCTTGAAATCCAATGTTAATCAATACGTGTCATAACCTGTCGCATAAGTAATTAAACTTCGCTCATTCCATTGCCCATTTTCATTTATTTCACGAAACTTTTCATCATTCTACTGACAATCTATCCATTTTATTAACCTTAACCTCGCGTTGCATTAGGCCTTGATAAGTGGTGACTCATTTGTAAAAAAAATAAAAAATAAAAGAAGGTCGACGGCGTGTGGACGCACTGCGCCTATCTGATTTGACTTTATTTTTGTAGCAAGCTTCTGCTACAAATGATCCTTTTGGCTAAGATCAAAGTGTAGTATCTGTTCCGATGGATACTGCACCCCATAGACTGGTATTGTCTTGGCCTTCGGGGCTTGATTTACGTCGGTCTATGGGTCTGTCCTGTGCAGTTCTAGGAGGTCCACCCTCCCAGGCTTCGCCTCCCCTCTTTGGGGAGGAGTAAGTTTATTGCTTACTGCCTGAGACGCCCCTACCGGGGAATGCCGACGGGGCTGCCCAGGCAATTTTTAAACCCCACTTTCCCGACCCGACATTGGGTCCCATCTTACTTGTGGGAGTAAGATAAAAACTGGCCTTGTGTCTAACTCCTGGAGAGGAGTAAATCCATACTGCTACAAATAATCAGACATTTCCGTTGGATCTCTTCATTTGCCGATGAAAATCATATTTTAAACCGAAACGTGACAGACAGACAGACAGACAGACGGACCGACAGACGGACAAAGCCTTTTTCACAGATGTGATGATGCATCTAAAAAAGGAGAAGAAAAAAAAAACAACAACCACTTACGTCAGCTACAGCTGTTAATATCAAATTGTTCCTACGCATTCTTGAAGTGTTTACTTCCTTCTCTGAAGTAAAAACAAAAAACAAAAACAAACCCAAAAACCTTCCGCGTTTCTAGAGCGGTTCAATTCGCGGAAGAAGAAGAAAAAAGTAGGGCGGCAAGTTCAGACATTTTGACCTCGCGGTTATATTTTTGCGTTTTAATTTATTGTCTAAATTAGTGTCGAAGAGAAGTAGACGCAACGTCAAGCTGTTGGAAGTGAATGGCGACCATTTCTATAATTCATGCAATATCCACTTAAGTAGCTCCGTGGACGAAGCAAGCCGAATATATAAATCATGCCCGTAGAATAATATACACAAGAAATATTTATATATTTTAGTTCGTTTATTTTACAGAGTGGAGGCCGTAGCATTCTTTAATTTGCTTTTAATGGAGGTAAAACTCTTTAAGATCTGTAATGGAATGACCAATAAATTTTCAAGCACTTCCTTTTCTTTCTTTTCATAAAGTTCTTTTCTTTTCTTATACATAAAGTAAAGACTGTTCGCACCCCCTGCATTTTGATTAATTGCTTTATTAACAAAATGTGAATATAAAAATAATTTTCGTCAGTCCGAAAAGAAAAAAATATTGCTCTATGTTGTTCAAAAGAAAAAGTTCAATCGATTTCATCGATTTCAATATTTAGTCCTAATCAATATTTTTCTTTCGTTTTTTTTGTAATAAAGAGAGCTTGACAAAGTGACTTTCACTCCCACAGTCAGAAATCATGATACTGCTATCCAAATCAGTGGGTACTAATTTTATAAAAGACTAATATTTTTATATTCACCGTTAAAAAATGTGAAAAGTAATATTTTCGAACTTGGTATGCTTTTAATTTTTTTTTTTTTGAAGTTATATTCACCCAAAACAAGGCATATTGACACTGAGATGTAATGGGATACTGTGAATTTCGGGCCAGATGTATAAGGGCATCTTATGTGTGGAGTTGTGCAGCGAGATGTTTGTTCACATTACATTTAAATTTATGATTATTAGTTCAGTCGGGAAAAAGGAGCAAGGAGGAACTCCAAGAGGCAAGCACTTGGAGGAAAGAATAAATAAGAGTAGAAAGTAATTCGGCATCTGGGGACCTCTACATTGAAGGGGTGAGATTTTGCTGATTGTCGGGTTGATCGTTTGTGTTTTCGTCGAGAGGGCATCAGTGCAGCAAATTCGTAAAGAATTCCGACTTAAAGGTTCCACAGTTCGAAAAAATGCACCTGAAGAAGATCAGAGGTTACATCGGCCGAAACGTTGCGAAAATAACAACCAAGATTAAAATAGTTTTCAGAATAATCCAAATTATTTATCCTCATCTTAAAAAATTCGAATTAAGTACGAGTTATCTCTCTATTAAATCACTACTACTTGAATAAATAAAGCCTGAGTTATCGCCCCTTGAAATTGCTACGTAAGCGCACCTTCTTCCTTCGGTTAAAACCGCCGTTTTAATTTCTGACTTTGCACTCCGGGTGCCTTTTTTTTTCTGGCCCCGGGCACCTGAGTCTTATGAATGTTTCTGAGTGTGTTTTTTTTACGACGTCATACTCCGAAATGAATTCGTCGACCTCACACACCTGGGCTCTTTCAAAGCTCACCGATTCATTTCCGTTGTTCTTTTAGCCTAATTGACAATCTATCTAGTCTTCGGCTTTTCTTCATTATTGCGGGGTCATGCCCTTAGCCCCGCCGTGACTTCTTATGCGTTATTACTACACATGCCTGCATCATTATTTTACAAAATCACTATTACTTGAATAAGTAAAGGATGAGTTATCTCCCTTATACATCTTTGCTATAATAATAATAATAATAATAATAATAATAATAATAATAATCTTTCAACCCAGGAAAAAATGGCGCCGGCCTAAGCTAACACCACACCAAATATTTATAAAGGGTCAAAGAGGATGAAAAGGCCGAGGAGGGGCAGCACAAACCAGACCTCCACTGGAAAAAAGTGAGAATGCTGGGACCTTGGGGGGGTTTATTGCCACCCAAATCCCAGAAAATACCCATTGTCCTTACCGGCGAGAAATCAATGGTAAGCGGCTGTTGAGATACCGCAAAGTTATTTGCGGTGGTTATCGAAAATAGATGGACAGTATTGAAACTCTGAGGAGGCTTGTTGTCACTCAGACTCCAGGGAACACCCCGGTTGTTGTCGGTGAGCAATCACAGACGATGTCCTGTATGATAACTCCTAGTGAATAATAATAATAATGATAATGATGATAATAAAATAATAATAATAATGATGATGATAATAATAATAATAATAATAATAATAATAATAATAATAATAATAATAATAATAGTAATAATAATAATAGTAATAATGATAATAGGATGGAAAGACCTAGGAATGATAACACTAACCAGACCTCCGCTGGAAGAGTGCGGAGAGCACTGGTACATTGGGGAGGCTTATTACCATCCAAACCCCAGATAGGCTAATGGTCGTTACCAACGAGAAAACGATGGTAAGCGTCTGTTGTGATAACGTAAGTTCATTTGCAGTAGTTTTCGAAAGTGGTGGACAGAACTGAAAATCTGGGGAGACTTGTTACTCAGACTCCAGAGAACACCACTGGTTATTATCAGTGAGCAATCACTGATTACTGCCTGTGTGAGAACTCCTTGTGAGTACATAATAATAATAATGATATAATAATAAAGATATAATATTAATAATAATAATAATAATAATAATAATAATAATAATAATAATGCTTTATCGGTTCATTTTAACGGAATACGTATTTTAAAAGCTGTCTTTTAACATGATTTATTTTACTTTTTATATATTTTTATTCTATTCGTTTATTTAAAAAAAAAAAAAGCTGAAAGAAAAATGTCTGTTTACACGAGTTCTTGATGTAGTTGCTCAGAGGTCAATCGTGATAGTCTCTGGTCGTTTGAAATGATCTACTTACGACCGGTTCTCTAATCATTATTGTCAAATTTGAAAGACTTATGAATTACCCGTTTTCTTTTATGGCAATCGTGACCTTTTTAGGTCGGCAAAGGTCAGATGTTCTTGTAGCTGGTGTGTGTTTACAAATGGCAAATTCCTCCCACTTGCTGACGTCCTTGGTCCGAAGCAACGAATCTGGCTCGTCAGAACTGACATTTGACGTCGATGCCGGCGCTGGGATCTTGCAAGCGGGCAGCGCGGGTTGCAGAACGAAGCGTGCAGGCCTCGGTCTGTGGAGCTGAATTTACATTTGATAAGGTTAGAGGTTTTCTAATCTTGTTGAAAGAAAAGAGAACCAGCTGTGGAACGGAACGGTAGAGCGCAGGGTAAGAGGGGGTGTTGGGCGCGCGGTCCAATAAGAAACATTGACGTGTTAGGCTTAGATTTAAGATTCCAAGTCTTTGGTTGATGGGAAGGATGGCGTAGATTTCATTCGTATCACCCGTATGGGCGCAGATGCCCGTTTACTAAGTGTTGGTAGATTTACTTACAGAAGAGAACACACATAACAAGAACGGATCTTTAAAAGATACGTCCATTCAATCTACGCGTTTAGCGATGAAAATGCTATTTAAAAATTTAAAATGACCGTGTACTAAAGAAATTGTTACAGACCAACGAAAATACGATTTCAAACTTACGCCTTGCAAAACTGCCAAACAAATTTCAAACGTAAGTGCGACAGACCAAAAAAAGACTATTTATAACTTAAGCATGACAGACCAATCAAAATTATTATTTCAATCGTAAGCGTGACAGGCTAAATAAAATAGTGTTTCAAACTTAAGCATGACAGACAAACGTACATATATAAAACTTAAGCATGGCAGACCAACGAACATTATTATTTCAAACCTAAGCGTGAAAGACCAAGGGAAATACTATTTCAAACCTAATTGCAAGACCGACGAACACATTTCAAACGTAATAGTGAATATACTAACAAAATGCTATTTCAAACTTAAGCATGACATACCAACGAGCATTATTATTTTAAGCGTGACAGACTAACGAAAATACTATTTCAAACCTAAGCTGCAAGACCGACGAACGTATTCTAAATGTAAATGCGACAAAGAAAATACTATTTTAAACTTAAGCATGACAGACCAACGAACATATTTCAAAGTTTCGCATGACAAACAAACGAACAATTTATTTCAAACTGAAGCGCGACAGACTAACAGACATAGAATTTCAAACATAATCGCGACAGACCAAAGGAAATACTATTTCAAGCCGAAGTTTGCAAGACCGACGAACATATTTTAACCGTAAGTCAAACAGACCAACGAATAAAATGCCATTTTAAACCTACGAATGTTTTATCTCAAAAATAAGCGTGACAGACGAACGTACATGCGATTTCAAAGCGAACAATCGTACACCACAAAAAGATCCATTTCAAACGCAAGCGTGACAGATTAAATGTTGTTTTGGCACTGATATCGATCCTGACCCAGTTTTCGTGAGGTTCGACTCGGAAGCGTTCGGCTGTCCTACGCAAACGCCCGAGTGTTGACGAACCGAATGGTACCATACGACAATTTTGATACAGTGTTGCGTCCTATGATTTTAAGTTATATTTTCAATAAATTTTCTAAAAGAAACAACAAAAAAACAAAACAAGCAAAACATAGCGAAGTTACTGTTATCAAATAAATATTTTTTGTTATTTTGATACGTTGCTGCGTCCTATAATTTTTAGTTATAGTTGCAAGAAATTTTTTAAACAACAAAACAAATAAATCAAGCAAAACAACGCGAAATTACTGTTATCAAATAAATATTTTTAACCCTAACCCTGATCCTAACCTAAACCCTAAACCCTAAAAACAACAAAAAACAAAACAAGCAAAACATTATTATCATAGGATGCAGCACCGTATCAAAATTGTCGTCTGTTACAAATCGGCTCGTCAACTCTCGGGCGTTTGCGTAGGACAGCCGAACGCTTCCAAGTCGAACCTCACGAAAACTGGGTCAGGATCGATATCAGTACCGTTATTTTTTTTTCAAACCGAAACGTGCCAACCACCAAAAATGACATTTTAAACACAGGTGTGACAGACAAATGGAAATATTATTTCAAACTTAAGCGTAACAAAGCACCGAAAATCTTGACATACAAACGAAAATGCGAGCATTTTTAACAAGAACCAACAAAAAAAACTAGTGAAATAAAACAGTATACAACAAATAAATGTTACCAAAGGCAAGATAAGTTACTCTTTTTAAGTTAGGTTTTTTTTGTGTGTTTAACTTATGTTAAAGCGTTCCTTTGTTCAAAACAAACCTGGTGTCCTCTCTGTTCAGTTTGAACAAAAACAAAATGACTGATATTACACAGTCAGGTGGAATCTCGATAATCGTTCAAAAATCGAAAATTAATTAAAATACTGGT
>OY744548.1:13490469-13502969 GCA_963556195.1 Sepiola atlantica | reverse complement strand
TATATATTCATATAAATACGTATATATACATATATATATATATTTATATAAATACGTATATATACATGTATATATATATATATTGATATAAATACGTATATATACATATATATATATATTTATATAAATACGTATATATACATGTATATATATATATATATATATTGATATAAATACGTATATATACATATATATATATATTTATATATACGTGTATATACACATTATATATATATATATATATACGTGTATATATATATATGTATGTATATATTTATATATATATACGTGTATATATATATATATATATATATATATATATACGTGTATATCATGGACGGCGGCACCGGGGCCAAAGCCCCCCCCCCCACACACACACTTTTTGACGTGGCCCCCCTTCACTTTACCGTCATCAATAATGAAGTTATATATGCATGTGTTTAACCGCCCCCACCCTTTTTAGAAGAGCCCCCCACCTCCCACTTTTATAACTTTGTCGGCGGTCCTGTATATATATACATGTATATATACACGTGTATATATATATACGTTTGTATATACATGTATATGTATATATATACGTTTGTATATATACATGTATATGTATATATATACACGTGTATATATATACGCGTATATATATATACGCGTATATATATATACGTGTATATATATACGTGTATATATGTATACGCGTATATATATACGTGTATATATATACGCGTGTATATATATACGCGTGTATATATATACGCGTATATATATATACGCGTATATATATACGTGTATATATATACGTGTATATATATATACGTGTATATATATATACGTGTATATATATATATACGAGTGTATATATATATATGTCTATAGTAACATGAGGCGAGAAATTATTAGTCACCATGCGCTGTTGATCATCACATTTCTACAAACTTATATCTATATATAAGATCTATTATATAAGTATATATAAGTGTATGATGTGTGTGTTTCCTATTATCGTTTAAGTAGTTGGTATATAAATCAGCTGAGTTCTTTCGCTTCCTACATTTATGATCATATCGTTTATAAAAAGCGAGAAAGGAATCGTCGCGTTTGCTAATGAGACGAGAAACCGCTGTAAATACTTGAGACTTTCGGCCCAGGAGAGTTCTCCGCTCTCCTGTTAAGACAAGCCTGAATAACTCTTCAAGGGTTGTCGTCGAAGAATAGTGAACGTTGTTGCACTCCTTCCACCGTAAGAACACACTGTATTTTCTTGTCGTTTTTTTTAACCTAGAAGGCATGGTCTTTTATTGAGTTGGAACTTTCAGGTGTCAGGGAGTAATTGATTGTATCTTACATTGTAATACATTGCAGACATCCGTCACAAAATATCAATGATGATGATGATAATAATAATAATAATAATAATAATAATAATACTAATAATAATAATTATAATAATTATCACAGAGAAGACCAATTGTCTTTACCAGCGAGAAATCAATGGTAAGAGACTGTTGCGATACCGCATCGTTATCGAAAAGAGTTGAAGAATACTGGAAATCTGGAGAGGCTTGTTGTCACTCAAACTCGAGGAAATACCACTGGTTGTTGTCGGTGAACAATCACTGACGATGATCTGTGTGAGAATTCCCAGTGAGTACACATAATTATGATAAAAAAATAACTAGCGGGACCCGTGTAAATTACACGAAATGATGTTTTCAATACTAATTATTTTGTTCCTAACCTATACATGTTTGAATAAAATATGATAAGTTTTGACTTGTATATTTATTTTTGAAAATGAACAATACATGAAACCATTTCCAAAACTTCTTTATATACAATATTTCTCGATTTGATCGATCGACTAATTCCGATTTCGACGACTAAACCTTACTTTGTAAATGCTTTAGATTAAATTAAATGTGGCTTCACTTCATGAATAGCATACAAAGATTCGGAAGATTGTTGCTTTTGATGTAAGCGTAACACACAAAATAAAACACACGCTATCGTATTAATATGTGTCTTCCCGGTCGTTTCCGCCCTCGCCCTCTTCGATGTAGAAAAAAAAAATCATTGAGGTTAGTTGAGATCGAACTACAAACCAGTCGCGCCGACGTCAAAATCCTACGTCGCTAACCGTTACGCCAAAGGGAAATACTTGAAAATATTACGAAAATTAGGTTACTTGAATGCTTTTCGAAATCTAGGTGCAGCACGCATGCGCAGAGCTTTTGATGTAAGCGTAACACACGAACACACACGCTATCGTATTAATATATAGATATTATATTAATAATAATGATATTAAAAATAATGATATTAATAATAATAATAATGATATTAACAATAATAATAATAATAATAAAAATAGTAATAATAATAATGATAATAATAATAATAGTAATAATAATAATAGTAATAATAATAATGATATTAATAATGATAATAATAATAGTAATAATAATAATAATAGTAATAATAATAATAATAATAATAGTAATAATAGTAATAATAATAATAATAATAATAATAATAATAAACAGGGTGGTCGGAAATTCTACAGTTAATTACGAGAAAAAGGCTTGAATTGATTCAACTTAACTTATATATAAAATTAAGTCGGTCTGACTTTAAAAGTTAGACCTAAATAGCATTAAAGCTGACACATCAAATGTTTATTATGACGAGCCAATGTTTAAATGTTATTGTTTTTTGCAATAATAATAATAATTGATTATATCTATCTAGTAAGAACGGTGATCGAGGTTTACTTGGTGTTGAAGGTGTCGTGAATCTAAAAGGTTGTCTATCTAAATATATATTTTGAAAGTGAAGAAATACTAAGAACTGGGGCTGAAAAAGAATCAAAGGTTGCAAGAGAGATAAAATATTATTTGGAAAGAAACTACACAGTGTATTCTTAAAACATACTGAATTTAGATATAATGACAGCTGGAATTGGTTTGTCAGGGGTGATCTCAAAAGGTCTACTGAGAGCACCTTAATGGCAGCCTAGGAACAATCCACTCGCACTAGGTCCATCAAACATTACATTGACAAAACTGCAGAATTACCGATGTGCAGATTGTGTGATGAAAGGGGAAAATGCTTAGCGTATATTGTATCAGAATAATATGTGCCCTATGCTAGCACAACATCAATATAAACAATGGAGACACGACAAAGTCGCTCAGGTACTACACTGGAATATTTGCAAACTCTTTAAATTGGACCACAATAAGAAGTTGTATCAGCATAAGCTAGAAAGGGTAAAGGGGAACGACAATGTCAAATATTTTTGCAACATGTTCATACAAACTGATAAGGTTTTGAACATACACAACCCGACTTAATCTTTCTAAACAAAAACAAGAGAACTTGCTTAATCATTGACATAGCCTGGCCCTTTCAATACCAGAGTGCAGGAGAAAGAACACGAAAAGAAAAAGAAATATCAAGATCTAAACTGTGAATTAGTTAGACTATGGACATGTAAAGAAGCAAAGGTGGTTCCCGTTGTAATTGGAACGCTTGGAACCATAACGAAAAGCCACCATAAATGGCTTAAACAGATTGACGAGATAATTTATTTTCGAATTCTTCAAAAGGTTTGCCTGTTAGCAACAGCGAAATTGTTAAGGTACAACTTGAATGTCTAAAGTCAATGGAATTGACCTGATGTTAAAAATTAAATAAATCCAACAAAAAAACATCTAAAAGTTGAGACTACTATGAAATAATACGTCAAGCATCTACTATGAAAATAACGATAGAGCAGAGAAAGACTAGCAACATATCTCATGTAGGAAAGTGGTTGTACGGAATAGAGGAGGGAATCTCCAAGTAAATTTCGAAGTCGGTGTTGTACTCTGTCTTAGAACGAAATGGTACCCTGAGCGGCACCTCCTCAGATATGGCACATGGATACAGTACTCCATCCTAAGATGTATCTGACTCTCATACAAGTAGGGGATTACGTCTCTTATATATAAAACAAAGCCAGTTCATTTTTCACGTATATTCGAGATTAAAATATTGGTACTACAGAGGATATGATTAAATCTTTTTTCGTTAGTCATATGAGGCAAATATTGGAATGTGTTTTCGATATATTTTAACATTTTAATATTTGATCCTGATCGATATTTGATTTTTGATTAGTTATAAATAAAAATAAAAGATGTAGGAACTTTTACTCGCTCACTAAGTCCTCCCACTGTCATTGATACCATCGAGAAAATATTTAATAAAATATACCTCTCCGATTTTATTTATATTAAAAAAATTACAAAAAAAGTTTACAGTATACCAAATTTTCTTTATAAAATAGTATGTGGCACAAAGCCGAAATTGGGTTTGCTGGGATACTGATCGTCTGTCGTTCTCTTGGTCGATTCTCTGAACTAGTTTCAGTCACCAAAATACCACATTCACTCTATGGGTAAAACCTACTTAAGATTATTCCCAATTGTTTCACTTTTTTAAATATATATGCACAAATGTATCAGTTTGGGGGTGTGGGTTCTAAAAACGAAAATTAAGATCGTGGCCAAAAGAGGCAATATTTATTTTGAGAATACATCAATTATTAGCCACAATATTACGTTTTTCTTTCCTTTCAAAAAAGTGCGAAATATTTTTTGAACACCATATATACATAGTTCAAATCACTTTAAACGATGTAATAGTCTTAAAAGTAGAGCCCTGTTTGCAATTTAAAAGTTTGTTGTCATTTCTGCGATAAGCGAGTTCTACGCGAGCGTCGAACACTATAAATGACAAGATACTTCCCCTGCTTTTCAGGTAAGTTTACCTTAATTTCAATTACTGTCTGTGTCGATTTGTCGTGGTGTTTGTCTCGTGATTTTAGACTGAATCTACGAACGGCGTTCGAACCCGTGCGACCGATTACAACCGCCACTCCTGCACTGATGAGGGTAAAACACCCAAAACGTTAGTAAATAACACGAAGTATGTTTGCGGGATGAGTCTTGTTTCTCGATCTTTCGAATAGTCTATTGAGTAATTCGGTCAAATTGGTAATTTGTAAGTTCTGTGGATTTCTTGTTCCATTTTTCTTTTTTTTCAAACTCGATCATGTTTCGCATGCCGAATCTCATCACCACATACGTTAATATTAAAAGCCGAAATTACTGGCCGTTAGAAGAACTCAGCAGTAGAGACAAAACTGTGAACATACTAAACCAACCCCAATGCCTTTTGGCTAAGATCAAAGTGTAGTATCTGTTCCGATGTATACTGCACCCCATAGACTGGTATTGTCTTGGCCTTCGGGGCTTGATTTACGCAGGTCTATGGATCTGTCCGGTGCAGTTCTAGGAGGTCCACCCTCCCAGGCTTTGCCTCCCCTCTTTGGAGAGGAGTAAGTTTATTGCTTACTGCCTGAGGCGCCCCCACCGGGGAATGCCGACGGGGCTGCCCAGGCAATTTTTAATGGCCAGAGTGCTCACCTCTCGGGTGCTGGCTTTTCAACCCCCACTTTCCCGACCCTACCTTGGGTCACATCTTACTTGTAGGAGTAAGATAAAAACTGGCCTTGTGCCTAACTCCTGGAGAGGAGTAAATCAATACAGGGAAACAGTCCCGTGGTTGTGTTTTACAGGTTTGAAGTTCTTGAAAACAAACTTTGTTCATGGAAATTCAGTTTTCAGCTAGAAACACTCGGGGAAAAAAAGAAAAGTTCTTTTGATTTGTGATAACATATACCGTTCTTTCGCACAAAAGATTGGATGTGACACGAGGTCGCTCTTTTAATGTGGGGAGTCCAGCCCCCCCCCCCCCATCCGAACGGAACACTTTGGGTCATTATAAAAATATACTGAATCCGATCGTTCAGTATTCCCTGGAAGGAGTGTCTAAGGCAACCGACAATAAACCAATCCCTTTCCGCAGGTAGGAGGTAACCATGTAGAAGGTGGCTATCAGAGACCGAAACGAACCATGCTCCGATCTAATATAAAGATGAAATCTTCTGCATTAATAAAGAAGATGTCCGTTATGTCTTGACAGACAATGGTCACCCTCTGTAAGGGTGGCTGTACGGAGAGTCACTTGTGAAGCAAGGATTGCTCAATCACCAACCACACACCTCCTGAATCGGCACTGTTTGATTCCACTGGCATGGAGAAATCCAAGACGACTGGAAGCAGTTTCGAGATAAGTAGAGAGCTGTCTTACATACAGGATTTGGCATTCCTAAATGGTCACCCATTTTAGTACTAACCAAGCTTCACGTGGCTTAACCTCAGTGATCTAACGGAAACCGTATACATCACTTACTATAATTGTGTGCATTTAGGCAGCATGTTTTTTCATTAATGCAAGTGTTGTTAAAAACAACAGAACTATTCTGTTTTCTTAGTCCTTTTTTATTTTTCAATTTGTCGAATGATTTTTTTTATGTTTACATCGAATGAATTAATAAATGAACCGTATGTTACACGAACGTTTTCGACTCCTTCTGGAATCATCATCAGGTGTTTGATGGTATAAAATGGTAAAAAATTACTAAAAGCGGGTGAAAGAATGGAAGTTTTTTTAAAATACTACGGCAAGCCGTGAACGCAAAAACGAACGTCGTCATTATTGAAATGAGACGGATGAATTGAATCTTTAATTCATTTCAATTCAAATTATAAAAATAGGGACATTTTATTAAATTAATTATTACCTATCTCCCCTTTTTTCCTTCTCCATAATTATTCGCACAAACTAACATAAATCAGCTATTACTTTAAAAATACATGAATGAATTAAAAATTAAATTCATTCGTCTCATTTCAACAATGTAGACGTTCGTTTTTGCGTTCACAGCTTGCCGTAGTATTTTAAAAACTTCCATTCATTGTTGAAATGAGACGAATGAATTTAATTTTTAATTCATTCATATATTTTTTTATCACTCGCCTCCCCTACTCTTAATTCTTGGCCTTTTGGCTAAGATCAAAGTGTAGTATCTGTTCCGATGGATACTACACTTCTTACGTCGGTATTGTCTTGGCCTTCGGGGCTTGATTTCCGCCGGTCTATGGGTTTGATCTGTCCTGTGCAGTTCTAGGAGGTCCACCCTCCCTGGCTTTACCTCCCCTCTTTGGGGAGGAGTAAGTTAATTGCTTACTGCCTGAGGCGCCCCTACCGGGGAATGCCGACGGGGCTGCCCAGGCAATTTTTAATGGCCAGAGTGCTCACTTTCTCGAGCGCTGGGTTTTCAAATCCCACTTTCCGACCTTGTCACATATTCCTATTGTGGGTAGGGGTTAAATAACGCCTTTTGGCTAAGATCAAAGTGTAGTATCTGTTCCGATGGATACGGCACCCGATAGACTGGTATTGTCTTGGCCTTCGGGGCTTGATTTACGCCGGTCTATTGGTCTGTCCTGTGCCGTCCTAGGACGTCCACCCTCCCAGGCTTCGCCTCCCCTCTTTGGGGAGGAGTAAGTTTATTGCTTACTGCCTGAGGCGCCCCTACCGGGAATGCCGACGGGACTGCCCAGGCAATTTTTAAACCCCACTTTTCCGACCCGACCTTGGGTTACATCTTACTTGTGGGAGTAAGATAAAAACTGGTCTTGTGCCTAACTCCTGGAGAGGAGTAAATCAATACTCTTAATTTTCTTTTTCTTCCTCCGCTCCCCTTTATGTGTCTATTATTTTTATTTTTGTTTCGCTCTCCCCTCAAAGATATGCGTCTGTTGTCTTACTTTCAGCCGACTGTGCGATTTATTTGTTTTTCGGATGTGTTTTCCCCGCGAAACCAGAAGCTGAGTTACCTAAGCATTCGAGTATTTATGGGTCCGGTGTATCCGCCGGGGGCAGCCACAAAAATGCCGAAGAGTCCACAAAAGAATCGGTAATAAAAAGCTTCTGACTCACTAAAGAAAAAAAAGAAAAAAATACGTAGCTAAAATGCCCACAGCTACATATAATACACAATTGTATTATAGGAAGAAAGTGTAGTATCTGTGCCGATGAATACTGCACCCTATATACTGGTATCGTATTGTTCTTCGGGACTTGATTCCGCCGGTCCGTGGGTTTGTCCTGTGCCGTTCTAGGAGGTCCACCCTCCCAGGCTTTGCCTCCCCTCTTTGGGGAGGAGTAAGTTTATTGCTTACTACCTGAGGTGCCCTTACCGAGGAATGCCGACGGGACTGTCCAGGCAATTTTTAATGGGCAGAGTGCTCACCTTCTCGGGCGTTGGCTTTTAAACCCCCACTTTCCCGACCAGACCTTGGGTCACATCTTACCTTGTGGGAGTAAGATTAAACTGCCCGTGTGCCTAACCTCCTGAAGAGGAGGTAAATTATACATAACGTTCAATTCTCAACCGGAAGTAGCGTATAGGTCTATAGGAATAATGTTGTAGTTTATATAACAAATAGTTGTATTCTTCGCTGCAATTTATCTTTTACTTAAGTTCACACCAAACAAGGCACAATGCCACTGAGACGTAGAGGGCTAGGTTAAATTAGAAGAAATCTGTAGCAGTTACCTCCTTCTTTCAAACATAACTGCACCGGTTGGCCGTTAGGTGTCGCTTTTTCACCGACAGGGTGCGCTGAAAAGCGACACCAGAGTTATCTGCCCTTCTGATTATAAAAACCGGTGTAAACGGAAAATCACTCTTATTTCTGTTCAACCGGCCTCGGCAAAACAACAGCCAACACACGTTTCCTCACCAACACACGTACTGTTCACCGCGGCGAGACATTCAATTTCTTCGTGTATACACTAGGAGACTTTCCACTACATACAATTATTGGTAAGAGATTCTATTTCTTCGCATACGCATTCAGAGACTTTCTACCTTCATTTCTTTGTATACACAATTCAAACTTTTTCTGCTCGATATATGTTCTACATACAAGACATATATACACACAGCACATCTCATCATTTCACATACACTCGTTCAGTAAACGTCTTATTTGAACTACCTCTTTTTGTTTGTAAATTATTACTTTTGCTTTTGCATGCAACATTGCTTGATTTAACGAACACGCATATACACGGGACACATCCAAATATTTGAAAGGAGGAGGTAACTGCTACACATCCTATCATCACCGCCGTCGCGTTCCGCATTATCTTTTTTTTTCGCACCCTCTCAACGACAGCTGCACTCCGAGCAGTTTTGGGCTTGCCAGAACGCTGGTCGTCCCTCTCTGCTGATGTACGGCCATTTTTGAATCGGTTGAAGCACTCCTTGATTTGTGTTAAACATAGCATCTTCTCCAAACAGCTACTAAATCTAACGCGACGGCGGAGATGAACACCATTCCAAAGGCAGACTTTCAGAGGTGTTTCCGGAACTGGATGGATCTGTGGGCTAAGTGGGTGCCAGCACAAGGGGACTACTTTGAAAGGGGTTAGGGTCCCAACCCCGTCACGTATTTGAAATATGTTTTTATGGCCTACGGTCGGATACTTTTTTAGACAGGCATCGTATATAATATAATATAATATATATATATATATATATATATATATATATATATATATATATATATATGTATATTTCGGCAGCAAGTCATTTATTATACACGCGTCGTTGAAGACCACGGAGTTTTCTCTCTTCGCTATCTTTCTTGTTAATTTCTCGACGCGGCGAGCGATTCGTCGGTTTTCTGGACTTAATTGGTGGAGTATGGCACCTGACGTTGTATCGTGGGCCATTCCTCGAGCGCTTTCGAGAAATTAACAAGAAAGATAGCGAAGAGAGAAAACTCTGTGGTCTTCAACGACGCGTGTATAATAAATGACTTGCTGCCGAAATATACATATATATATATATATATATATATATATATATATATATATATATGTATAAGTAATTCAGATGTTTAGAAATGTAAGAATAACAAAGATCACAAAAAACAAAACGTATAAAAGAGAATATAAGTAATTTAAATCGTTAAAAAAGAGTTAAAACGAAAGAAATCACCGTGAGATTAGAAGAATAGAAAGAAAGAGAAAAAATGGTAAAACGAATGGAAAAAAAACAAATAAGCGTAGATCATTGTCCTTCGATTATGCGCGCTTTTTATTTCATCTTCGCCAGCAGGGGAGTTACGCTAAATGAATCACCTGTGTATTCACGAGTGCGCAACTTCTTTGTCGTCAAGTCAATATTCGTTCTTTTCAACCGCGCGCTCGGAAAAAAAAAGAAAAGAAAAAAAAAATGGATAACTCGACAGGCGGTGCAGTCCCGCAGAGATTAACAGCCCGAAGCGCAGGAGGCGATTGCCACCATGCAATCGCGTTTACCCCCGTGATCTACAGAACTGCAATGCGGAAACCGTAGGAAAGTACGAGCGAGGAGAAATTAGGTGTGGAAAAGGGGGGGGGGGGTGCTGAGAAAAAAACTAAAAAGAACGCAGGGTGACGGGACGAGATCTTCAGGGACGACGGAAATGCAGTTAAAAAAATAAATAAATAATAAAACAATACCAAAGAGATATCAGGCTCTTTTTTGATTATTTTTTATTAGCAGGGTTTTGATTATTTCGCTATGCAGTCATGTCGTAAAAAAAACGTATAAAACGACGGAGTTACGTTCCGCTATCTCTGACTAGAGCAACTTTCCTGGCCGTAAAACCTTTTTGTGCAATTAATACTCCCCGCCAACCGGAGATCAGATTAACGCTTATCATTATGTAAAGCATAAAAATAATACAACTGACATCAATATTCATTCTTTTCGCCGAAATATTATTAAATAGCTGAGTTCGCGTAAGTTACACAGTATTGTTATTTTCTTTTCATTTGTGTTTCAGTTGCCAACTTTTTTATTTGATACGAGACCCTCGGTGTCCAGACGGCCCGTCTAGTATTGTCGGACACTCTCGATGGCTTACTGTATTTTTGGGGGGTTCCTCGATCTATAAAATCGGGGGACTTATTTTGAGGCATGTCCGTCCGTCCGATTTTTCTCCGCAACCACCCATTGAATTTCTCTGAAATTTTGCATGAAGTTGTAACTTTGGTCAGTTTAGAAAGTGACATTCTCCGATTTTTGAAAAACAATCTGGTTAGCGCCCCAGGGGGTCAAAAGACCCCGAAATGGCAAAAAATGACATTTTTTGCCCCATAACTTTTCATCCATCCATTCAATTTTTCTTAAACTTGGCCAAAATGTAGAGGCAATTGTTCTGGATATAAAATGAGCATCCTTGACCTCAGAAAAATTCTGGTTCGCGCCTCCAGGGGGTCAAAGCGGGGTCAAAAATGCCCCAAATTGCCCAAATTTATTGCATTTTACACTCGCCACATCGTGTCACATAGAGGGGGACCACGCTCGTGCGGCTTGTTACTGAGACGTAAGAGGCTACAGTGAAGTAGGGGACAGATTTATAGAAGCATGCAAAGGTAGGTAGAAAGTAGACCTTTGCGTTTACTTTCGGTAGCTTCGTAACTCGTGTTTCCTTTATTTTGTCCTTTAGTCCTCACATTCCATGATCGATGTTTCCGACAAAGGGTAAAGAATTGCTGTTTACTGAGTCGAAATCTATCTATCTATCTAACACTTATCGTTGGCTTGTTTTTGACTTTGAAGTAGTATATTTTATCTCGTTATATCAAGTGGGTTCATGCCTTGTTTGGAGCGATTTCCATAAAACAAACAAACAAAAACCAAGAAGCTGTGCAGCGAGATGTTTGTTCACATTACATTTAAATTTATTGTATGTTGGTACACTCGAGGAAACAAACAGTAGTAAGGGAAATCGAAAGACAAGCACTTCATGGAAGAAGCTTTTAGAGTAGAAAGGTGTCCAACATTTTGGGATCTCTATGATTGAAGGGGTGGGATTTTGCTGATTGCCGGGTTTGTCGAGGTTATTTACGTTGATTAGAGCATAAGTGCAGAAGGTTCGTCAGCGAACATTTCATTTAAGTATTTGTAAAAACGTACAGCTATGCAACATTGCGGTGATGAGACAGGGGCGGGAGCTTGGTAGACAGTGTGGGATCTATTATATAAGAAGGTCTGTTTTTTGGACCCTGTCTACGAGGGAGGGACTAGTTGTTGGTTGACCAGCCCAGATGATACATCAATACGCCATGTGTTGGTGAATTGGGACCTTCATAGTGATATAAGATACGAGTAGGGGAGAGAGGCTTTTTAGACTTAGTTTTAGTATATTTCGCTAAAAGGACAATAAAATGTACTTCTTTTCCTTTTGTGTAACCGTTACGATGGCCGCGGCGATAAAAGCTTCGGACGAGAGTCAAATGTCACTTGGGGCTGAGGTTGGAAACGTGCGACCAGCAAGTCAGTTATATCTAGCCATACTAATCATTCTTGGTAATGGTGAAATATATAAATATATATATGTATATATGTGTGTGTGTGTGTTTGAATATAAAAAATGTGTATCATTAAAATAATTATATATATATATATATATATATATATATATATATATATATATATATATTTCGATGTACTTGCATGACATTATCCTTCAAATTATTATTCTGAA
>OY744548.1:13485469-13487969 GCA_963556195.1 Sepiola atlantica | reverse complement strand
GCGTTTTATCCCCGGGGGGAATCTTCAGGCAAAAATGACTTTTAGCCTGAAGATTCCCCCCGGGGATGAAACGCGGGAGCCTCTGTGTAGCTTAATTGCCATAAATATATTTTCAAAGCTTACTATCTAGCTCTACTTACGTATCGAGCACTGGTAAAATAAATACTGAAAATTGATACATAAAAAATGATATCTCGTTATAAAATGTTATTTGGATACATGAAATAGTAATGTATATATATATATATATATATATGGAAGGTTAGTGAGAAAGAACCCTACCAGAGTGCTCGATTTTTAAGAAAATTAAAAAATGAGAGCGTAATATTTATTCATATATCTATTACCGAAGATCAGAACAACATCGGTACCGTCAGTTTCAAATCGAAACAAAGGGGACCTATTTTGTTCACCTATGCCAGACTCTCTTCACTCTCTGTTTTAACATGTGGCCGATCATTCATATCTCTGTTTTAACGGATGGCGCCACAAAACGATGACGTCATCTAGGGGGAGGCGGGGGGGAGTGAAGCAAGCATGCAAGCACGGACTATCCACAACGTTTTAAATAGCTTCTAGGTAGATTGGCCTGTCGTGGACGTGGCTATATTTTTCGGAAAACAGATTAGACATTTTACTCTTTATAATCAACATTTTTTTTCAGGATATACGCAGGGTGTTTCATGTTGTAACGAACGTGTTTTTTTAATAAACAAATATCAACTTCCTAAAATAGTATTAGATTCCTTATACACATATACGGTAAATATTGGAGTTATATCTCTTCTAGACACCTTGATTTTTGTAGAGAAATACTGTGTTCGAATCGAGAGGTCGTGTTCCCCCGATTATAGACGTGTTCAGTAAATCAAGCAATTGTTGCATGCAAAGACAGAGTAATAATTAACAAACAAAATGAAGTAGTTCAAATAACGTTTATTGAACGTGTGTGTACGTGGAATGATGAAGTGTGTGATGTATGCATGTGTGTCGATGGAAAAACAGTTCTTGAAAAGGTATAAGAAGAAATGAATCCGGCGTGTGGAAAGTCTTTGAAAGCCGTATATAAAGAAAATGAGTTGAGAACTCTTACCGTTGTTTGACCACGTGTTGACGGAAGAAACGTGTGTTGGTAGTTGGTATGCCGAGACCAGTCCAAGAGAAAAGTGTGAGACGAAACGCTAGTGTATTAGCGTCGTTCTATCGAGGCCGATTGACCAGAAGAGAAGAGTGAAACGGAACGCTAGTGTCAGCGTACTCCTGTCGAGGCTGGTGAAGAAGAGAGAGAGTTTTTTCGTTATGCACCTGGTTTTATAGTCCGAAGGGCAGATAACTCTGGTGTCGCTTTACAGCGCCACCTGTCGGTGATAAAGCGCCACCTACCGGCAAACCGGTGTAGTTATGTTTTGAAAGGAGGAGGTAACTGCTACAACTGTCACCCCGTGAATTATACAATGAACTATTCTGAGTAGAATGTAAAGGACAACTCTGCTTGTTTCGAGGAGTACGATGGTAATATGATTGCAGCCAAGCCGTTCCCCGTATACATTACAATCCAGTTACCCAACGTATAACTACTTAATACATTGTTCACCTACAGTAATACTGCTTGTTATATTTGTATTTATTCGACTTAGTATTAATCAGCCTTAGATAACATTACGAAATTTATATATCGGCCATCTTTCTTTTTTACGGTCGAATTGTTTTGTCCGCGTTTCAGGTAGTAATTAGATATTAAATGACTTGGTTTGCCAGGAGCAAAGTGTAGTATATGTTCTGATACTACGCTTCAACTGTTCTGTCCTCGGTCAGTCAAAGAGAAATCTTTCTAGATTGAGGCAATTATAGTTTGTCCCAATCCAGAGTGCCCTTTTGAGAGAATTGGATTTTCCCCACAAAACAAAAAACGATATTTTGTATAATTCTTCCTCTGTGTATGTTTGTAAAGGGGGGGGGGGGCAAATAAATAGAAATTTGGTAGAACTTACTGTTTTTAATGTTTAATGTTATTTATTTATATTAAACATAGTTTTAACTAAAAAAATATTTTTTGGAGATGGGATGGGGGGGAATACTGAAACAGGTTTCACTGTAAATAGTTTCCACCCAATCATAAAGGTATTATGTAGTCTAGATCCATTCCCGGGCAATACCGGTTTTGGTGTGGTTGCTAGTGGTAAACATGGAGCGAAGAAAGAGAGTTAGGGTCAGTCCGGAAAAGAGTCCACTGTCGATTGTGCAAACTGTGTGCAGTTGACAAGTAAAACATGACCTCTCTCATGAATTCCGTTACACAATGTAAACGTCCAACGTGGCTTAAATTAGCTAAGCCCGGACTAAGTCCGTTATCAGGAAGTATAAAGTTGAATAAGAGTCGACCGGCTTTAAATGGTCAACATAACTTTAAGCCCGGCCATCAAGTGACCATCGAGCTGGCCGTCGAGGTGATTTAAATGCATTACGAATCACTGATTCGTTTCCCGACACTGTGTTGTCA
>OY744548.1:13475469-13480469 GCA_963556195.1 Sepiola atlantica | reverse complement strand
TTTTGAACATTTGGTTACGGTGTACTTGTAGCAGGAAGTATCCTTATGCCAGGTTGTTCTGACAAACCCTTGTACAGAGAGAACGAAAACACTTAAGGGTCGTGTTTTGTAAGTAATCACTTTTTGTTTCATTTTACTTCAGTCGAAGTTCTCAAAAATCTAGGAGCCCCTTACCGTGGCTAATACTTGATATCTATATGAGATACATAGATATTCGAATATTTCATTAAAGTTATTCCTTTATTTGTCACACCTTGAGTTAATAAAGAAGTTAAGAACACTAAGTTTTCTCTCTCCAATTGACCAGTTGATTATGTTATAGTATATCTTTCTGGTGGTCTCTTGGTCTTACTGAATTCCAGGAAAATAATTCATCTAGTCTGGTGGAGTATCCAGCTGAGTGTTGTTACTTGAGGTAACATTATTTGGAGTAGATGCACCATTCCTTGTATGAGCCAGTGTATAGCCGTGTCGAGGGCAGCTTATTTGTGCTTCGAATACTATGTTATGTGTATTATTTGGTCAGGGTTTACTTGTATGGTGAAGTATCCTCATGTCAGGTTGTCCTTACTAACCTTTGTACAGAGAGACCGAAGCCACTCAAGGATGGCGTCTTGTAGGTAATTCAAACTCTCAGACTGTAATGTTATATATCATTTAAAAACTTCAGTCATATGGATTGGCGATCCAAGTAGCTTCTATTTATCTTCCCCCACAAGGTAAGATGTGACACAAGGTCGGGAAAGTTGGAAAGAACCAGCGCTCGAGAATTTGAGCACTCTGGCCTGTTTAAAAATTTCCTGGGCAGCCCCGTCGGCATTCCCCGGTAGGGGCGCCTCAGACAGTAAACAATAAACTTACTTCTCCCCAAAGAGGGGAGGCAAAGCCTGGGAGGGTGCACCTCCTAGAACTGCACAGGACCAACAACTCCCAATAGACCGGCGTAAATCCAGACCCAAAGGCCCGGACGATACCGGTTTATTAGGCGGGGTAAAAAACCCTGGTTGAATTGGCGATCCAAGTAGCTCTTCACCGTAGAAAGTGTTAAAGTTCGCTTGCAGCGCGGCTTTTTTTTAGATGGTTTCTTAATATAATGCCATGTGTCACTTTATAACATCAACCCAGGCAACGCCGAGTCCCCCCCCCTGCTTTCATAATAAAAAGGAAATATTTTCATCGTTTAGTTTTAATTTTCAAAACATAATTTCCCCATCAGAAATGGGTGGTTATATTCGTAATTACGATATGCAAGGTTTACAGTGAAGTCTGTGTCGGTGTCAGGGTTGGGTTATTAATTTCCCACGCGGAATAAATCTATTTCAATGAAGAATTTGGCGTTGGGAAAAATTGAAAGGAATTAAAAATCGTATTGGTTTTCATAGAAAATGGAATAAACTTTGCCCAAGACACGTCCCAGGGGGCCGAGGAAAATCTTATGTTTCCTTCGGAGATCGAAATACACCAACCTTAATCACTTCGTTCTGGATTGGATAATTGATGATGGTGACTAATATATGTTTACTTATGTATATACCTATATGTTTATGAAAACAACGGTGTCTATGCGTTACTGAGTGGTTGTGTATACGTGTGCATGCATGTGTGTGTATATGCGTGTCCTTGTCTACAATTCGTAACAAAAATAATCAAATATATATATATATATATATATATATATATATATATATAATAAACAATAACAAATATTTATTCTTATTTGTCGCTCCTCGAAAAAGTAGAGCACTGTAAGTGTAGTATTCACACAGCATGACGTCACTAGCTTTAAATGCATCGTTCCTTTCATTAAAAAAAGTAGAACGCTCTCAGACGTTAAGCCGTCGATAAAGTGTTACAATTATCACAGTTTATTCACTATTCAAAATTGGCCGTGTGCTTAAGGCGTCGGATTTGAGTTGCAAAATACACGTTTCGAGTCGGATGACCGGCAGTGAATAGTCATATCTCTATGCTGATGAGTCCCGATTATTAAGGACGAAACGTATACGTACATAGATAATAAACAATAACAAATATTATATATATATATATATATATATATATATATATATACATATATATATGTAAATATTTCAAATATTAATATTTTATAACGCAGAGCTTTCACCTGACTCGATAGTGTAAGAGTAGTGCTGTAATAAAAATATTTTAATATTATAGAAACCACATCAAAAGCAGAGAACAAATTCTTTCAAATTCACCAAAAAATCACCTTTTTTATTTGCATACAATTGTTTCGAACGTTACATATATCTTGGTGGTAGGCCGAAACAATTGTATGCGAATAAAAAACTTATTTTTTAGTGAATTTGAGAGAATTGCAACAAACTAACCCCTTCTATGTAAGGGTATGTGAGCACAACAGGGCTATGTATTTTACTGGTAGGAATTTTTCTTCAGCGCACCTCACACACTTCATCCACTCATGCATAGAGATTTATACTGTAGTGATGTGATAATGAAATGGTTTGGTTGATATGTAGTCATGCCCTTAATTAATGACAATAAAAGTGTAAAAATTTGGGAATTTTCTTGCTTTTGTACATTTAGTGTATATGAATTTTCATCTTAACCCTATTAAGGGCATATGATTTCAGTATACTGGCATTTATCATGGAATGTCACTACTTTTGTAAAGGGTATGCGTCAATACCATGATCATTTTAAACTTTTTAAAAATTTTCTGGAAAACTAAGGTATATGGTAAACTGAAATTAAAATGCCATCAACTAGACCCTAGAACCTCTATATCTGTCAAAAAACAGCTGAATCGATCAAATAGTTGATGAGATACAGGGTGTCACATACGTACGTACGTACACACAGATAACATGATTTCATGATTGAACTTTCTGGATCTCTGGGTTGCCTTGACTAATGATGCTGAAATTTTACACACTTATAGAAACTATCAAATAAAAATGTTTGTGCAAAGTTTTAACTAATTTGGTTTATTGGTTTTTGAGCTATGATTGATCAAAGAAATGAGATTTCCAGCATAGGCCATTCGTGGAGTCTATTAAGGGATAGAGCGCTCTCGCGCCTCCCTTGATTTGAAAACATGCTAGGCAAGAGCTTGGAATGATATCCCACAGGTTACACTTCAATACGCAATGTCGACGTTAAGACGCGGCTATGAAGTCCACGAACGACATTTTGTGCATCTGTGAGTGTATTATAATATTAGTCTTTAAGGGCATATGATTTCAGTATACTGGCATTTATCATGGAATAAACGTAGACATTAGTTTGATGAGCGTGCCACGGAGTGTTGATAATCTTTCTCAAGCCTTAATGTCGAATGCGTGAATTCGTCTTGATTGATCTTTCGCGATGGTCCAGCTCTCACAGATAGTATTGCTATTACCAGCGATTTATATAAGTGCAATTTCGTTTTCACTGTCATCTGACGACTTCTCCATGTAGTTTCCAGACGATTATTACGAGACGTATTTGAGCGTGCTTCTTGGAAACACCTGACAAGCGGACAACTACAGAACTATTTAGTAGCCAGCAGATGGCCGACACAAAATGTCCTCGTAATTTTAGTGTTCACGTTACATTGGTTTAATTCTGTAAGGAATCGATGTCTTTGAGCATAATAGTTGTTGTCAGTCGTGAATAACACGGTGAATGGTTGGCACTTTCGAAGTGTGTAAAGAAATAAGAGAAAAGGACTTGGTACTGTGTCTTTGAATACAAATGACCAATTCTTAAGAGTTCTTCCTTCCTCATCTCCTTATAGTTCTACTAATTCTTCTCAATACAAGAGAAAGACGTTATGCGTGGATGCAGCAGAATCATTAAAACGATGACCTGACCCATGACCTCATCATCACATTTCAGTTTTGAGATGCGTCCAAGAATCTCTAAAAAAGGCTCTGGACGTCGGTCGGTCGGTCGGTCGATTTCGCTTTTGTGTAGCTAAAAGTTCTTCTTTCCTCATTGCCTCCCCTCTTTGGTGAGGAGAAATTTTATTGCTTACTGTCTGAGGCGCCCCTACCGGGGAATGCCGACGGGGCTACCCAGGCATTTTTTAAATGGCCAGAGTGCTCACCTCTCGAGCCCTGGCTTATCTAATACCACTTTCCCGACCTTGTGTCACATCTTACCTTGTGGGAGGTAGATAAATAATTCCTCATCCCCGTTATAGAAATAAGAGAAAAGGAATTGGTACTGTGTCTTTGAATACAAATGACCAATTCTTAAGAGTTCTTCCTTCCGCATCTCCTTATAGTTCTACTAATTCTTCTCAATACAAGAGAAAGGCGTTATGCGTGGATGCAGCAGCATCATTAAAACGATGACCTGACCCATCATCACATTTCATTTTTGAGATGCGTCAAAATATCTCTAAAAGAGGCTCTGGTCGTATATTAGTCGATCATTTGGGTATTGCGCAGCTAAAAAGCCTATATAATAGAGTCCCTATTTACTGGCCTCCCCACGAGGCCAGAGTAAGACACAAGACCGGTTTTTTAATATGGGGAAATTCTAGCTCCCCCAAAACGGGAGACTTTGTATTTGGCACAAAAAAATTAAATTGCCTTAGTCTAGAAGGAGTTCTCCTTCACTGACCGAGGATAGAAAAGATGAAGTCTATTATAAGAACAGACACTACAATTTGATCTCAGCCAAAAAAGTTTATCTTCTTTGAATGCCCATAGAGATATTAAGAAATAATAGAGTGGTTGAATCAACATAGAGTGAGAGGGTGAGAGCACCACATAAATAGCTAGGAGAGTGAGAGATGGATAATTTGTAAAGTTCTGTATGGATTACCACTAATTAGAATGATAAAAACAGAATTATATTAAAACATATCTCAATCCCAGAACTAAGGTATATTTTAGCTTGTATTTTGTGTGATTAAAATATATAGGAAAAAAGCCTTAGAGAAACAAATGTCGATTTACTCACAATAATACTTCTAATAACTAGAACAAATTTCACAAATTCGGCTCGAGTTAGATTGGTTGAAA
>OY744548.1:13467969-13470469 GCA_963556195.1 Sepiola atlantica | reverse complement strand
AATGTAGATGGAATCTTACAGAAAAGGAAACGGAAGGTCACAAGAATAAATATGTTTATGATGCGGCCATGAAAACAGCGGAAATAGCGAAGAAAATCCTATTTCAAACGTAAGCCTGATAATCCGACAAAAATTGCATTTCATAGATGACCGTGACAGACCAATGCAAATGCTGTATCAAACCTGTGGTTTGCAGCTTCACAAAGATGTTATTTGAAATTTAAGGATGAAGGACCGACGAAAATTCGATTTCAAATTTAAGCGTGACAGAACAACGAAAATGCTATATCAGAATAAAGGTTAACAAAACAAAATTTTATTTGAAATATAAAGGTGACAGACAAAATCAAGTGCTTTTCAAGATGTACGGATGACAGACCGACGAAATGCTATTTGAAACTTACGCATGACAGACCGACGGAAAATTGTATTTAGAATATAAAAATGACAGACTATTGCAAAGGCTATATCAAACCTATGGTTACCATATGAACAAAACTGTTATTCGATATTTTAGGATGGCAGACCTATGAAAGGGTTATTTTAAATTTAAGCGTGACAGACCAATGAAATGCTATTTCAAACTTAAACTCAACGGACTAACAAAATTGTTATTTGAAATATAAGGATGACAGACAGGAAAAATGCTATTTAAAATTTAAGCGTGACAGACCAACGAAAAATGCTATTTCAAATGCTATATCAAACTTAAGCTTTACAGACTACCGCGATGATCTCATGTTGGCCTACATTTTTATTAAAGGTCATTACGATATACCTCAGGACCTACTAGTCACTCCTGCGCCAGAAAGAGGTCTACGCAGACACCACAAGAAACTATTTCACCGCCGATTTCGATTTAACCAGAGGAAGGTCGCCTTCTCAATCAGGATCCATGGACCTTGGAATAGTCTCCCAAGAGAGGTAATAAATGCGCCAACAACGCAGCAATTCAAGGTGAATTTGGGCAGGTGCTGGGCTACTGTATCCTCTTCTGTGTATATTTCTACCACCCTTTCCCTACATAGCAACTGAAGCATGCTTATTTTATTTTTTGCCAAAATAATTGAATTGAATTGGAAAAGATCAGCAAGGGGAATAATTAATATTCTGTCTAAATTTCTACCACCCTTTCCCAACATGGCCACTGGAGCATGTTTTTTTTATTTTTTGCCAAATTAATTGAATTGGAAAAGATCTGCAAGGGGAATAATTCATATTATGTGTAAATTTCTACCACCCTTTCCCTACATGGCAATTGAAGCATTCTTGTTTTTTTTTTGCCAAATAAATTGAATTGAATTGAAAAAGATCAGCAAGGGGAATAATTAATATTCTGTGTAAATTTCTACCACCCTTTCCCTACATGGCAACTGAAGCATGCTTGTTTTATTTTTTGCCAAATTAATTGAATTGAATTGGAAAAAATCAGCAAGGGGAATAATTAATATTCTGTGTAAATTTCTATCACCCTTTCCCTACATGGCAACTGAAGCATGCTTGTTTTATTTTTTGCCAAATTAATTGAATTGAATTGGAAAAAAATCAGCAAGGGGAATAATTAATATTCTGTGTAAATTTCTACCACCCTTTCCCTACATGGCAACTGAAGCATGCTTGTTTTATTTTTTGCCAAATAAATTGAATTGAATTGAAAAAGACTAGCAAGGGGTATAATTCATATTCTGTGTAAATTTCTACCACCCTTTCCCTACATGGCAACTGAAGCATGCTTGTCTTATTTTTTGCCAAATTAATTGAATTGAATTGAAAACTGTCATTTGAGACGTAAAGGATGACAGACCGACGAAGAACGAAGACGCTTTTTAAAATTTAAGCGTGACAGTTTGACGAAAAATAGTATTTAAAAATAAAGCGCGGGTGACAAATTGAAAAAAAAATATTCAGGATCTACTGTTATGTGGAATTTCAGGATGACAGACCGACGAAAATGCTGCTTCAAACTTAAGCGTGACAGACCGACGAAAATGCTGCTTCAAACTTAAGCGTGACAGACCGACGAAAATGCTGCTTCAAACTTTAGCGTGACAGACCGACGAAAATGCTGCTTCAAACTTAAGCGTGACAGACCGACGAAAATGCTGCTTCAAACTTAAGCGTGACAGACCGAAAAATGGTATTTCAAAGATAAGTCTGATAGACCAATGAAAATTCTATTTCATACATAAACCAGAAAGAGTACCAAAATTTCTATCTCAAACTTCAGCGTCACAAACCGACATAAATTATTTTTGAACTTATGCGTGACAGATCAAGGAAAATACTATAAAAAAAAACTTAAGCTTAACAAAGTGATAAAACTTTTTTTTTACAATTTACTGTCTTTATATTTAAATTTTGAAATATAAATGAATTGATCTGAGATTGACCGTCTCTTGTCATTTATTTTTGTTTATTCAACCTTCCGGTTTTCCAACATTGTATTGCTCCTGCATCGGAATTATCACATTCATATTCACATCCACCCCCCCACACACAC
>OY744548.1:13445469-13462969 GCA_963556195.1 Sepiola atlantica | reverse complement strand
AGATGGAACGAGAGCATGCTACCTCCGTGGATTCAAAAAAGGGTTCCGTTAGAAATTCCGTATAGATTCCAGAGTTCGACAGAAAGACTCCCGAGTTCGGCGAGGTACACCTGAAGAAGGGCGGAGGTTACATCGGCCGAAACGTTGTGATAAAAACACCCAAGATAAGAACAGTAGTCCGAATATACCAAATTCTACATAAGTGTGTGATAGTGTCTATAGGAGTCAAGAGATACTAAAATAGCTGGTAGAGGGCCTACAAGTTAAATAAGTTTGGGAACCCCTGCTCTAGCGCCATTTCAAAATGGATACCTCAAAGGGTATATCTTTTTGGTTGGAGTAAGGCGGGCAAGAACTGTAGAAGGTGGTCTGGTCTGTTTCGGAACCGTCTCTTCAAAAAAACGTAAAAGAAAAGAAAAATCCAGTCGCCCTTCAAAGCAATATTCGAGACGCTGCATTCGTTTGAATGATAGTAAAATAGTAAACAAAAAAAACGAAATCCGAAAAGTAACAGCAAGAGGGAGAGTTTTTTGTTTTAAGGACGCCAACGATTCTAACCCAATTCTTACCCCTCCCTCAGACGATAATTCATTGGGTGCAAGAACCGACGAACGAGACGAGAATAAAAGGAATGCTGTCAATGGTTACAGGTCTTTTGTCTGTGAGGTTTCTTGCGTCAGTGAGTTTCCTTGCTTGCCGACAATGGTTGGAATCCCGTACCACAATTGCGGAATGCGATGAAAGAGAAGGCGAATAAACAAGCAAACAAAAAAAAACAGATATTACTTGGCTGCGTCCCTTCAATCTGGGATTTGAGCGACGAAAATAAGATTTTAAATTTCCAGACATTCATAGCAAGAACTCACCTTCTTACCACAACTGTAAATAAATTTCCTTTTTTTTTCTCAGTGTGCTACATAGAAAACGCAACTCCCATGAACATAGTTTCTTTCCGTTAACTGTCAAACATTCACATCAATAATTCGTCAAGATAATACCACTTCCATGAGAAGAGTTACTTTCCAAGAACTGCCCGCCGGTTGAACACAATACCGCGGGTCTGCTTTCCAGCTGACTATAACATGGTCGCTTTCAAGTCTGATGTTAACAAATTCTTGACACGAACCCATTGACCCTCGTCCTCGAGTGGCCTTTCATGATCGGTGACTTGTTACTAAATATATGAATAAAAACTCTCTATTTGTGGAACACATTACCACGCTACTGCTTCCCTGCAGACTATATCATAGTCGTCTTTAAATCCAATGCTAACCAATACTTGCCATAAACCTTCTTCATAGGAATTAAAATTCTGTCCTTTCGATTCATCATTTTCAATCTTCTCATAATATTCTTCATCATTTAACTTTTGTCCAGATTGACCCATTTTGGGGAGCTGGATTTCCTTCATATTAAACCAATATTATGTAACGCCCAGCCTTTGTGGGGAGGGGGCGGTTAATGACAACATTAATTATATAGAAATGTGGAGGCGTCTCTCTGACGAACTATATTTCTCATTTAAGTTTGACAAACCAAATAAAATGCTTTTTAAGACTTATAAGTGACAGACCGACTGATAGACAGAGCCTGTTATAGAGGTGCTTGGGTGCATAAAAAATAAGATGCGTCCATTCATTCTGCACGTTTAGTTGTGGAATTGGTAATTTAAACTTAAGCGTGATAGAGCAACGCAAATGCTATTACATACTAATGCGTGATAGCCTTACAGATGGGCAAAGCATCGTACATCGATGCTTGGACATATCTGCAGTTTTGTGTATGTATATATGTGTGTGTGTGAAGTATGATACAAAATACAATTTTCAAAATTTTCTTGGAAACGATCGTACGCCAAATAATCGTTGTGTTTGAATCTTTAGAACTGATATAAATAATGTTTTAATTTTATTGATCGTAACTAACTTATATATATATATATATATATATATATATATATATATAGAGAGAGAGAGAGATAGAGAGATATTTTTATATATAGATGTAGATAGATATATATGTGTATATATATATGTATAGATATAGATAGGTATGTATAGATATAGATAGATATGCATATATATATATAGAGAGATATATATGTATATATAGATAGATATGTATATATATATTTATACATAGATATATATAGATATATATGTATATATAGATAGATATATATGTTTATATATAGATATATATGTATATATAGATAGATATAGATAGATATGTATATAGATAGATATGTATATAGATAGATATGTATATATATATTTATATATAGATATATATGTATATATAGATAGATATGTATATATAGATATATAGATAGATATAGATAGATATGTATATAGATAGATATGTATATAGATAGATATGTATATAGATAGATATGTATATATATATTTATATATAGATATATATGTATATATAGATAGATATGTATATATAGATAGATATGTATATATAGATATATATATAGATATACATATATATATATATATACATATATATATAGAGATATACGTATACATATATATAGAGAGAGATACATATATATATACATATATAGAGATATACGTATACATATATATAGAGAGATACATATATATACACATATAGAGAGATACATATATATACACATATATAGATATACATATATATAGATATACATATATATAGATATATATAGATATATATATATACATATATATAGATATACATATATATAGATATATATAGATACATATATAGATATATATACATATATATAGATATATATAGATACATATATAGATATATATAGATATATATAGATACATATATAGATATATATAGATACATATAGATACATATATAGATATATATAGATATACATATATTATATATAGATATAGATATATAGATATAGATATATAGATATAGATATATATAGATATATATACATATATAGATATATCTATATGTATATATATACCTATATATATACCTATATATATATATATATATATATATATATATATATATATATATATATATATATATATATAATTGTACCGAGTAACGAATAATAAGCTTGGCAAGATAGTGGTAGGCGAACAGTCCTTTACAATTAACTTACAATCTTCATCCCCCCAACCTCAAATGATTGTAATTGGTCGATAAGAGACGGAATTAAGTTTAACAAACAAACAAGAAAACATCTATTTGGCAAACTATCGATGTATTCGATATAGGGTACACACTAATAATGACAAAGACAGACATTAGTGTAAAGGCAAAATGGAAAAAAGAACAATATAAATAAACTTAATGTTCGTGTTCCTCAGAAAAAAAAGAAGAAAAAAAAGCAGAAAGCAGAACAGACAAAAGAGTCAACAAACGCTACACAATGCGACGAAGCAGTTTTACAATCTGCTCGTGAAAAGAAATGGCGCTCACATAAAACATATATATATACATGAATGAATAAGTAAAAAAAAAAAAAAAGAAGAAAAATAGAACGATTAATGAATCTCTGGGTTTGCCTACATGGGTGTGGTCACAATGAATTGGTTTCGATATCCTTAACGGTTTTCTGTGTCGCGATTAAATTTCCAATCAATGGAATATTTTCGTTCTTTTATTCGGATTTTCATTTGTGTATTCTTCATCTTTTCTTGTTTTTCTGTGAGCCTACTATTATAAGTTCTCCCCCCTCCTCTCTTTCACTCTCTCCCGTCTCTCTCCCCCTCTCTCTTTCACTCTCTCCCCTCTCTCTCCCCCTCTCTCCTCCCCTTCTCTCTGACACCGTACTTACTAAAAGTTGCTTACTAAATGTACCATCCGTTCATGAGTGCCTACTATTATACTCTATCTCTTTTTCTCTCACCATTTGTCTGTTCTCTCTCTTTCCTTCCCTTCCTCTCTTTTCCCCTTCTCTCTCTCTTTCTCTCTTTCTCTCTTTCTCTCTTTCTCTCTCTCTCTTTCTCTTTTTCTCTCTCTCTCTCTCTTTCTCTTCTACCGGATCATACATGAACCTGTACTTAAAAAAAAGATGCTTACTAAGTGTACCATCCGTTCACGAGTTTTATTTACTCCTTCCTAGGAGTTAGGCTCAAGGCCAGTTTTATCTTACTCCCACAAGTAAGATGTGACCCAAGATCGGGTCGAGAAAGTGGGGTTTGAAAAGCCAGCGCTCGAGAGGTGAGCACTCTGGCCATTTAAAAATTGCCTGGGCAACCCCGTCGGCATTCCCCGGTAGGGGCGTCTCAGACAGTAAGCAATAAACTTACTCCTCCCCAAAGAGGGGAGGCAAAGCCTGGGAGGGTGGACCTCCTAGAACTGCACAGGACAGGCGTGCAGTATCCATCGGAACAGATATTACACTTTGATCTTAGCCAAAAGGCCAATTTCTACTATTATATTCTATCTCTCTTTTTCTCCCCCTCTTTCTGTGATCTTTCTTTCCTTCTCTTCCTCTCTGTTATCCTCTCTCTCTCTCTTTCTCTCTCTCTCTCTCTCTCTCTCTCTGTGTGTCTCTTCTACCGGTTCATACCTGACCCCGTATTAAAAAAATAGTTACTTACTAAGTGTACCATCCGTTCACGAGTGTCTACTATTATATTCTATCTCTCTTTTTCTTCCTCTCTTTCTGTTTTCTCTCTTTTCTTTCTCTTTCTCTCACCTGTTCATACCTGCCCCCTTATTTATTTATTTTTTTACTAAATTATGTGTTTATTTATGATTACTATTATTCCGCCTGTCTGTCTCACTATCGTTCTCTCTCTGTTTTTCTATTTCTCTCTTTTTTCCTTCTTTCTACCTTTCTTTCTCTCTCTCCCCCTCTCTTTCTCTCTTTCCCCTTTCTTTCTTTCATTCTCTCTCTTTCTTTCTTTTTTCCTTTTTTTCTTTCATTCTCTCTCTTTCTCTCTCTTTTCTTTTTCTTTCTCTTTTTTTTTCCTTTCTCCTTTTCTTTCTTTCTCTCCTTTTCTCTTTTTTCCCTTTCTTTCTTTCTCTCTCTCTCTATATATATATATCCCTCTCTTGTATTCTCCTTTTCTATCACCTATTCATACCTTACATCATATCTTATTTTAAAAGCTGTTGTGTTTATTAGTGTGTTTTCTAACTAATTTGTTATTTTTTCTTAAAAAAATGAATTCCCATCCGTTGAACATTTTACTACCGGACTCCTTTCCTGCAGGCCACAACATGGTCGTCTACAAATCTAACGTCAACAGATACTTGCCGTAAACCGTTCTTATAAACAATCACATTTTGTTCGTTCCACTTTCAATCTGTCCATAATATTCTTCATCATTAAACTGTTAATATGTTTACCTCATTCAAGCGTATCCTTGGGTTGTTTTTAGCCTTGATAATTGTTGACTATTAATTAAATTAAAAAAAACATAAAACCACGTACTTTTACATCGGGTATTAAATAAATTACTAACGTGTGTTTAATTAACCGTATCTAAAAGTTATTGTAATTCGCAATTAACTGATAAAAAAATGGTTGAGAGTTCCTTAGCTTCATTAAGGATTGAGAGAGCTTCTCCTATTGTCGCGATCCCTAGCTCTTTTAACAGGGCTCAATCCGTCATTTGCAGGTTCTTCTTTGTCAGCTTTTCACTTGCAAATGTGGCAGCATAAGTTCGAGTTGAGCTAGCAGAGATACTTGCTTTGAGGAGGTACTGCTCCCAATCTTCAGAATCCATATATCCTGTTCGTAGCGCCATATAGAGTCGATGCTTAGGGCTCAACTGTACGACCAGTTGAGCAGCAAGATAAGTCAGACTGCCAAGCACATCAAAATGCCGGTTTATAATAAGGCTAGAATGTTCCATTATGCTCAGAAGGGCAGGTCCATTCTCTGTGTTCTGATTGGCTGAGATTCATAAGTGACCATTCTAGTGTATAAATGTTCATTCATTCGAATAAGTATTCTTCTATGAGATGGATGCCGGTTGAGGCCTTTATGCCGGTAAGTGTTAGTTTGATTCTATAGATATGTCGTAAAAGAGACAAAAATAATAATATATTTACTGATCTATTGTTTTCATTTACGTACTATTTAGTTTTTTTAGTGAGTCCCCACTTATCAAGGCGAAAAGCCAGTCGATAATAAGAGCTTATGATGGAGAATAATATGAAAGGGTTAAAAATAAATTATGGAATGAGCAACATTTCATTACTTATGGAAAAGGTTCATGAAAAGTATTTGTTTACATTAGATTTGAAGATTACAATGTTGCAGTCTGCAGGGAAGCAGTCCTATGATAATGTGTTAAAAAGATAGGTCATAGGATAGAAACTCTGTTCATGGAAATTCTGCGTAATGCAAGGCACACAGAAGAAGAACAAAGGACAGTTTTTGGGGGGTTTCGGGTTGAAAGACAAAATACGAGTTTTTGGTGTGAATTTCTTATAAGGATGAACGAGAGATTAGAGTTCAGTTGAGAATATTCCATTGAAATAAAGATTGAGTGGAGAAAGACTAGCGCCGTCTCTTCTGTGAGAAAATGGCTACAGGGAAAAGAATAGATCATCCCTCAGTAGATTTCGAAGTCGAGTTTTTACTCTGTCAATCAGAGAAAGAGAACTCGGAACGGTAACGTCCTGGTGCTACCAGATCAGGCTGTCTGGAGATACTGGCTTCCTGAGCAAAACTGCACCAAACATTGATGTTTTTTTCTTTCCCTTTACAAAACTCAATCATGTTCTACAAAGCCAAAAACAAAAACCTTTTTTTCTGTACAAAACAACCAAATGAACTACCATGAATAAATATTTGTCGATATATAGAACTGGCTGAAGATACTGGCTTTCTGGCCAAAACTGCACCAAACATTGATGTTTTTGTTTTTTTCTTTCCCTTTACAAAACTCAATCATGTTCTACAAAGCCAAAAACAAAAACCTTTTTTTCTCTACAAAACAACCAAATGAACCACCATGAATAAATATTTGTCGATATATAAAACTTTGAGTAGAAAAACTTTTTACCTATATCGCAGTATTCTGCATTGAATAACCCGAAAAGGGTTGATATGACGTAAAACACAAAAAAGATGAGACATACGTGACTCTAACATAGGTAGAAGATTGGATCAAGGGTCAGGTACTTGGCGGGGGTGATAGAACACATTCAGTAAAGGCACTAACACACTATGTCCCCTCATGCCATAGCCAAAGTAACATCTTGTACTCAATTAATTGCATAATAAACCCAACATAGATGATACTCAAAACAAAACACAATCGAACCAAATTATGCTCATAGAGTTATTTGTGTTTTTGGATAGAGGCTAATTGAATAAAAAGAGACTAATAGACATTGGCGGAACTATACGCTCCGCCGGGTGCAATTCTACTTATCTATTCTTGTATCATCCTCAAATGCTGACCAAAACTGACATCGTAACCTTAGTCGCCATAGAAATAAAACTCATTTTTTTTCTTTTTATTGTTCCCCAAATGACCGGTGAAATGTCCCCTATTTTGGCTCAACTCTTCAGTCTCCATCTTGGTTTTTGGCCTAATATCATTAGTGTCAAATCTAATTTAGGGGAAGAATTATTTTTATCTTCATCTCTTCGGCTAGTTGCCATCTCCTCTGAAATGATCGCGAATTTATTGTCTCCCGCCATTTATTCCATGGCTAATGGTGGGTGACAGATGTATTCATATTTTCCCCAAGGGTATGTGCGCAAGTGACTCAAAATCTCCGACGATGGTTTGAACAAGGCATGCCAGCACCACAGCGTTCACCAGCGGCATTGTCGACCTTGAATTTGAAAACAATTTCTTTTCTTGTTTTTTTTTCTTCCTCATTATTTTTAACGTCGTGAGATGAGAGTATCGCCATATATTTAACACTGGGCTCAACAAAACGACAATCCTTATTTGTTGTTCCCGAATGTCGAGTGTAGACTCCATTAAGCTTTAATTGCTTTAATTTTTATATTGGTTTGACATCGAAGATATTGACTACCTATTTAGTGTGTGTGCTTATGCAACATCATACTAATACCTACTCACACTTGCCAACAGGCTCATTGGAGATGTGAAACAAGTATCAGTTTGACACATTTTCGTTGAATATTATATTAAACAGGTATTATGTTGGAATGTGTCATGTTTGAAACAAAAAGCATTTCGGGGTTAAACCAACATTCGCTACTCATGTTTATAGTTCTTGGCCTTTTGGCTAAGATCAAAGTGTAGTATCTGTTCCGATGGATACTGCACCCCATAGACTGGTATTGTCTTGGCCTTCGGGTCTTGATTTACGCCGGTCTATGGGTCTGTCCTGTGCAGTTCTAGGAGGTCCACCCTCCCAGGCTTCGCCTCCCCTCTTTGGGGAGGAGTAAGTTTATTGCCTACTGCCTGAGGCCTATACCGGGGAATGCCGACGGGGCTGCCCAGGCAATTTTTAAACCCCACTTTCCCGACCCGACCTTGGGTCACATCTTATTTGTGGGAGTAAGATAAAAACTGGCCTTGTGCCTAACTCCTGGAGAGGAGTAAATCAATATTCATGTTTATAGAATATTTTTCTGTGAATTACACGGTTGACCAGCAAATGAAAGATACCAGAATCTGGTATTACCAGATACGAGAGTGGTAGATTTGTATATAACTTCATATTTAATTTGTATTAGAAAAAAGTGTGTACGGTTGGGTCACCTATTTGGGTTGGTTTAGATAGTTTCAATCAGGAAAAGTGAGTTTGCATAGCCTGTTAAATATACTACTACCACTACTACTGCGACTACAAAATGGATAAGCATCTTTAAGAGCAAAACATTCAGTCGAGAAACAAAGATGTCGAATATTTGATACGTATGCGAGGGAATATCTTCTACAATAGCGGTTTGGGAACGCTGACCAATAAGCTAAGCAATAAAATGGCCGAAATGGCGTTGGACTTTCAGCTGAATTTTAATGCACACTGGCGATACTTGAAAAGACGAAACCCGTATTTCTGTCTCTCTCTCTCTCTCTTTCTCTCTCTTTCTCTCTTTCTCTCTCTCTCTCTCTCTCTATTTCTCTCTCTTTCTCTCTCTCTCTCTCTCTCTCTCTCCCTCTCTCTGTATATATATATTCACAAGATATTACTTCTGGGGGTATTAAGTATGCAATGGCTAAGAAAGAACATGAGCGTCACCCGGCTATATGAAAAGATCCAAGGTGAACCCTGGAGTACAAAATTCAAATCCAAATCAGAAGACCATCGAGGGAATTATTAAGATCACGCAAGAAACTGCCAGGTTCCCCCGGGTATCCAATTTTTATTTTTATTTGAGGGGAGGGCAAACAGTCACATTAAAACTATCTCCCTTTTTTTTTTAAATATTTCTCTTTACTGGGACTAATTCTTGAATCTTTGACACATAGAACAAAGAGTTGGTTCCTGGTATAACCAGGGCATTATCAGACCTGTGCACGCCACTGCCAGAATGACAAAGTTAATAATGTTGGATTGAAATTAAAGTTTAAAAAGAAAAGGAAACATCTCTGTTATTATTTGCGAGCACACAGCAATTTGTTTGTATGTAGAATCGTGCAAGGTAAGAGCAATATAGGAATATGTTTATTAATTCTGTAAGCGGTTGGAGCTATTTAGATCATAAATTTAAAAAAAAATTCTCCATTCTAAAATTCTTTCTAGCCAGAATAAATATTTTTTTGCAAACAGTGATGCAAACATGAAGTATAAAATCAACAGATCTATGATACAAGACTTGGAAACGTTTTGTAATGACAAATATGCATGGCACCCACAATTACCAGTAGCCTATGTATATCTATAAAGCCACCATTTTCCCATGCATGTAGTGTTGTTCAAACATCTCGGCTTGCGCTCTAACCACTAGCCTCTCTCTCTCTCTCTCTCTCTCTCTCGGACAGAGTACAAGAAAGAGTCTCTAACATAATAGAGCCCGTATTGTCTACCAAGCTCCAGCCCCTGTCCAATCGCCGTAAGGTTGCATCTATATGCTTGTTTCACAAGTACGTCCACGAAATATACTTCGATGAACGTAGTGCACTTGGACCTCCCCAAGCGATTGCGTAGGGCAATTTTTATTTTTGTTCCAATCCAGAATGTCCCCTTTTTGAGAGTTGGATTCCCCCCACATTAAACACCGACCTAGTGTCTTACTCTGCCCTCGTGGGGGAAGCAAGTAAATAGGGTCACTTCTTTGTCAGGATAAAGTATGGTTCAGTCGTAGGGGTAGCACTCTCCTAGGCAGTAATCCTCGCTTTTGGGTGGAGTTTGTTTATTGCCGATCGCCTGAGGTGCACATAATAAGGAATGTTGACGGGTATGTTCTTGGCTATTCTTGTACCCAGAAAAACTGCCCCCGGCAAGCGGGGGGGGGGGGGTTCTATCTCTGCCTTCCGGCCTTGTGCCACATCTTGCTTTGACGATAAACAAATAAATCTTAACAGAGTAACACGACGTCGAGGGCCGGGACTGATTATCAACTTTGTAACCCCAGGCGCCAAGAAATCCTGGTCATTTTTTTACTCACCCTCGAGTGACCAGTGAAACGGCCCTTGACCCCAAACGCATCGCCTTCTTTGTTCATAGCCTATTATCATTAGCCTCCAATCTAATTTTGTGGGACACGATCGGCAAAACGGAACGCGACAAGGTGTACCGATGGGGTAATGAGGCCGAAGTTAGATTATAGACGGCAGTTGATGTTCAATGTTGATTGCAATAACAGTGGGTGGAGTTGCTGGTAATTGAAAGCAGTCAGGCGGATCCAATTTCGACATTTTACTTCTTTTTTTTTTACACCTCCAGTCTGCCTCCATGATGTCCTCGAAATCTAAACAAATATCGCAAATGCAATAAAACAGAAACTCACTCGGTTTGTCCGTGGAGGAGGGGTGGCTGGGCTATATTTATTTTATTAGTTTTTCTCATTTTGTTTCGCATTTTTTTTATTTGTTTGTTTTATTTTTATTTGTTCTTTTTTATATCACTATTTCCCTTTTCTTTCTATCTACTTCCATTTTTTTCTTTCTTTTTCTTTCGTTTCTTTTCTTCATCTTTTTTTTGGGGGGGGGGTCTATTTTTTTTTAAAATTTTGCTTTACATCTATTCTTTTTTATTCGTTCTTTTTTATTTCACTATTTCCCTTTCTTTCTATCTAATTCTGTTTTTCTCTTTTTTCTTTCGTTTCTTCTTTCATCTTTTTCTGTGGGTTTTCAATTTGTTATTTTTATTTTTATTTACATCTCTTCTTTTTTTTATTCGTTCTTTTTTATATCCTTATTTCTCTTTATTTCAATGTATTTCTTTTTTCTTTTCATTTCATTTCTTTCTTTCTTTATTTTAGTTTTCAATTTTTTTTAATTTTTACTTTACTTCCCTTCTTAAGCACTTTTTATTTTTCATGTATTTAGTTGTTTTATTTTTATTTGTAATTTTTTGTTAGTTGTTGTTCTTCTTTTTCTTCTCTCCCAATTTCTTTTTCTCTCTTTCTTTTTTCGTTTCTTTTTACTTTTAATCATTCTTTCTCCATTTTTTCCCGTTTTACACTTTAGATTTAACTTTTCTCATTACTTTTTTGTTTCCGTTTTTGGTTTTCTTTTTTCTCTTTTTTTTCTTTTTTCTCTTCATGTTCTATTTTTTTCACTATTCTTTTTTTGGTGTACCATTTTCTTATCTCTTCTCTTTTTTTTCTTCTGTTTGATTTTCGCATTTTTTTTCTCTTTCTTTCTAATTTACTTTTTCTTGGCCCCTAGTTATTTATTTTTCGCGTTTTTCATTTTCTCTTCTTTTTTCTGTTTTCCTTTTCTTTCCTTACATTTTTTATCTTCTTTCTTCTTGATATTTTCTTTTTTCGAACTTTTTTCTTTCGTTTTTTTTTTCTTTTTTGTTCTCTTTTTTCACCTTTCTTATTTCGTTTTCATTTTCTTTTTCTTTCTTTTTTTCTTTCTTTTTTTCTTTGTTCCTTTCTATTTATCTTTTACTTTCTTCTTTATATTCTCTTTTTCTTTCTCTTTTTCTTTCTTTTACTGTTTTTTCTCTCTCATTTTTTTTCTTTTTGTTCTCTTTCTCTTTTCTTTTTCTTTGGTCTTTTTTTCTCCTCTCTTTTCTTTTCTCTTTTTGTTTAGAACTTTGTATTTCTTTTTCTTAAATTTTCTTGTCATTCACGGATTTGTCTTTTTATGTCCGTATTTCTTTTTTAATTTTCTTCCATTTTATTTTTCTCATTTCCATGTCTTTCTCTTTCTTTTTTATAGCTATTTTCTTTTCTTTTTCCATCTCTTTCTCTCGCACACACTTTTTCCTTCCCTCCATATTCTCCCATTTTCTACCGCATCTTTTTTCATTTCACTTTCATCTATCTTGTCCTTATTTTTTATCGATTTTTAATTCTTATATTTAAATGTTTCTTTCTCTGTTTCCTTTGCTTGCTCCTCGTTTTTATTTCAATTTTATTTGGGGCTTTTCTTCCTTTTTTCTGTTTCTTTCTTTGTGTCCTCGTAATTTTCTCTTTTTTCTGTTTCTTTCTTTGTGTCCTCGTAATTTTCTCTTTTTTCTGTTTCTTTCTTTGTATAATTTTCTCTTTTTTCTTCATTTTCTTATTTTCAGTTTGTACTTTATTTTTTCTCAATTTCGTCATTTTATCTTTTTTTTAATTTATTTTTAAAAATAATTATTGTTCTTGTTCGTGTAGTCCTTCCTCTTCTTTCTTTTTCTTCTTCTTCCTATTCTTCTTATTTTTATTGTGCATTTTGCTGTCGTTGTTGTTCTTTTTTTTCTTCTTCCTATTCTTCTTTTTATTCTTTTTTATCTTCTTCTTTCGTCTTCTATTTCTTCCTTTTCATTCTTCCTCCTCCTTTTTTCTTCTTCCTTTTATTGTTGTCGTTGTTTTTTATTCTTTTCTTTTTTCTATTCTTCTTGTTTTTCTTCTTCCTTTTGTTTTTCTCCCCCTTCTTGCTTTTTTTCTTCTTGCAGTCATTGTTGTGTTTCTTCTTTCTTTTCCTTCCTCTACGCGGTTTTTGTTATTCACCGTTTGAGCATTTCTTCCCTTTTTACTTCCTAGTGTTTTAGTTTTTGTTTTTGTTGTTGTTATTGTTCTTTTCTTTTCTTCATCTTCTATCTTCGCCATTCGTATTCGCTGTTTTAGTCCTTCACCTTCTTGTCTTTCGACGTCTCCTTCTTCTTCTTGTTCCTCCTCTTCTTCTTCTTCTTCTTCTTCTTCTTCTTCTTCTTCTTCTTCTTCTATGTTTTCGTCGTCTTTTTTATCCCCCATCTTACCTGCCACACTCCACCTTACCTCCACCTCCATCTCCCGTCAACCGTGGTTTAAAAAAAACAACCTCACCACCGACCCTTAATTCTTTCTCCCCCTTCTCAAACGACAAGAAACCGACCATTGCTTCTGTCTGCGCTTTACATCATCCCAAGTCCCTCCGGGTTTAGCGACCTTTCGTCCTAATTTAGAACGACCCCTCCTCTAAATTAACCCCTTGGGAGACGATCCGAAATTCAAAAACAACTTAGATTATTTCGGACGGACTTTCAAACGGAACGATTTGTTTTTTAACAAAACATACACAGCTGATCTGAAATAAGCGCTTTTTAAACAGGAAAACGTCAAATGGAACGAAAACTAAAAAAACAACAACCCTAACCCTAACCCTAATTCTAACCCTGACCGACTGCTCAAAATGTTCACGAGATCAAGCAACAGCAGAAAAGAGAGTTTTTACACTAAATTCAAAGTGTAGTATCTGTTCCGATGAATACTGCACCCCATAGACTGGTATTGTCTTGGCCTTCGGGTCTTGATTTACGCCGGTCTATGGGTCTGTCCTGTGCAGTTCTAGGAGGTCCACCCTCCCAGGCTTCGCCTCCCATCTTTGGGGTGGAGTAAGTTTATTGCCTACTGCCTGAGGCGTCTCTACCGTGGAATGCCGACGTGGCTGCCCAGGCAATTTTTAAACCCCACTTTCCCGACCCGACCTTGGGTCACATCTTACTTGTGGGAGTAAGATAAAAACTGGCCTTGTGCCTAACTCCTGGAGAGGAGTAAATCAATACACTAAAGTGAGTGACGTATTAGGAATTATCTCGTATATAATAAAAACGTGGTGGCACAAACCGCGGTTGGCATCACACAAAATGATCGTGAAAGATCAAGAAAGATGGAAAGACTGAAGAAGAAATAGCACCAACCAGACCTTCACTGGAAAGTTTCAGAAAGAACTGGGACCTTGAGGAGACGTATTGTCACTAAAATCCCAGAGAAGACCAATGTTTCTTGCCAGCGGGAAACCAATGGTAAACGGTTGTTTCGATTACGCAAATAATAAGGTGCAAGTCACACAGAAGCGGGAAACGCATAAATCCATAAAACACATGGGACATAATTTGTTAATATGAGAAATGGCTATGAAATTCCGACAAATCTGCGAACGTATACTAAACACTTTTTCTACAGTTTCCTACTCCGTATAAAATATGTTTCTATTGATATCTGACTAGCGAAATTGTAACATGTTTCTATTGATACCTCCATCCCTCTCTCTTTCACCCTCCCCCTTTTCCCTCCCTCTTCCCACCAACTTTTTTCTCCTCCCAGCCCATTCCTCTCCCTCTCTCAACACACACACACACACAGAACTCGAGGAATGTGTCAGCATAAGGGAATTACCTCCGTGAAAAAAAATTAGAGTTACTCCCCTTTAGTTAGTGGCTGAAACCAAGGGGTCCCTTTCTAGGGCTAACACTTGATATCTATATGAGATCCACAGATATTCATTAAAGTTCTCCTTCATTTGTCAAACGTTGAGTTAGTAAAGAAGTTAAGAACATAAATTTTCTTCTCCAAAATTTGAGCCAGTTTAAGGTCAAAAAATGAATATTTCTGCTTCTAAATTTTAAATATTAATTCCGCGCTAACACTTGATATCTATATGAGATACACAGATATTCATTAAAGTTCTCTTTTATTTATCAAACGTTGAGTTAGTAAAGAAGTTAAGAACATAAATTTTCTTCTCCCAAATTTGAGCCAGTTTAAGGTCAAAAAATTAATATTTTTGTTTCTAAATTTTAAATGTTATTTATTCCGGCCACTGTTGATTAAGAATATACCAACTTTATGGGTGATTTTTTTCTAGGTTCTGAATTTTAGCAAGCCATAAACACTCATACGCACAAAGACTACTTTCCTTTATATATTATATTTATTTGCTAGTAAAATTTAACATTCTGTTAATTCTGAAATGAAGAATGGAAACCAGTGAAGGAATATTGAGCTGTAAATGCATGGCAAAAGGCTGGTGTCTTAATTTGGAGTTTGTTATTCGCTCTGGCGATAGAGATCAACACTTCTCAAAACCACACCTGATCTTGAGTCTAACCTGTGATTTTGGTTTTCGCGATTAAAATCGTCACGCCTCAGTACTGTACGTGCACACGCTACGGACCAAACTCACGATTCCAAATCACACACACAGTTCTCTGAAAATAGACATTTTTTTCGAAACCGACACCAGAATCGCCAACCTAATAGATCCCTCACTGTCAACCAAGCTCCAGTCCCTGTCCCATCGCTGCAATGTAGCATTCTTGTGCTTGTTTTACAAATACTTCAATGGATTATGCTCCGATGAATTTGCTACTCTGGTGCCCCCTCGACGTAAATTCATTAGACTAACTCGACAATTAACTAAATCTCATTAATTCACTGTGGAGGTCCCCAGATGTCGGAGAGCCTTCTACTCAAATAGCTTCTTTCCTCGTGCTGCTGGCCTCTGGAACTCCCTCCCTGCCCCCTATTTCCCCGACAGTACAGACATGCAGAAATTTTAAACTAATGTAAACAGACATCTCGCTGCACAGATCCCAATTTAGGTTGACCCCCTAACCTTCTCCCCTTTTCTTTTTTCTCAGTAGCCCCTTACGTCTACAGTGGCGGCCAGCCTTGTTTGGGGTTAACTATGTTAAAAAAAATCTTATTTGTATTCACGTTACTTTGTGAGACCCGCCAGCATATAATCCTGCGCAGTAGCCATTTTGCTTTTTTTTTTCGCCCGTAACCAACCTTTTCACGTTACACAAACTTATCTAGAAATGTGAGGTAATTCTGTTCCACACTCTTTTTACTTGCTACGAGTGGCGATAAGGCATTTCATCACATAACCACCTAGGTAAATAATATGAACAAGTCCCATCTTTCTAAGTAGAATAAAGGCAACGATGGAACGCATCGCGGAATGGTGGACAGCTTTCTGTGTGTTGAGTTGTGGACAGAAATGTAAGGGAAACGATATTTTATATAAATAAAAATAAATGAGATGAATAAATATTGTATGATAGAATTATGATACAAATCAGTCTAGCAGTAGCTTTGTTGCTGTCGGGCTGGTGTATGGTGCTGTTCAGTTTAAGGAGGTCAACGGTCAACCCTCCCAGGCTTTACTTTCTCTTTGAGAATAGATTAGTTTATTGCTAATCCCCTGAGGCGCCCAAACCGGGAATGTACAAAGGATTGCTGAGGAACTTTTTGTAGGCGTGACTGCATTTATCCTAGAGCGTTCACTTCTAAAAAACACACATAACCTTGTGCCTAACTTCCTAGGTAAATGATATAAATAAATTCCACCCTTCTGAGTATTCATTTACTCCTCTCCAGGAGTTAGGCACAAGGCCAGTTTTTATCTTACTCCCACAAGTAAGATGTGACCCAAGGTCGGTCGGGAAAGTGGGGTTTGAAAAGCCAGCGCCCGAGAGGTGAGCACTCTGGCCATTAAAAAATGCCTGGGCAGCCTCGTCGGCATTCCCCGGTAGGGGCGCCTCAGGCAGTAGGCAATAAACTTACTCCTCCCCAAAGAGGTGAGGCGAAGCCTGGGAGGGTGGACCTCCTAGAACTGCACAGGACAGACCCATAGACCGGCGTAAATCAAGCCCCGAGGGCCAAGACAATACCAGTCTATGGGGTGCAGTATCCATCGGAACAGATACTACACTTTGATCTTAGCCAAAAGGCCAAGAAGCGTTATTTTTTAAAGTTCTTGTAGGGTAGCAGGATATTTTTTGGCGGGGTTTTGCTACAAAAGATCCAGCACTTTTCCATATGTCAACTCTTTCGTTGGTTTCTTATGATTAAGTTTGAAATATATGCGTTCATCGCTAAACGCGTAGATTGAACGGACGCATTTTTAGTATCACGTATTTTTTGTTTGTTGTTTTTGTTGTTATAAAAACCTCATGATACCGATTGAACCTTGTCCTCTAATTATTCAAGCTATTCAAGTTAAGTATCCGTCGCTTAAATATTATCAATTCTACTTCTTTAATGAATCATTTGTATTAATAATGTCTCTTGTAGCTCCTTTGTCGTTTCGTCGGCGGTTTCTTCGGACTTTAAGAACTGAAGCAGGTCACCCAATTCAGATTGGAAAGTTGAACACACATTGTAAATAGAGAAATAAACATTCGTGAGAAATGAGCACCAAACTTATTCCGATCGACAAAAGAC
>OY744548.1:13430469-13440469 GCA_963556195.1 Sepiola atlantica | reverse complement strand
GTAAGTTATGAAAATATATTTATGGCAATTAAGCTACACAGAGGATAAACGCGGGAGCCTCTGTGTAGCTTAATTGCCATAGATATATTTTCAGCAACACATTGTACATGTATGCATTTCTCTTAATGTGACACAAAATGCAGAAAGGTACGAACCTATTAATTAATACATACATTTCTATTATTTTGCACGATTTGTGTTTCGCTAACAAAAACGCATGTTTAAAATGGCGTCCCCTTAAAAATGTCACGATAAAGCGCTGACGGTTATATTTTCTCTCATTTATTGAAAAATGTCGTCGTTTCGTAATCAGAATATAATTAATTTGAGAAATTAATTTTGCGTTGCAATTAAAATCTACAAACTTGTATGGAATCGAACGATCTCCGTCCATTTCCTTGCAAATTTGGTTTTCGAACTCGATCGTTTTTATTTGAGCAGCCATATTGGTTCCGACATTTTTTTTCTTCTGCTGAACTTTTTTTTTTTTATCAAATCTTAAATTCGTCTAAATGTTTAATCCCAGAACTGCCATTTATAACACAAAATCAAATATTTCTTTATTTTTTTAATTCTTGAAAAAAAAAAATTATCGAAAATAATTAAACGGCTTAAAATATTCCTGGACTTTCATTACTTTATTTTTTTTTTTTTTAGATCCTCGTTTTTAAGATTTTTAATAATTTCCAAAGAAATTAAATTTATTCTTTCAAGGATAAAAAAATAAATATTTCATTCTCTTCGTGTTCGGCAATTAAGATTATACTTGACATGCTCCGAATAATTCAATCAAATTTTATTTACAATTCTTTTTAATAAACGAAATAAAATAAATGCAAATATTTATAATAAAAAGGAAATCGGTCATTATTAAGATTTCCCGTCACTTTGGAAAATCTTATTAAAAAATTACTTGACTCAAGTATCACCGTGATTATCTCCCCTTATAGTAATCGGCTTTAATTAATATTGAATCGACATGAGACGATATCGAATGAAGCTATTTTCTTTTATTTTGAAGTCGAGCATTTTGATTGGCTGAGAAGGCGTTTTCAATATCGGTTAACGTTTGCTTTACCGTAAATAGCCTTCTTTTTTCGACACGACAAATTAATTCATCAGTTTTAACAAATATAAAAAATATTAAATTGATATACTATTAGATCTATATACTACAGGGTGGTCGCAAGAAAATCTTGAAATTTGTGCTAAAGCTTCAATTCAATTTCTTTTCAGCAATCTACTGATTTCATTAAACCGGTCGATGTGCCTTCAGAGAGACCAGACTTAAATGTCATGGATTACTGTGTGTGTAGCTTTGTATTAGCAGAAACTCAGAAATGTCGACGCGATATAGAAGACTCTATTGGTAATTCCATGAAAAATGCCAGTATACTGAAATCATATGCCCTTAATAGGATTAAGATGAAAATTCATATACACTAAATGTAGCAAAGCAAGGAAATTCCTAAATTTTTACACTTTTATTTTCATTAAGGGTATGCGAGCACAACAGGGCTATGTATTTTACTGGTAGGAATATTTCTTCAGCGCACCTCACACACTTCATCCACTCATGCATAGAGATTTATACTGTAGTGATGTGATAATGAAATGCCATCAAGTAGACCCTAGAGCCTCTATCTCTGCCAAAAATCAACTGAATCTATCAAATAGTTGATGAGATACATGGTGGCACATACGTACGTACGTACGTACACACGGATAACAGTATTTCATGATTGAACTTTCTGGGTCTCTGGGTTGCCTTCACTAATGATGCTGAAATTCTACACACTTATAGAACCTATCAAATAAAAATTTTGTGCAAAGTTTTAACTAATTTGGTTTATTGGTTTTTGAGTTATGATTGATCAAAGAAATGATATTTCCAGCTTAGGTCATTTTTGCAGTCTATTAAGGGATAGAGCGCTCTCGCACCTCCATTGAATTGAAAACATGCTAGGCAAGAGCTTGGAATGATATACCAAAGGTTAAACTTCAGTACACAACGCGAGCTTGTATTTCGACGTTAAGACGCGGCTATGAAGGGCACGGACGATATTTTGAGCATCTATGAGTGTATTATAATATTAGTCTTTGAAAATCTTTATAAAAGTTATTCTTTGTAAAAATAAATTACCGTTTGACAAATCTCCCGCTTTTCTAGCGACCACCCTGTATTAAAAAGTCATGATGTTTTTGGGCTTAATATGTACGCACGCAAATATAAACATGTGATTGATTAACAAAAAAAAGGAATCGGAAGAGTATACATTACTATGGCAGTAGATTTTACGATGTCAATACCCGAGTTCGAATCTCTTCTTCTTCTTCAGGTATCAGATCTGTTTGCGATGATCATGGCTCTTCATATAATTGAATATTTTGATTTACCATGATGTTTTTAGCAAAGAGGTTACCTATAGTCGGTTGCAATTACCGTCTATAGGAGCAGTGCTCTTACAAAGCAGGAAGTCTTAGCCATTGTACAAAAATCAGTATCATCTGCCTAACACAAAACGGAGGGTTGATCAGTTTCTAAAATCCATTAGGCTACTCAACCCTCTATCCATTATCTGACTGCCATGACTTCATGTACCCTGATCGGGGGCTAAGTGGGTACTCGATCTTTCCCAAAGGTCTCCCACAGGCTAGCGTAGGAAAGAAGACGCCTTACTGCTACTTTTGGTGGAAATGTTTCTACCCTACTAGCCAATCTCACGTAAGTTTATAGAATTTTTTTTTAACTAGATACGTGTTTTATAAAATTAAATAAAGTGACATAATCACGTCAAAAATACGTTACATAAATATTTTTTAAACAAAGTGACTTTGTGTTTTGATAATCCACAAGAAGACATAATCGTAACTGTCATTCGACATTAGAAATAAATAGAGAAACGGAAATAGATAGAGAAAGACAGAGAGAATAAGAGAAACAGAGAGAGAGAGAGAGAGAGAGAGAGAGTTTGGTTTGGTTTGGTTTGGTTTGGTTGTTTTGTTTTACGGCATATCAACCCTTTTCAGGTTATTTAATGCCGAATGCAGTCATTTTGGTGAAAGTTTTTATGCTTCAAGTTGTTTATATCTTCAAATATTTATTCATGGTGTTTAGTTTGGTTGTTTTGTTTTACGGCATATCAACCCTTTTCAGGTTATTTAATGCCGAATGCAGTCATTTTTGTGAAAGTTTTTATGTTTCAAGTTCTTTATATGTTCAAATATTTATTGATGGTGTTTGGTTTGGTTGTTAAAGTATATTTGTTTTCTTCTCTTTTTTGTTTCATCTGTTTCTATTTAACCCATAGCTGGGACCCTAACAGGTACTACCACTCCGGGTCAGGGTGGACCTGGGAGCAATGGTAATTAAGAGGAGGCTCCACATTCCCCAAAGTCCGTAAGCCGGATCTCACCATCGGATGTAGTTTAAGGTCATATCCAGGACCGGGAGTAGGGTAGGAAAAATAAAAATAAAAAAGGGGAGGGAGAAAGGGAGAGGGGCTGTTGTTTTTGTTTTTGGTTTTGTAGAACATAATTAAGTTTTACAAAAAAAAAAAAAAAAAAACGTCAATGTAGGTGAATTCCGTCTCAGGGGGCTACAGGGCAGCCTGATCTGGTATCACCAGGAGAGAGAGAGAGAGAGAGAGATAAAAAGAGAGATAGGGACATAGAAATAACCCTAACCCTAACCCTAACCCTAACCATCGATTGACATACGGATACAAAGATACATGAAAAGACTCAGAGAATCAAACTAGGTAAAGATGGGAAATTACATACCCAGATATATTGTACCAACGTCACATAAAGATCTTGTATAAAACTAGTACAGTAAAAAGAAAATAATAATAATAACCGTCGTCCGACCATATACAAAAGTCTGACGCCGCCATTGCTATTTGACAGATTTTTAGCTTTTAAATATTTTTGCTTGAAATATAATTTAGAAAAACACGAGAAAGATCAAAGGAACGCTCCTGCCTGCTCCAGTTTCTCAATTTATTTAGTTTGTTTTAAATTTCACGCTTTTATTATTTTCAACGTTGCTTTTGATTAAAATTCTTTGTATATATATATATATATATATATATATATATATTCCTTTAACCTGTCCTTCCCCCTCCATCCTCTGTCATCCATTCTGTCTCCATCAATATTCCCAAAAGTAATTAGACCCCCTCTCCTTCGTTCCAACGTTTCTCAAACACGTCAGAAAATCAGTTCACATAAAGGTCGTTTCTGTTTGTCTATATTTTCTGAACCTACAAGTTCGCTGACTTTTCTCGGCCTTTTTTGGTTGAGATGAAAGTGTAGTATCTGTTCCGATGGATACTACACACCTCGGTCCTGCGCTCCCAGTAGTGGCTACTTCTTCTTCTCATTAACCCATCATGTCAACCTAATATTTTCATGTACTTTTTTTTCTTAAAATTATCATCCTGAGGAAGTCTTACAAATAAAGACGAAACGTTGATGAATACATAAAAAAACATCTTTTGGTTTTTCCTTTTTTATTTCCCATATATATATATATATATATATATATATATATATATATATATATATATATATATATATATATATGAGAGAGAGAGAGATAGATCTATAGATAGACATTTTTCTCTCCTTCGCGTCTTCAATCAATATCCTCTTCTACGGTTAGAAACCTGTTCGTGCTATCGATCTTAGTCTTGGAGACTCCCAAGCAGAAAAATAACAAACAATTCTACGCGAACGCATACCATTCCCAAGCTACACTGGATTCACAAGTTATTCTCCTTAAAAAAATGGTCTCAACTTCATCCGGCCATGGAGACAATTTTGACTCGACAAATTTCAAAGTGTCATGATTTCAAACCTTTTCACCCGAGGAGTAGCCCGATACCCTAACCTCCCCCATCACCCACCCAAAAACCCAAACAAACCCAAACAATAAAATAAACAAAAATAAATGGAGGCCAAATAAACAATTTTAAAGCTAAAAAATAGTTTTGACTAGAATGAAAGAAACACTTACCGATGGCAACATCTGTAAGAATAGTTTTAGCCTACTTATGATACGTATATATATATATATATATATATATATATATATATATATATATATATATATATACATATATATATACATATATATATATATATATATATATACATATATATATACATATATATATATATATATATATACATATATATATACATATATATATATATATATATATACATATATATATATACATATATATATATATATATATACATATATATATATACATATATATATATATACATATATATATATACATATATATATATATATATATATATACATATATATATATACATATATATATATATATATACATATATATATATACATATATATATATACATATATATATATATACATATATATATACATATATATATATATATACATATATATATACATATATATATATATACATATATATATATACATATATATATACATATATATATATATATATATATATATATACATATATATATACATATATATATATATACATATATATATATATACATATATATATATACATATATATATATACATATATATATATATACATATATATATACATATATGTATATACATATATATATATATATATATATATATATATATATATATATATATTAGTACTTCATGTATCCACATAAAATATTATAAGGAGATATAATTATATTATGTATCAGTTTACAGCATTTACTCTAACAGTGCTCGATACGTAAGTAGAGCTAGGCATTTAGCCTGACGATTCCCCCCGGGGATGAAACACGGGAGCCTCTGTGTAGCTTGATTGCCATATATATTTTCATTGCTTACTATATATATATATATATACATATATATATATATATATATATATATATATATATATATATATATATATATATATGGGGGGGTAGTAAGGGGGGAACCCAGCAAAGTGCTCGATTATGAAGAAAATTAAACAATAAGAGCGTAATATTTATTTATGTATGCATTACAGAAGATCAGAACACCATATGTACCGCCGGTTTCAAATTCAAACAAAGGAGGCTTATAGCTAGTTTACTATGTCGGACTTTCTTCAGCTTATGTTAATGCCTGTCCTTCCGGAAACATATATATATATATATATATATATATATATATATATATATATATATATGTATGTGTATATATATATATATATATATATGTATGTATATATATATATATATATATATATATATGTATGTGTATATATATATATATATATATATGTATGTATATATATATATATATATATATATATATATATGTATGTGTATATATATATATATATATATATGTATGTATATATATATATATATATATATATATATGTATATATGTATATATATATGTATATATGTATATATATATATGTATATATATATATATATATATATATGTATATATGTATATATATATGTATATATGTATATATATATATATATATATGTATATATATATATGTATATATATATATATATATATATGTATATATATATATATATATGTATATATATATATATATATGTATATATATATATATGTATATATATATATATATATGTATATATATGTATGTATATATATATATGTATGTATATATATATATGTATATATATATATATATGTATATATATATATATATGTATATATATATATATGTATATATATATATATGTATATATATGTATATATATATATATATATGTATATATATATATATATATATATATGTATATGTATATATATATGTATATATATATATTAGTTTTGGAACGATTAATCGGAATCGGGAATCGAAAAAATCTTAACTTTTGGGGGTATTTGAATCGGAAAAATATGTGTCCATATTCCGATGTCAAAATTGTTTTTTTTTCTTTGTTTGTTTGTTTTTTAAACTTGGTTTTCCAAGTAATATTAAGTAACACATTTCTTTTAATATCTGTGCGCGTTAGGTGCTGGCCTAGGCTGAAACCATACAACATATTTGTAGAGTGTCAATGAAGGTGGGAAGGCAGCACAAACCAGACCTCTACTGGAAGAATACGGAGAGTGCTAGGACCTTGGGGAGGCTTATTGCCACCTGAATCCTAGAGAGCACCAATGGTCTTTACCAGCGAGAAATCAATGGTAAACGGCTGATGCGATACCGCAAGGTTATTCGCGGTGGTTATTGAAAAGAGGTGGAGAATACTGGAAATCTGGGGAGACTTGTTGTCACTCAGACTCTACTGATGATGACCTGTGTAAGAACTCCTAGTGCTTACAAATGATAATAATAATAATAATAATAATAATAATAATAATAAAATAGAGGTAAAGAGACTTATTATTTTTAGTTATGCAAGAAGATCAAACGTCTTAACTGTTGGGATTAAATATCCTTGGAAGAAAGTTCAATTCTCGCAAGTGCAAAATAGAAACAGGACAACAGCTTTTGTGAGAAGGAACACAACAACAATTGTATATAAGTTTAAAACCGTTTTACTTGTGAGAAAACACGAGGGCAAATATATACAACAAATAGCGAGTTCAGAAAGAAGGAAGTTAATTTAGGTTTGCGAAAACGTGCTTCGCGAACTTATCTTGTGGGAGTTCTGGTAGCAGGTTCCACATACGCCCGCCTCCAATTCTGGCTCTTATCGAGATGTAGTCACTTCAGTCCAAGATGGTTGGTAACAGGAAGGAGTGGGGGCTCTCTGCGACTGCCGTCGAGGGCTTTGTCACAGAAGCATCCAGCCGCGGTTCTACCAGGTTCAAAAGGTGGGTTGAAAAGAGACCGGGACACAGCATGCAAGCGTTTTTATGGGCTGACTCACGTGACCCCTGAGAGAGTAGGGGCTTAAATGCCTAACAGCCAATCCGTGAGACCCTACAGCCAGTCAGTGAGGGGGACGTTATTAAATTCCAATATAACAGATATGCCACAGTTTATAATTTTTTAAATAAAATCCAAGTACAATAAATTGTGTTAGTGGTTGTGATTCAACGGGTCATGGGTACGTCTAGAATAATATCTCTCTATCTCTATAAAGGTTGATAATATGTATGTGCTTGGTAAAATCTTGAACTATTAAACTTATCAAAATGAATTATGGAATATGTATTTTAGGCATCAAGTTGAGTAACGTGCACACATTATTTATTTTTTTGTAAATGATACCATTTAGGGAGGAAGAGGGCAATGGAACCGTACCATACCCATAAAGAAAGAAAGAATATTAAAATTTAAAACTATTGCTATATTTATTGCTTATAACCCGTCATATTAACTAGTAGAATATTCGTCCTGGGACGGGTATTCTACTAGTTAATATTTTAAAATAGAATGTAACTAGTTCAAGGAAGAAGGGAGACAAAACTAGAAAGAGAGAGAGAGAGAGAGAGAGAGGGTGAAAGAAAAGAGTTAGAAAGATCAAGAACGCGAGAAATAGAGAGAGGGGGGAGAGAGAATAAAGCCAACAGCATTATCACTAGAATGAAAGAAAGGGATACTGAAGAAAGGAGAAAGAGAAAAAAGGAAAGAGAAAAAGGAAAAAGAGGTACTAAAGGAACAGAATTAGATATAGTAGAAGATATAACTATAAAGAAATAGAGAGAAAAAGAAAAGAACTAGAGAAAGAAAGGAAAATAAGAGAAAGGGAGAAAGAGAGATAGAAGAGAGGGTGAGAGGGGCGAGAAAAAAAAGAAAAAGACTAGAGAGAGAAGGGAAGAGCAACGAAAAGAGAGAAAGAGAGAGAGAGAGAAAAAAAAGAAAGAGAGAATAAAAGATAGAAAATAGAGAGAAAAGGAAAAAGAGATAAAAAGAGAAATAGAAAGAAAATACAATTAGAAAAAAAGAAAGAGACAATTAAAAGAAAAAAAGGGAGATGAGAAAAAAAGAAAAGAACCAGAGGGGGGGGGAATAAAAGAAAAATAAATTAGTAGAGAGAGAGAGAAAGACAGAGAGAAAGAGAGGATGTGGGGGATGAGGAAGGGGAGAGGTTTGTTTTAATGTTTGTTCCAGCAAAACTTCGAAAACAATAAGCAAAAAATGTTCCACCTAAAAATTGTATATCATTTTCTATTAACGGCACGCAACCTTCCCCAGAAATTCAATATTTACTGGAACCGCCAACCCGAAAATCTGCTCGACATTCTTCAGACAAAAAGACAATGGGCAGAAAATGAACCTTTGCCAATTTCAATTCCAATATTTAAAATAAACAACACTTTGAACTCTGACTCAGGCTCCGCGATTCTTCACATAAAATAAATCTTGAAATTCCAAAATCATCTTCATATTAATGGCGCTAACAAATATATGAACCCTCCGGAGACAAGCGTTCGTATGGTTTATATCATTACCAGTAGGTTTGACCCCCAAGATCAGATGTGGTTTTGAGAAGACAGCGCATTAGGATAAGTGCACCCTGGGCTACAAAAAAAAATGCTTGAGCAGCCAAGTCGGCATTCCCCGATAGGGGCGCCCCAGGCGAGTAGCAATAAACTATAAGTTCAGGATAGTAGAAAGTGGACCATGGCTTTATTTTAGGCAGTTTCGTAACTCTCGCTCCCCTTATTTTGTCCTTTAGTCCTCACATTCGATGAGCGATGTTTCTGACAAAGGGGGAATAATTGTTGTTTTCTGGGTCGGGATCTATCCATTTAGCACTTATCGTTAGATGTTTTTGACTTTGAAGTAGTATTTTTAAGCTCTTTACGTCAAGTGGCTTCATGCCTTGTCTCGAGCAATTTCCATAAAAAAACAAAAAAAAAACAATAAACTGACTCCTTCTAAAGCAGAAGGTAAAGCTTGGAAGGGTAGACCTCTTAAGAATGAATAGAACCATAGCTCATCTATGGGTCTGTCCTGTGCAGTTCTAGGAGGTCAACCCTCCCAGGCTTCGCCTCCCCTCTTTGGGGAGGAGTAAGTTTATTGCTTACTGTCTG
>OY744548.1:13413311-13418311 GCA_963556195.1 Sepiola atlantica | reverse complement strand
ATTTTCCAACGAATGTTAAGTCTGCAATATCTTGGATTTAGTTAGTTTGTCTGGGAATTAAAACTGCATTTTACATTTTTTTTTTTAATGACTCAAAGCTTCTTTAGACTATATATATATATATATATATATATATATATATATATATATATATATATATATATATATATATGAGATAGATAGATAGATATGATGTAATGTGAGTCATAAATTAAAAAAGAAATAATACTTACAAGTCGTCGGATGGCAGATGATATTTATAATAGACATGGGGAGAAGGGTGGATACTATGGCTGCTTCTAGAATCAACTATGAAAAGTCCAAATCCAATCGTATTCTTGATGGTCAATTCACATACGTATGTACCCCAGACCTCTATAATTATTACACGATCAGTTATTTATACATAACTATATTCAAACATGTTAACAACCTAAATTTTATAAATCAGAATTGTACGATCTATTTAGATCTGCTGCGTGCATTGATTTTTCGCAATTCTTTCTATAATCAGATAGTTACAGGAAGGACCGCATGAGGGTTGCCAATATCCACCTACTAATTGGTCAAAACGACTCTATTCATAGAGTCAGGAAGAATCTATACAGTGACGGAAGAGGGTAGTTTAATATAAGGTTAAGTTAAGCAGATACGTGGGAAATTCTATAGGAAGTAAGTTATTAACAGGAAGTAATTCAAGGTACGTGGAAAAATATACAGGAAGTAAGTTATAAACAGGAAGTAATTCAAGGTACGTGGAAAATTCTATAGGAAGTAAGCTATAAACAGGAAGTAATTCAAGGTACGTGGAAAATTCTATAGGAAGTAAGTTATAAACAGGAAGTAATTCAAGGTACGTGGAAAATTCTATAGGAAGTAAGTTATAAACAGGAAGTAATTCAAGGTACGTGCAAAATTCTATAGGAAGTAAGTTATAAACAGGAAGTAATTAAAGGTACGTAGCGTAGAAGCGTCGCTGATCGCCGAAAAAATATGTTAAAATTAAACTAACAAAAATGATATATGAAGTTTAAACGAGACACGTTAATGATTGAAATTGGCGGTGGTATACGCTCTTTGTGAGTGCCATTGATTTTTTTTTTCTAATTTTATTTATTTATTCATTTATTTATTTTTTTTATGTAGTTTTTCAATCTCTAGCTAGCCGCTTGATTCCTGGCACCTTGGGTGGGAGGGGTTCTTAACAGTAAGCCCCCTTCGACAAAAAGAGATTAAAGATTTAAATCATCTAATGGGGGGGTCCAACTGTTTCTGCTCTCGTTCTAAATCTTATGATGTTCCGCGTTTCGCTGGTGACACAATAAAGGCTCTCTCAACCATCGTCTTTGCCTTGGAAGATTAAATACCAAAAGTTTTAAGAAGAGAATCATGCAGACCCTCCCAGACCCGGTGCTTGAAAGAAGAGCAAGGGAGATTTTCTGGGATTGATTTGTTGACAAAAACGTGGGGAGGTACGGCGCGTGGGATCTAGAGACGAGGTAGAAGGAGCAGTAAGAAAATCGTGATGTCCTCACGCCTTCGTCTCCTCGCTGTGTGACGCCAACGTGTACACATTTCAATGTTGTCAGATATAATCTTTGTTGTAGCTGACATCCTCAACCTGCAAACGCGTCGGGCCGGGGAGTTATCCAGCCAGATAGAGAGAAACGGTCGTTAAGTAAACAAACGTAAATCCCCAGACCATCACAATATATACAACTTTCACAAAACAATAATCTCTTTCGAGGAATTGATATTTGTTTTTGTTTTCTTTTTTTTCTTTTTTTTGTTACTTACCTTTTATTTTTGTTTTCTTTGCTGACCTTTGCCCGATTCGAAACGCGAAGGGTAAATCGCTTTAAAAATAGCGCACGCGATGATTTTATGATTCAAATTTTGATTTTTATTGACTTTTTGATTTGGGGGAACAAAATGTTTTTTTGTGATATTTTAATTTTATTTTGTGTTTGATTTTGTGAATGCTTTATTTATTTTTTATGTTTTCATATTTTGTGATTTTAAAAATATTGAAGTGATTTGTTTGATAATTGCGACCTTTTAACGGTTTTGTCAGCTTTTAAATATTTTACGAAAGGGTTATTCTCTGTGACTTTTCACATTTCTCTGATGTTTATAATTTCTGTGGCATTTTACATTCAACGACTGTTTACGTTTTTCGTCAAGTTTTAAAGTTCGTTGATATTTTACATTCATGTGACGTTTTACATTTGTGACGTTTTACATTTTCTGTGACGTTTTACGTTTTTGTGACGTTTTACGTTTTTGTGACGTTTTAAATTCTTGTGATATTTTACATTTTTGTGACATTTTACATTTTTGTGATATTTTAAAATTATGTGAAGATTTACATTTCTGTGACGTTTTACATTTCTGTGACGTTTTACATTTTTGTGACATTTTTTATTTCTGTGACATTTTACATTTTTGTGATATTTTACATTTCTGTGACTTTACATTTCTGTAAAAAAAAATTCATTTCTGTGACGTTTTAGATTTTTGTGATATTTTACATTTCTGTGACTTTTTACATTTCTGTGACTTTTTATATTTCTGTGATTTTCGAAGATTTGAAGTATTCTTTGTTATCTTATCTGACCTTTAACCGATTCGTATTTTATTCCACAGAAGGTTCGTTTAGTTGTAGGAGAAAAAGAAATGTATTTACTCTGTTTAAAACTACCTTGGCCTTTTGGCTAAGATCAAAGTGTAGTATCTGTTCCGATGGATACTGCACCCCATAGACTGGTATTGTCTTGGCCTTCGGGGCTTGATTTACGCCGGTCTATTGGTCTGTCCTGTGCAGTTCTAGGAGGTCATCCCTCCCAGGCTTTGCCTCCCCTCTTTGGGGAGGAGTAAGTTTATTGCTTACTGCCTGAGGCGCCACTACCGGGGAATGCCGACGGGACTGCCCAGGCAATTTTTAATGACCAGAGTGCTCAACTTCTCGAGTCCTGGTTTTTCTAATCCCACTTTCCCGACCTTGTGTCACATCTTACCTTGTGGGAGGTAGATAAATAAAACTACCTTGGCCTTTTGGCTAAGATCAAAGTATAGTATCTGTTCCGATGGATACTGCACCCCATAGACTGGTATTGTCTTGGCCTTCGGGGCTTGATTTACGCCGGTCTATTGGTCTGTCCTGTGCAGTTCTAGGAGGTCCACCTTCCCAGGCTTTGCCTCCCCTCTTTGGGGAGGAGTAAGTTTATTGTTTACTGCCTGAGCCGCCCCTACCGGGGAATGCCGACAGGGCTACCCAGGCAATTTTTAAATCCCACTTTCCCGACCTTGGGTCACATCTTACTTGTGGGAGTAAGATAAAAACTGGCCTTGTGCCTAACTCCTGGAGAGGAGTAAATCAATACTCTGTTTGTAGCTAGGCGAGGTTGCTGTGAATGTTTTACGAGGGGGAACCAAAGATTGGTGTTCAGTCTAGCACCTACCATAAAAATAACGATAGAGTAGAGAAAGACTAGCACCGTCTTCGAACAGCACTTCTCCACATTTGGCAACTGTATTTCTTTTTTACTTTTTCATGTATTTCTTAAATTTTTAAAGTGATTTGTTGATTATTAAAATTTTGGGTGCTTGTCCAGTGCTTCGACCATACGTAAAAAAAATTTTTTTATGAAAACAAATTATTTATTTATGAAAACAATATCATGTACTTACTCAGTGGTATTTTATTGTTCAATGTTGAAAAAACTAGGAAAAATGATCCACTAAAACTTTAATTACAAGTATTTTCCCATTTTACGTATCGCTTCGATGAGTATGCTTCCATCTTGTTTCGTTGGACACAAATCAAGGGCAGATAATAATGCGAAATGCCCTTGATTTGTGTCCAACGAAACAAGATGGAAGAATACTCATCGATACGGAAAATTGAAAAATACTTGTAATTAAAGTTCTGGTGGATAATTTTTCTTACTTTTTTTCCACATTGAACAATAAAATACCACTGAGTAAGTACGTGATATTGTGTGCATGAAAAAATATTTTTTTCGTATGTCCAAAGCACTGGACAAGCACCAAATTTTGATTCAGCGTTTGAATATTTAAAAAAAAAAAATTGTGGCTTTTTACATTTTTGTGGCTTTTTACACAACTGTGACTTTTTACACAGCTGTGACTTTGTGCATTCTGTAACTTTTTACATTTTTCTGACTTTTTATACTCGTGTTACTTTTTACATTTCTTTGACTTTAGGATTTCTGTCACTTGTGTAACAAGTTAAAGTTATGAATGTCGAACAGTTTTTGGTTTATCGCCGGTCAATGGTAAGCGGGGACACTTTAGTAAATCATGCTGTCAATAAAAGTGTGACCCTAAATGGGGTTCACTCTCACCGGACCTTTACACCTCATCGATACTTTTATATGTGAGGTTATCTCAAAGATAATGTCGATCAAAACCACAAGCCCTAGACTATTCTTGAACTGAAGAGTGGCATCACGGTCAAAACTAGTCGTACCCAGGAGTGCTTGCAACGCAGAGGTGTACGTCTTGAGCACAACTGGAGCGGAAAGTCAAAGAAATGCTATTTTACATTTCTGTGACTTTTTACATTTCTGTGACATTTTACATTTCTTTGACAGAAATCGTGTTTTATTTATTATATCGGCGGACAACGCTGGATGTCCTTGCTAGCGATAAAACGATGGTTAAACTCGGTTTGGGTTTTGGATTTTTTTTACTATTAATCACAATTGTTTTCTGAATGAAACAATTTGGATATATTTAATACATGCGCATAAGAGTTTAGGTTTGATAGTCTTGTCATGGCGGGAATTGACCTTTTTTTCCACGGGTCATTTCTGCGCACTTGGGCAACCTTGACTCATGCTTCCAACTCAGGGGGGCAAGCCGAAAGTCGGCAACGTCCCTCCTCGCTGACCAGATTCATGTGACGACCATAGAAAAGAAAAGCTCCGGCATATGCCCGTAGCTCTACTTCATCGCTTTGTTGGGCTGGTTTGTAT
>OY744548.1:13405811-13408311 GCA_963556195.1 Sepiola atlantica | reverse complement strand
TGTACATACAAATATATAAACATATTAATACATCTAACTTTATATATATATATATATATATATATATATATATATATATATATATATATATATATATATATATATATATGGCACTTTTATTCAAAATACCAAGAGATTACTATTATTAGAAAGTCTGTTTTACTTCTGCCATCGCCAATAGTTTCCTTTCCCAGAAGGAGTTCTTTAGATAGAACCAACAAATGAATGGTAGACGACCATTCTTTCCTGATTACTCCAAGAATTCTCTTGCTAATTCTTAACGTCAATTCATCGAATAGTTCTTTTCGTAAACTAAGTGACTTGCAGATAGTCAACCATGGCTTCGGCTTGGTATTCTTCGTAACACAATCCACTTATTACAATAGCAAATAACTAATGGCAAGCTAATAAATTGACTGATTGTGACTAAGTCTGAGTCGCTTACAAATGTCAATCATTTTTGGTTGGTGCTGATAATGAAATTAAGCAGTGTTAAGGTTTTAAATTTGGGACATTCGTTACGAGAACGGCTTATAAAATGGCGGACGTTAACTAGGGAGTTGTTTGACAAGAAGAAGCGGGAAAATAATGACGGACAGAAGAAGAGAAAATGGCGAACGTGAAAAAGGGAAAAGTTTGTTTCTTTATAAAAAAAGATGAAGAAGAGAAGAACTATTAAAGATTTGTATATGGAAACAAGAAAGAAAGAAAGATAGAGAAAGAAAGAAAGATAGAGAAAGAAAGAAAGATAGAGAAAGAAAGAAAGAAAGATAGAGAAAGAAAGAAAGAAAGAAAGAGAAAGAAAGATAGAGAAAGAAAGAAAGAAAGAGAAAGAAAGAAAGAAAGAGAAAGAAAGATAGAGAAAGAAAGAAAGAAAGATAGAGAAAGAAAGAAAGAAAGATAGAGAAAGAAAGAAAGAAAGATAAAGAAAGATAGAGAAAGAAAGAAAGAAAGATAGAGAAAGAAAGAAAGAAAGAAAGATAGAGAAAGAAAGAAAGATAGAGAAAGAAAGAAAGAAAAATAGAGAAAGAAAGATAGAGAAAGAAAGAAAGAAAGATAGAGAAAGAAAGAAAGAAAGATAGAAAAAGAAAGATAGAGAAAGAAAGAAAGAAAGATAGAGAAAGAAAGAAAGAAAGATAGAGAAAGAAAGAAAGAAAGAAAGAAAGAAAGAAAGATAGAGAAAGAAAGAAAGATAGAGAAAGAAAGAAATAGCACAGGGTATGTAAGAATATAAGATTATGGATATAGATAACAAGTATGAGACAAAAATCAAATTTGGCCGAGATCAAAGTGTAGTATCTCTTCCGATGGATACTGCACCCCATAGACTGTCTTGTGCAGTTCTAGGAGGTCATCCCTCCCAGGCTTTGCCTCCCCTCTTTAGGGAGGAGTAAGTTTATTGCTTACTGCCTGAGGCGCCCCTACCTGGGAATGCCGACGGGGCTGCCCAGACAATTTTTAAATGGCCAGATTGCTCACCTCTCGAGCGCTGGCTTATCTAATCCCACTTTCCCGACCTTGTGTCACATCTTACCCTGTGGGTGGTAGATAAATAAAATCAAATAAAACTCATACTTACGTGTGTCTGTGCTTTCCTGAGACGAGTTCATTTACCCATTGTATTAATATATATTTAATAGAGAATGGTAGTTTGCTTCAAGCATTGCTGGGCATTGTAATAAATGTATTAAGAAGGCTGAAGGCAATGCAGACAGTCGGATTCGAAAGAACAAAAATAAACAATCGAAGGAGAGGACTTACAACTATCTATTTATTTTTTATTTTCAATCTTACATAAGCAGCAAGCATGGTATTAGCTGTGTGTTATGTTTGGATGAAGATTAGAAATAATTTGATATTTCGGGGAAATCTTCCCCTTGTCAAAAGAAAAGTGAAAGAAAATTATGTTGTGTCTACTTATAACAAGGGGAAGCTTTTCCAGAAATATTGAATGATTTCTAAATAGCCGTGAAGAGACAAGGAGAATGAAAAGACCGAGTAGGGAGAGCACTAACTAGAACTCAACCCGAAGAGTGCGGTGAGGACTGGGACTTTAGAGAGGTTTATTGCCACCCAAATCCTAAGGAAGATCAATGGTCGTGGCCAGCAAGAAATCAATGGTAATCGGCTGTTGCTATAACACAAACTCATATGCAAAGGTTATCGAAAGAGTTCGAGAGTACTGGATATCTGGGAAGACTTTTTGTCACTCAGACTCCAGGGAACACCACCGGTTATTATCAGTCAGTAATATCTGATGATGACCTGTGTGAGAACTCCTAGTGAGTAACAATAATAAGGCTGATATAGAAGAAAAGTGACTTTTTATTTTTAGTTATGCAAGAAGAATGTCTTATGACTTACGTCACACTATGAATTTTCCAATGAAATCAACGTAGAATAAATAGGTCTCTCACTGTCAGCTAAGCTCCAGCCCCTGTCCCATCGCCGCAATGTAGCATCCTTGTGTTTGTTTTACAAATACTTCAATGGATTATGC
>OY744548.1:13388311-13400811 GCA_963556195.1 Sepiola atlantica | reverse complement strand
TCCCTCTTCTGCCATTGTTGAAGCATTTGTACGTCAAGTGGAGGCTGCCATTTTGGAAGATCGACGCATTACTATTCGCCAAATAGCTCAAGAGGCCAAGATTAGTACAAGGTCAGTGAAAACTATCATTAATGACCATTTGCATATGAATAAGGTGTCTGCCAGATGGATTATCAGGTTGCTCACACCTTTCCAGAAGCAAGAACGCGTCAAGTGCTCGATGATGAATTTGGAGATGTGCCAAGAAGATGAGTCAAAGTTTTTCAAATAACTGATTGCGCAGGATGAAACTTGGGTCTATCACTATGATCCAGAGACCAAAGCCCAGTCAATGCAGTGGAAGCACTTGGACTCACCACCTCTAAAGAAGGCAAGGGTGCAGCCCTCCGCTGGCAAGGTCATGCTCACAGTCTTCTGGGACCAGGACGGAGTAGTGATGACAGATTTCCTGGCAAAGAGTACCACAGTTACAGGAGCCTATTACGCTTAACTTTTGATGAAATTAAGAGAAGCTATCAAAATCAAGAGGCGGGGCAGGATCAGCAAAGGTATCCTCCTTCTCGAGGATAACGCTCCGATCCACAACTCGCATGTCAGGTGGGGGGGGGGCAGACAGAATGATAGAAGCGTGCGTAAAAATCAGAGCACTTGTCACAGAAGAGAGAGAGAGAGAGAGAGTGGTAGACATACTCTTAGTAAAAGATAGATCACTTGGTGGGATAATTTCAATTTACAGCTAATTAGAAAAATTCAAATAGATTTTTTCAAATATATCTCAATCCCAACACCAAAGAAAACTTTTAACATTTATTTTGTGTGATTAAAATATAAATATATAGGCAAGAAATCCGTAAGGAAATGACAAATTACTAAATTCAGCTGTAGTGGAATAATAAATTAGAGCCTTCCTTTACTAAAAAAGAAATCTGATTTCCAAACAGACACCATATCTCTATTATAGTATGATATATTAAATGAAACCGTGCATTAAGTCATGGAAGACGAATGGCTTTTTAAAATCATTTTTTCTTCTATTTTTCTATTTTTAATTAGCCAATAAATGTTGCCCATCATGTCTTTTAAACATGTTAAATTCATCGTCAAATTACTGAAGAGATGATTTCCCGCCGTTTCTAAATACAATGGCAACCAGTTCCACGTTGGTTTGACTTCTCGAAATAAACACGAAATGAAGAGAAGAAAATAATGGCGTTGGCGAAAAACGCATGACAATTGAAACATTGCAATATTCAGGTGAAGGTCGTACGCGTACAATGGCAGACGGAAGACGGTTCTTGCGAGAAGAAAAGATGCGCGCGCAGGACTTCCTTTCGACATAATACATTGAATGTCGGGCCACAACAGCGTAAAGTGGAATCCTTAAAAAGTTTCTTTCAAAATTGCTTTCTATCCATCAGCTCTTTGTTTCGGAAAGAAAGAGAAAATGTACACGGAACATTTGATTTCTTGCCTTCGTTATTTTTTTTTTTAGTTTTTTTTATCAGCTCATTCGCCATTTTTTCTTCTACTTCTTCTTCTACTTCTTCTTCTTCTTCTTCTTCTCTTTCTACTTTTTTCTTCTTCTTCTATTTCTTCTTCTGCCTGTTCTGCCTCTTCTTCTTTTTCTTCTTTTTCTTCTTTTTTTTCTTTTTTTCTTCTCCTTCTTTTTCTTCTTTTTCTTCTTTTTCTTTTTCTTCTTTTTCTTCTTTGTCTTCTTTTTTCTACTTTTTTTCCTTTTCTTCTTCTTCTTCCTCTTCTTCTTCTGTTTCTTCTTCTACTTTTTTCTTCTTCTTCTTCTTCTGTTCTTCTTCTTGTTCTACTTTTTTTCTTCTTCTTCTGCTTTTTCTTCTTCTTTTTCTGCTTCTTTTTCTTTTTCTTCTTCTTTTTCTTCTTCTTTTTCTTCTTTGTCTTCTTTTTTCTACTTTTTATTCTTTTTCTTCTTCTTCTTTTTCTTCTTCTTCCGTTTCTTCTTCTACTTTTTTTCTTCTTCTTCTTTTTCTTCTTCTTTTTCTTCTTCTTTTTCTTCTTCTTCTTTTCTTCTTTTTCTTCTTTTTCTTCTTCTTTTTTCTACTTTTTCTTCTTTTTCTTCTACTTTATCTTTGGCTTCTATTTCTTCTTCTATTCCTCTTTTGCTTTGTCTTTTTCTTCTTTTTCTACTTCTTCTACCTCTGGATCTTCTCCTTCTTCTTTTTTTCTACTCTTTTTTCTTCTTCTTCTTCTTCTTCTTCGTCTTCTTTTTCTTTTTCTTCCACATATTTTCTAGCTTTCTAATTTTTGTTCATTTTCTTAGGCCATTCATTTATTTTTAACTTCTTTTAACTTCTTCTTCTTCTTCTTCTTCTTCTTCTTTTTCCTGTTCTTCTTCTTCTTTTTCTTCTTTTTCTTCTTCTTCTTTTTCTTCTTTTTCTTCTTCTTCTTCCTCTTTTTCTTCTTTTTCCTTTTCTTCTTCTTCTTTTTCTTCTTTTTCCTTTTCTTCTTCTTTTTCTTTTTCCTTTTCTTCTTCTTCTTCTTCTTCTTCTTCTTCTTCTTCTTCTTCTTCTTCTTCTTCTTCTTCTTGATTTGCGTCCGCGCATCTAGTTTATAGTTTTTTTTGTTGACGGAGAGGGCGACTGATCTGCTCGTAACACTTTTTCGTAAGAGAAAGGGGTCGATCGGTTTGTAAATCAGGCACGATTTTGGGAGTAGATCGGTCTATCTGTCACGGTTGGGAGGAGCGATCAGTGTGTTTGTCACGATGTGTTCGCTCTAGCGGTCTGTCCGTCAAAAGAGGCAAAGAGAAAGATAGAGAAAGAAAGAGAAAGATAGAGAACGAGAGAGAAAGATAGAGAAAGAGAGAGAAAGATAGAGAAAGATAGAGAAAGAGAGAGAAAGAGAGAGAAAGAGAGATAATATAGAAAGATATCGAGTAGAAAAAGACTAATTTTTAATTTTGTGTTTGTATTTAAAACAAATGTAACTGGTTTTGCAAACTAAATTTCTGCTGAGTAGAAAATCTAACACGAGCTCAATGGTTGAACCAACGGGTCCCATTTTTCTAGTACACATAGCACACCACACCGCAAACACACGCACACTCACACAAACACCCAGCATGAGCCTATCGACTATTAAGTTTGGCGCGCGGCCAAAAAGAAGAAAATATGGTAGCAGAAAACTGTCTTCCGTTAAAGTACATACGGCAAGAAGATTTCCAACGCTGTGAGTTATGATTGGAAAAGCTCGCGTGTACCTATCGCTGATGAATGGGCGAACAAATGGACGACTGTATCACAGAGTATTGATTTACTCCTCTCCAGGAGTTAGGCACAAGGCCAGTTTTTATCTTACTCCCACAAGTAAGATGTGACCCAAGGTCGGGTCGGGAAAGTGGGGTTTAAACATTGCCTGGGCAGCCCCGTCGGCATTCCCCGGTAGGGGCGCCTCAGACAGTAAGCAATAAACTTACTCCTCCCCAAAGAGGGGAGACGAAGCCTGGGAGGGATGACCTCCTAGAACTGCACAGGACAGACCCATAGATCGGCGTAAGTCAAGCCCCGAAGGCCAAGACAATACCAGTCTATGGGGTGCAGTATCCATCGGAACAGATACTACACTTTGATCTTAGCCAAAAAGCCAAGGAAGAGAGTATTTATTTACTCCTCTCCAGGAGTTAGGCACAAGGCCAGTTTTTATTCTACTCCCACAAGTAAGATGTGACCCAAGGTCGGGTCGGGAAAGTGGGGTTTGAAAAGCCAGCGCCCGAGAGGTGAGCACTCTGGCCATTTAAAAATTGCCTGGGCTGCCCTGTCGGCATTCCCCGGTAGGGGCGCCTCAGACAGTAAGCAATAAACTTACTCCTCCTCAAAGAGGGGAGGCAAAGCCTGGGAGGGTGGACCTCCTAGAACTGCACAGGACAGACCCATTGACCGGCGTAAGTCAAGCCCCGAAGGTCAAGACAATACCAGTATGGGGTGCAGTATCCATCGGGACAGATACTACACTTTGATCTTAGCCAAAAGGCAAAGGAAGAGAGTAGGTGTGCCTTTTTTCGAATGGAACTCATCAGTGTCTGGCAAAAGGTTACAGGATTGAGACATCAAATAGAGCTCCAGGCCAGTTAGAGAATGATCCTTTACGAGCTCATAAATAAACACACAAAAAATAATAAGAAAAACATTAGTTATTTTTTTTACTTAATGTTGTGTGCATAAACGATTATACACCCGTCGTCGTCGGGAACCCAGGTTATTGCTTGTCTGTGGTTACAGAAATCACTCGCACGCCGATGTTGATTTATATAAAACAGAGGTTTATTTAAAAATAGATGAATAATGATTAAAAAAAATCAGAGTAATGGGTCAGTTTCGTACGTGTGTGAGAGAGAAAGATAGACAGATGAATAGACGGCTAGCTCGCCTCGCTGCATATAGTTAGATGATGCGCGTCCACCCCTGGGAACGGCGCTATATACACGTCTTCCCTAATTGGAGTTTCGCTAGACAAAGAGACAGAAAATTGACGCCCGGAAGTAATTTGTGTTTTTTTAAACGGTGAACGGATATAATTTCTTAAATAAATACGTGAATAAATTTTAAAAAATTAATTCATCCGTCTAATTCATCCGATGTCTTTAAAAAGGATTTTCTTTTCACCAGCTTTTTAGTCTATTTTGCCATCAACACCTGAAGATGATTCGAGAAGGAATCGAAAACATTTGTAATACATATAGATCTTTCATTAATGTGTTTGATTTTTACACGAAGAAAATCACTAGAAGAATTGAAAAGATATAAACGGTATAACCAGACAGAAACGTTCTGTTATTTTTGGTCCACCGATTTATAAAATCGGGGTACCTATGTTTTGAGGCATTTCCGTCCGTCCATCCGTCCGGATTTTCTCCGCAACCATCCATTGAATTTCTCTTAAATTTTGCATGAAGTTGTAACTTTGGTCAGGTGAGAAAGTGACATTCTCCGATTTTTGAAAAAATCTGGTTATCCCCCCCCCTAAAGGGTCAAAAGGCCCCGAAATAGAAAAAAATGACATTTTTTGCCCCATAACTTTTCATCCATCCATTCAATTTCTCTGAAACTTGGCCAAAATGTGGAGGCAATTGTTCATAATAGAAAATAAGTATCGCGGACCTTCGAAAAAATCTGGTTCGCACCTCCAGGGGGTCAAAAGCCCCCAAAATTGCAAAAAAATAACCTTTTCTCCCATAACGTTTGATCTATCTATTCAATTTTTTTAAAACTTGGCCAAGATATAGAGGCAATCGTTCTAGATATGAAATGAGCATCCTTGACCTCAGAAAAATTCTGGTTCGCGCCTCCAGGGGGTAAAGGGGGGGGGGGGTCAAAAATGACCCAAATTGCCCAAATTTATTTCATTTTACACTAGCCCCATCGGGTCACATACAGAGTCGGACCACGCATGCGCGGCTTGTTAATAATGTTTTCATGAATAAAAATATAATATATATATATATATATATATATATATATATATATATATATGTATATATATATATATATACGGCACAATCACGTTGAAACACCGGTTCCCGTTAGATCATCGATGTTAAGCGGCGTCGAGCCTAGCCAGTACTAAATGGGTGACCATTTGGGAATACCAGGTGTTGTATGTGCTCTCTGCTTATCTCGGCATTGTTTCCAGTCGTCCTGTATTACTAGTTGTCATTGGAATCAAGCAATGCCGACTCAGGAGAGCGGTTGTTGAGGATTGCGCAACTCTTGCAATTGTAAATTCACGCGCGGGCCGCCCCTGGCGGGGCACTCATACGTCGAAAATCGCCGAGAGAGAGTCCATCATATATATATGCACACGAGGTTTGTCTAAAAGGTATCTGACCTCAGGCCAGAATACTATTTCAAATACACTTAGCCCACCGATCCATCCACTGCCGGAAACACCTCTGGAAGTCTTCTTTTGGAATGGTGTTCATCTTCGCCGTCGCGTTCCGCATTATAACTTTGTTCGCACCCTCTCAACAACAGCTGCACTGCGAGCAGTTTGGGGCCTGCCAGAACGCTGGTTACTCTCCGTTGATGTGCGGCCATTTTTGAATCGGTCGGAGCACTCCTAAATTTGTATTACACGTCGCATATTTTCGAAACACCTGCTGAATCTAACGCGACGGCGGAAATAAACACAATTTCAAAAGAAGACTTCCCGAGGTTTTTCTTTTATTGTTATTGTTATTATTTTTATTTTTATCATTTCTATCAGTATTGTAATTTTTAGTATTGTTATATATATATATATATATATATATATATATATATATATATATATATTTCAGAGGAAACATTTTTAATCAATGAAACGGGCGGGTTGAAAAAAAGAAAACTGCTAAAATTTTCCTTAAGGCCTTTTCGTCTGACCCTCTAAGAGGAAACGTGCAGTATGTGAGAAGTTCTGCAAACAAATTGGTTCAGCAGTAGAAAAATTGCTATTTTGCGTCGAAGGTAGGTGTTGTGGTCTGTACAAAACCCTTTCTTGTGTGGGCAGTACGACGTTAAGATTGGACAGCCGAGTACAGCAACACATCCCTCGAAAAATTAAGAAATGGAACCTTCCTATATGTATTTAATTTTTAAATATTTTTAATATAAAAATAAATATAATAAAATCATAAAAGTAAAAATACATAAAACTATAAAGCACCTAAAAAGTAGTTTAATGGATTCGTCCGAACACTTTAAAATACAGCAAATGTTTTTTTAAATAACAGATACATTTTCTTAAACATAGACGAACTACACAGGTAAGGAGGACATTTTTTTAATAACCAAATAAGTTAGCAAAACATTTATATAGAATAAAACTTTGATCTAATATACGGAACGTTTATGTTCTTGTCTTTTAAGGGAAGTGGGGCCTGATCAACTCTGCTGGGAAGCCATGAAATTAAATACCGTTTTGTTTTTAAATTCCCGAAACAGTTTTTCATGGTAAACAACTGATGATCCCTTAAATAATGTTAAGACTAGCGTAAATTCTTGGAAGCAAACTAATATAGTGACTGCAAAAAGTAAATTGACTTATAAAAAACTTATTTTTTTTCCATCGAACGACTTGGGATTAGATTGTTTTTTTTTTGTTTTTTTTTTATTATATAGTTTTCATGGTTGAGAAACTTCCGAGACTACATATACATATATATATATATATATATATATATATATATATATATATATATATATATATATATATAAGTAAATTTCGTGTACAACAGAATGGTAGGATTAATTTTAGAGGAAGCATTATTAAAATCAATGAAACAGACGAGTGGGGGGGGGGGGAAAGGAAAATTGTTAAAATTACCTTAAGGCCTTGTCGTCTGACCCTCTGAGAGGAAACGTCAGAATGGTAAATTAAAAACTAAAAGTCGAATGAGAAATGAAGGGGAAATATATATATATATATATATATATATATATATATATATATATATATATATATATATATATATATATATATATGAGAGAGAGTAAGGGGGATATATGTCATTATCAGCATCAAATAATATTAATTCTGTAGCCATCAACATGTTTTAGTTATATATAATATATTATTGAATTTTTCAATTTATTTACCATTCGTCATTTTACTGTCTTCATCCGATTCAAAATACGCTTTTCCCCCTGTTAGTTTTTCTTTTAGCGTTTCTTCCCCTTCTACTCTCCCTCCCCCTCTCTCTCTATTAACCTACTCCTACATTCCTTCCACTTTCTTTCTGCTAAACTTTTAATTCGTCGACACAATTTCTGCTCTCCCGGCTCTAGAGAGTTCCGTGTCTGACAAAACCTTAAATTAAAAATTGAACGGGAAAAAAAGAAAAACGTAACGAAACGAAATATTTTTAAAAAAATATATTTTTATTGCCATTGTCACAATTAAATTTTTACTTGACGCAATCATTGTTCGCGTGGAATATTTCAAATATCGATTTTTTTAAAAAAAAACAACGACTTCTCATATTATCTACTCGATGTAAATTTTCGAAAAAAAAAAGAAACAACATAAATTTGATAACTGTCTGCGTTCCGTGACCCCTTCCACAATTTATCCATCGCTTAAGTTGTCAATGACGAGTTTAAAATATTCTTCGAAAATAACAATTGACGATTAAATAGAAAAAATAATAACATTTAAAATAAATAACAACTCTTCCTGTCTAACGATAAAAGTTTATTAAATAAAATCTTTTAGATAAAAAAAAATGATAAATTTGGAATGAATAAATAAATAAATGTTAATCTTTAATTAGGACCTTTCAAGGGGTAGATGAATAGGAAGAGAGATTGGAAAAGGGAAACGCCATATCTTTTTTAAAAAATGTTTAAATATATTATTTTTAAATTGGAGAAAGAACAATTTGGGTAAATAGAATTTCTATTACGCTTCAATTTGCAGAAATCTTTTAGTTTTATTAATGAATTCTTTGGGGCGGTTTGCTGACGTCCATTGTACTTCGTTTTCTCCACCACATCCTTCAAAAATATTAATGGCGGGCTAAACTTTTAGCAAAGAAAGCGAAAACGACTTTGCTTAAAATTATCAAATATTTAAGCCCATTGTACATTATTTTATTCAATGGACACTATACATTAGTTTCATCATCCATCGGTACCTTCGGTTTCAAGAAAACACTTACAACTTAACCGGAAGGGTTATCGGTACTGATATCGATCCTGACCCAGTTTTCGTGAGGTTCGACTCGGAAGCGTTCGGCTGTCCTACGCAGCGCCCGAGTGTTGACCAGCCAAATGGTACTAGACGACAATTTTTTTACGGTGCTGCGTCCTGTGATTGTAAGTTATATTTTCAACAAATTTTCTAAAAGAAACAACAAAAAAAACAAAACAAGCAAAACATAGCGAAGTTACTGTTATCAAATAAATATTTTTGTATTTTGATACGTTGCTGCGTCCTATAATTTTTAGTTATAGTTGCAAGAATTTTTTTAAACAACAAAACAAATAAAACAAACAAAACAGAGCGAAATTACTGTTATCAAATAAATATTTTTAACCCTAAACCCTTACCCTAGTCCCTAAACCCTTACCCTAACCCTAAACCCTAAAAAAAAACAAGCAAAATATTATTATCATAGGACGCAGCACCGTATCAAAATTGTTGTCTGGTACAAATCGGCTCGTCAACTCTCGGGCGTTTGCGTAGGACAGCCAAATGCTTCCGAGTCGAACCTCACGAAAACTGGGTCAGGATCGATATCAGTACCGAGTTATCAATACAGAATGTGAGCCGTTAATCGGCGGATGTAATGATAGTGTGACGGGTCACATTTGGTATTTTTAATCTTGCGAACGGAGTTTCAAGTGTGTTTGTGAAACCGAAGGTACCGAGGGATGATCAAAATAATGTATAGTGTCCATTGAATAAAAATACATGTATAGTCCTGTTACGTCTCAGGCTATACCTTCTCTTTGATAATGGGTAAGTTTATTGTAAATCACCCGAAGAGCTCCTAACGGAGAATCAAAAGGGAGAAAACAAATAGAAAATAAAGAATCGAAAAAGAAAGAAATGAATAGGAACGAAAGCGCCCCCCCCAAAAAAAAGAACAAGAAAAGATAAGAATGAAAAAAGCAAAACGAAAAAGAGAAAGAAAAAAAAGCGAAAAGGAAAGGAAACGGAAAGACAGAAAGCAAAAATAAAAAATGGAGGCGACGAAAAGAGAAAGACAGAAAGAAAAAAAAGTAAAGAAAAAAGAAAAAGAAGTGAAAATGAAATAATTAAAGAGGTAAAAAAGGAAAGAAAAGAAAGAAAAGGAAATCAGAAAAAAAGAAAGAAAATAGAGTAAACGAAAAGAAATGAAAGGAAAGAAAGAAAGAAGAAATAATGATAAGGAAAATAAAAAGGGAGAGAGTGGAAATAAAGTAAATAAAGAGGAAAAAAAAGGAAAGGAAAAGGAAAGAAAATGGAGTAAGCGAAAAGAAAAAGACAGAAAGAAAAAAGAAAAAAAGAATGGTAGAAAAAAAATGTCCGTTCTTTAAATGGGTAAATAGTCTTGCAATCTTTGACGGTTTTCCCCGTGAATAAGAATCGATTGTGAATTTCTGTGTTCTGTGATTTCTGTAGACATCGCAACTGTCGATCCTTCGATCAATGTTTGCAGTGACATCAGCAGCAGCAACAGCGACGGCGGCGGCGGAACTTTGTTGTCTACAAGAGCCGTTGTCATTGGCAACCAAACACCAAATCAGAAAGATACTCAACTGGAAGACAGCGATCCAATCTGAAAGTGTTGCTCTTTCCCGAAATAACTTTGACCATTGGTCTTTTGCAAATCTCGAGATGAAGCGGACATATTCGACTGACTGGACATACAACCAGCAATAACTTAAGTAAACTAATCGAACCAGCAAGGTTACCTGGCGTTGTCCGTATCATGTTATCAAGTTGTTACTATATTGTTTGGTACTTTTTAACTTTCTTGACTGGGGCAATGTCGTTTCGAGTAATTCGGTGTTTTTGTTAAATTGGCATTCAGTCTCCAACCCCGGTTCGATCAGCATCTCAACTATTTTACACAAAAGCCGCAATTTATTTTATATACACATTTCTAGCTTTAACGGTTGTTTTTGTTTTTTTCTCTCGTGTCTTTCAATCGTAGGCGTGTCCCTTTCTTTCCTTCTTGAGATTTTCATGGATGGCTCTGCTCTTGAGGAAAAAATGATTCTGAAACTACTTGGTCTTTTTATCGTATCAAATCTTTCATGTGTGGCAAAGTTACTTGCTTTGGCCGAAGGGGTATCTCTTGGGACCGGCACCAATGTGGCAACATCGTTTGCTTTTGACGGCTTGGCGATCTTTGCCGGACTTTATGTGACGACGGGACGATATGTGACAACATGTGCACGTATGTGCAATGTCTCATCTTGTTATGGCCATCGTGCTGCAAATCATCGTCTTACGATAGTCACTGTCGTCTGCTTCTGGGACTGGCTAGCCGGCTGTTTGGTCAGGACCATCGTGCTGCAAATCAAACATTATGTAATAATGGAACAAACCATTTTACTTTTTATATAAAAATATAATTTATTATATTTTGAAAAGAAACATCTCAGAGCGCGCGACAAGACGTGTGCGTCTCTGTAAGAATTCAAACCAGACTCTTAATTTTCAACATCTTTACCAGAGAGAGAGAAAAAAAAGGGGGGGGGAGTGAAAGAGAAGGAGAGAGAGACAGAGGAAGAGAGAAAGAGAGAAAGAGGGAATACATGAAAAAACAAAAACAAAACAAAAACAGTCAGAGAGAAACCCAGAGCGACATTAACATTTAAAAGTCACGAGCCACGGGCGTGCACGAACGCGTACGAAAGAGTGAATGGTATATATACATATATCAGACGTCTATGCTGTCCACTTATATCTACTCAACAGCTAAATCCCACCCCTTCAGTATAGAGGTGCACAGATACCGGACAATTTAATATTCTAATAGCTTCTGTCTTCGGATTGCTTGTCTTTGGAATTCCCTCCCTGTTCCCTTTGTGCAAAAATTTAGATTGAGCGTTGACAAATTTGTTGGACACCACCCACATCTAGAATTTCTCGTATTTTAAATCTGGCCACTGATCACAGTAGCATCTTACGTTCCATTGAATCAAAGTAAACAAACGGCACTCCAGAAAAACATTCGACTCTCAGTCAGCGTGCCGCTAACTCGAATTTACAACGGCAAGCGGCAATCAATAGATTGTCTCTCCGGTCATAATTTTTTAAAAGTCAAAATCTTTTTCAACTTGCTGGTGATTTTTTTTTTTTTTCATGAAAATTAAATATAAAGTAAAAATGAATTTTATTTTTAAATATCTGCGATCCGACAGCATGAGATTGGTAGAAAAATTCATAGTTCAATGTTTCGAAGAAAAAAAAGCCCGTTTCTTTGATTACTTATTTTTCTAAAGGTAATTGTTTGAAATAAAAATACAAAACTTTAGCTTTCAGCAAGTTTTAATTATAAAATTTTACATGAAAAAGAATTTGACTTTTTCAAAATTATGACCGGAGAGAGAGTGTGTAGCAGTTACCTCCTCCTTTCAAAACATAACTACACCGGTTTGCCGGTAGGTGGCGCTTTTTCACCGACAGGTGGCGCTGTAAAGCGACACCAGAGTTATCTGCCCTTCTGACTATAAAAACCGTTGCAAACGAAAAATCCATCTCTTGTTCACCGACCAGCCTCGACAGCCTAACGCTGGCACCAGCGCTCCATCTCTCTCTCTCTTCTCTGGTCGACAGAACGACGCTAATACACTAGCGCTTCGTCTAACGCTTTTCTCTCCAAATGGCATCGGCATAAACAACTACCAACACACGTGGGCAAACAACGGTAAGAGTTCTCAACTCGTTTTCTTTGTGTACTGCGTTCAAAGACTTTTCCTACGCCGGATTCATTTCTTCTATTACCTTTTGATTGCGGCTTGCTGTTGTATATTCGGATTAGCTGCACGCTGACTCAGAGT
>OY744548.1:13363311-13385811 GCA_963556195.1 Sepiola atlantica | reverse complement strand
ATCATATATATATATATACTAACAGCCACAGGGTAGTAATCCAAAGAATTTCAACCGGGTTTATAAAAAGTGCTCAATATCAAATAGAGCTTTTATATATGATTATTTTTATGTACACAGACATGTACAAAATCTGCGACACTGGCATATCGATGTTATCGATCAACAGCTATTATAAACTGAGATCTCATCAGGTGGATTCTAACTCTGCTTGAAGAGATCTCAGTTTATAATAGCTGTATATCGATAACATCGACATGCCCGTGTCGCAGATTGTGTACATGTCTGTGTAAATAAAAATACTCATATATATATATATATATTGTTATTGTCTTTACTGTTGATAGAAGCATAGCTGTTGTTCTAGTATTTTTCTACTTCCTAAGCGGTAAAGAATTAATAAATAGTATATATATATATATATATATATATATATATATATATATATATATATATATATATGATTTTAAATGTATTATATGATAGTATTTTTTACCTTAAGGTTAAAATAGGTCAAACAAAAATTATAAACAAAAATAACTTCACTGCATCTTGAGCAACGTCGTGTAGGTACCACCAGGTAGATATAAAAGAGAACGTACATTTTCACCATCAGTGAATAAGATAGTGGTAGGGACTACGTTGTCGGCGATGTTCATTGTGTTGTCAACAACATGCCAACGACCTCCATCTCATCGACCTCAATTGTCTAACGTAGGGTTTGTCAACATTTTTACCGTTCTGTGTATTAGTGGCAAAAATATTTAAGATGACCGAAAAATTTAAAGGTTCCCAAACTGTCTTTACTATTTAATCCGGATACAAAACTTATTTCACCAGTCGCACATGGTGTTATGAATACGACAAAGATTTCTGTCAACAAGCTCAAACTCATGACGATGAATACGAAAAAAAATGAATACGAAAAAAAATGAATACGAAAAAAAATGATCGACATAAATTTAAAAATAGAAATAGGAAAATGACGAGTTTAAATAGTAATAAAAACTTTTTTTTTTAATTTCATATAGATATTAAGAAAGACAAAAACGATATGTGTTTTTTTAATTAAATAATTTTCGTATCATGATTAACAAAACGAAGAGAATTTCCACTTCTTCTTTCGTGTGAATCAGATGATTCTGGTGTTGGCATTAGTTTCCCCGATGTTTTTCTAGTTAGAAATCTTTCTGGAAATACATCGGGTACTTACGGGAAGGACAACGAGAAGGTTGCCAACATCCCTAAGTGACAGTGGTACTATGGAACCGATTGGATTTGAACTTCGTCAGTCCGTGTCGATATCCACTTAACCACCGTCACTTCCCAGGTTTTCACGATGACAAGGACTCATGCGAGTCGATATCTCGTTTATCTCTTTAAAGTAAATAAATAATTTGTTTTAAAGAAAAGAAAGAAAACATACATCGATTTTTTTGGCTGTCTTAATTTCTATATTAGTTCAAACGCCAAAACGATGTTTCTAAGTGCCAATATTACATTTCATTATGTTTTAATATTTAACTGGCTTTTCTAACTTACTTTTTCCTGATTCAAACAATCTAACTGGAGCTCATTGGGTGACCCAACAACTGACACTTTTTTTTTCTAGTACACATGGGCTTTCTGTGATTCAACTTCTTTTTATTCCTAACAAAGATGCTGAAACGCCGCGAGACATTTGTTAGACGTGTCGCACAGCAGAGCAGGTGCTGTTAGCATTTGTCTCGTCTTCACAGATAGCAAAACGTGTTGAAACAAATTGTATAAATCCTTCTCACATTATATAATATTTCCTTAACAGTAACGCATCTTTGGGGTACACAAACGTACGACTTAAATAAATCGTTTTTTTTAACCGTTTCGAAACTTTGAGCGTTATTTGATTCCGAAACCAACTGCCCAATCGTAACAATTCGCCTCTTTCTTCTTTGCGTGTGTTTGAGCATGTGGTCATACAACAGTTTCACACTTTTCTAAGCAGTTCTTTGCATTATTGTTGTACTCTGCAAGTGCCTAAATAAATTGGGCTTCTTGGCCTTTTGGCTAAGATCAAAGTGTAGTATCTGTTCCGATAACTACTGCACGCCTGTCCTGTGCAGTTCTAGGAGGTCCACCCTCCCAGGCTTTGCCTCCCCTCTTTGGGGAGGAGTAAGTTTATTGCTTACTGCCTGAGGCGCCCCTACCGGAGAATGCCGACGGGGCTGCCCAGGCAATTTTTAAACCCCACTTTCCCGACCCGACCTTGGGTCACATCTTACTTGTGGGAGTAAGATAAAAACTGGCCTTGTGCCTAACTCCTGGAGAGGAGTAAATCAATACTCATAGCAACTTTTGATCGCCCTATTCTCGTTCTCAGACTGTTAAGTGTTATCCATTGGATCAAGGGTGATTTCCGTTGGATCCAGGGTGATTTCCGTTGGATCCAGGGTGCCTCTAAACCGAAGGAGAGGGCCTCTCTATCTCTTTTTCTGTTTCTCTTTCTGTTTTTCTTTCTCTCTGGCTCTCTTTTCTCTCCTCCTTTATCGCTTTCTTTCTGTGTTCCCCGTTTCCCTCTCTCCTCTCTCTCTCTCTCTCTCTCTCTCTCTCTCTCTCTCTCTCTCTTACTATCTACCTCCCTTTCTCTATTTCAATCTCTCTATGTCTCTGTCTCTCCTTCTCGCTTTCTGTTTCTCTTTCTCTCTGTCTCTTTTTTCTCTCCCTGTATCTCTTTTCTTTCTGTGTTCCCCGTCTCTCTCTCTCCCTCTCTCTCTCCCTCTCTCTCTCTTACTATCTGCCTCCTTTTCTCTCTTTCAATCTCTCTATGTCTCTGTCTCTCCTTCTCTCTCTGTCTCCCTGTCTGTCTGTCTCTCTCTTGTTTTTTTTGCCTACATCATTCCCTACTTGTGTATACTCTCCGTTATAAGTGACGAAAAAAATTATGTTTCGGCAATGTTCGCATGGGTATTCATATAAAATTATAGACGTACGCTAATACTTTAATTTTTCATATATAACTTATTATTATCATTTCTGATGACCTAAAAATGAAAAAAAAACACATACCGTTTATTTTTTATTCATAGTGGGGGTTTCTTTCTAAAATTCATTTCAAATAGCGGGGATTGTCTGACTTGCCATTTGCTTTCTCGCTTCCCCTCACCACTTGATATGATTTCGTCCAAGGGGTGGGACTAGAAAGAGCCACGTTTTTTACTCGCTAACTTTTGTATGTCAGGACGGATATATTATATTTATTCATATCAAAATATAAAAATAAATACACATTGGTCTGAATTATTTTTATTTATCTTCCTTCCACAAGGTAAGATGTGACACAAGGTCGGGAAAGTGGGATTTGAAAAGCGAGCGCCCGAGAAGGTGAGCACTATGGCCTACAAAAAATGTTTTGGCAGCCCCGTCGGCATTCCCCGGTAGGAGCGCCTCGGGCAGTAAGCGAAAAACTTACTCCACCCCAAAGAGGGGAGGCGAAGCCTGGGAGGGTGGACCTCTTAGAACTGCATAGGACAAACCCATAGACCGGCGTAAATCAAGCCCCGAAGACCAAGACAATACCAGTTTATGGGGTGTAGTATCCATCGGAACAGATACTACACTTTGATCTTAGCCAAAAGGCCAAGAAACGTAACTACACATTGGTCTTAATTATAGAATGGGTGATTCTTATTCGCATATGTTCTGGTTACAACATAGTATTCCCCTCGTTCTTTCGCTCTTCCGCAATTACCCCATTCTTTCTCAGCTTTCAAATTCTATCCATCGAAACACGTGTGCGCCCATTGTCGAACCACAAGAACATTGTAAACAATGCTGTCCTACCCATGTCCACTGTGAGTCCTTTCACGACATCGCTACTAGTGGGGTTTTCAAACCCTAAGTGGCTTCCTGTGTACTTAAACCGTTAAAATCACGATCCCTGTTTTTATTTTGTCCGTGATGGATGTAACGTTATCAGAAAAAACAGGCCGATCGCTTTAGCGTCGCTCATGGCAAGCAAGCGACACATCCAAGCGGAAGTTCATCTCGCTGTCACCGTCATCATCTTCCATGGATAATTCAGCGACTTCCTTACTGGACAACATTCAAGGGTCCTTTGTTCGTTAAGGGCGCTTTTGACGGGCTGCACTATCTCAACGAACTTTTGTTTGTTTTTTTTTTGTTTTTTTTTTTACTTTTTCTTTTATTTTTTCCTCTTCTAGGTATTAATTAAACAGCGATAAGGTAGGGTTACATTAGCTAAGTAGATATTAGAAACCGGATTCATTTCCAATTTTCGTATCAAAAATTGCGTTATTTTATCCGTGTTTTCTTCCTTTTAGTTTTGAAATGTATTAATCGGCGTCATTTTTACCTGACTGTTTTGGACTATGTTAATTATTTTCAGATTTTTAATTTTAAGTTACCTTCACTCCATCTATCTATCTTTTATATATATATATATATATATATATATATATATATATATATATATATATATATATATTACAGGGTGGGCCAAAATAAGGGTCCTATCTTTAAATTTGAATAACTTGAATTTGAATAACGTCCACAAAATAAAAGTTACACTCACCAAACTTTATGTGTGTGTAGACTGACCCTTCCGAGATTTTTTGAAATAAACAAAACAAATTTTAGCCGAAAAACACTTCTTAAAACTTACAAAAACTAAAGTATTGTTTTTTACACTGTTTTGAGTTTTTTAAGCAAAAATAATGTTTTCTAAATGAGGGTACGTTCCTTAGGGCTAATACGGCTCATGCTTGCTTCGGAAGGTGTCCTTTACTTATTCTAAAAAAAATAAAAAAAATCAATAAATAAAAAAGTTATGAATTTTTAAAAATAGGACCCTTATTTTTGCCCACCCTGTATATATATATATATAAGTAATCCAACAAAAGATATAAGCGTCAACTAATATCTTATAATTAGTGAAACATCCGGATAAAAACTGAAGCTCAATATACTGGATAGAGCATTAACATTATAATATAAAATGAAGTAATAAAATAAGGTGTCAATCAAATTTTATTAGAATTCAAAGTTCAAGCAAAGTATTCTTAAGTCCTTAGCTCATGAGTTTTTAAAGATAATTCTTCTCTTCAGAGGACCATTACCGCATGTATACTACTACAGGTAATAAAATTACGCTTTGAAAATATATAAAATTATATACACAAATACACAAAAATACGTAACATCAAAACATATCAACCCCAAAACATACTTTTTGTTGAATCCATATAGTCCATCCAGTTCATACATATTGAGAAGCATAATCAGGAAAGACAATTACTCCAAGTTACAAACAGCAGTCCGAATACGTGTAATTGAAGGTGCCGATAAAGTTATCCAGTCCCGAAATGTGTCAATATTCAATGTTAATGATAAATAAATCAAATAATATAGAAAGTCCAATCAAAGTTCGTTGTTTAATTAGAAAACCCGTTAAATCCGAATTGAGCAAATATATATATATATATATATATATATATATATATATATATATATATATATATATATATGACAATAAAAGGATGAAATAAATCCGACAGTATTAGTTAAAATGTAAAAAAAAATTGAAGACCTAAAACGTCGGTCTGTCACGTTTCAAAAAATATTTTCACCAATAAACGCGTAGATTGAATGGACGCATCTTAAGAATATAATGTTTTTCTGTCTATTTTTCTTCTTCTTCTATTCTTCTTTTCTTCATTTCTTCATTCATTCCGGTCCCAACTTTCTTCAATTCACGTTTTATTTCTATGTCTTCCATTCCTCCTCGTCGGCACCGTATCCCTCCGCTAAAGTAGTTCCTGGTTTTTCACCAGTTTTTATACAAAGACTCCCAGATTCTCTTGCTGAATTGTCATCAGCGTCTACGAACGGCAGCTTTGCCCAGTATTTCTTCCATTTTCTTTCTATTATTTCGAAGAAGTCTTATTCTGACGCGCCTTTTCCGCGACGGCATCATCTTACGCGCCAACTATTCGGAGAGAGTATTAGATTGCTTAATGGACTTCAAAATAATTTTTTTAAAATCTCACGAGTTTTTCTCAGTCCGCCTTTTATATTAACTTACTAAACGCATAACTTCTTTGTTATTTATTTTGTTGTTGTTATTGTTTGTTTACAAAAAACAGGACTTTTTTTTTTTTACTATTGTCCAGTTTCCACGAAGCTGATATTTCATTTTCTATGAGTCTTAGGAAAAACGGCCCTATTTTCACACAAAACATTTTCATTAATTTCATATTAATGGACGGTACTCTAAGATTTCTCCGTGCGTATTTCCGGTGAAACTATCTGGCGAGGCAAGACCAATGCTGCCAAAATGATGGTGCTTCAATTATGTGAACGGGTCTGATTACTTCTTCAGAAATTTCTACGTTCTGAGTACAATAACCGATCGGATTCTGCGTATTAATGTGGCTATACAGCCGTTTCACCGCAGAAGTACAATCAAAATATTTAGTAAAGAGAATACTTGCTACGGAATAAGGTTACGTCTAATGCTTATCTATGTTTACATCTGCATTATAGAGTTCCTGGAGCGCTCAATTGTTTTATGAAGAGCAACATATATTCTTCCAGTTGAGTAATTAGTAGATGCTGAGGACTGTGTATTAATGTGGCTATACATACGTTTTCTACATAGAAGGATAATCAAGATATTTACTAAAGAAAATATGAACCCAGAAAATGATATAGTAATGCACAGACAGCTGTTTGCAGTATCACAGCTCTTCAGTGCGGCTAGACCAGATAGTACCTCAATATATTTTTGCACAAATAGTGTATCGAAGACAAACGTAAAATGGGGACACAAACATGAAAGGTGTTCTTAATATGATATCCTATAATAAAGGACGGGTGTACATAATCATTAAGCGAATGAACACATCAACATTCCAATACAATAGAAAAGCACATATGTGCTCGGGTCAGAGAAACAAGACAACTGCATAAGTAATGTAGAAGTACATCTTACATACGTGTGGCCTAGTCTGGGAATATTGATGACTTCTATCAGAAAGAGGTCTATAAGACTGCCGCCGTGAAATACGTCTGTGCGGGGACGGTGGTAGAGTAGAAAATGTCATGCAATGATGGCAGCCGATCGGGCGTACGTTACATGACGTTGAAGGACAGGCAGGTAATAGGATAATATCCCGTTTTATATTACTCACGTGGACAGAATTATATATTTTTAACTGCTGAGTCAAGAGAGTGTTGTCTTTTTGTTGGTCAGTATTATTAAGGGGGGATAACTTCGATAGAGTTCAAGGGAGACAACTTTGTAGCTAACAAAGAGAAGAGAAAAAACTCATTTAAAAAAAGTAAACAAAAGAAGAACGAAAAGAAAAAGACTATAAAAGAAGAAAAAGGAAAAATAGATCCATGAAGGAACACCAAGAAAAAAAAGACGAATCTGAAAAAAGAAATGGATAAGATATGAAAAGAAGAAACGAATACACTGAGAAAATAGATAAAGAACGAAATAGATAAAAAAAATATTATTTATTTTATCTATTCGTTTTCTGTATTTCTTTGTCGGTAACACATGTGCTTTTGTATTGTACTGGGGCATTGATGTATTCATTTATTCATATAAAAATAAGTGTGCAAGCATAAACTTGAAAAAACAAAAACAGGAAAAGAAAAGAGGAAGTAAAAAAATGGAAGAATACATTTATGAAATAAAATTTTCCTGAAAGAAAAAAAGAAAGAAAAAACAGAAAAGAAAAAAAAACAGAAAAGAAAAAAACAGAAAAGAAAAAAACAGAAAAGAAAATTGTGTAAAAAGTAAATAACGGAAAAAAAAACAGAAAGAAAAACAGAAAAGAAAAGAAAAACAAAAAATAAAATTGTGTAAAAAGTAAATAACGAAAAAAAGAGAAAAGAAAAAAAAAAACAGAAAAGAAAAGAGGAAGTAAAATTAATGAAAGAATACATTTATGAAATAAAATGTTCCTAAAAGAAAAAAAAAGAGAAAAGAAAAAAAAACAGAAAAGAAAATTGTGTAAAAAGTAAATAACGGAAAAAAACAGAAAAGAAAATTGTGTAAAAAGTAAATAACAAAAAAAAAAACATAAAAGAAAATAGTGTAAAAAGTAAATAGCAGAAAAAAGGAAAATAAAGCAAAAATAAATTTTAAAAAATATTCTCAGATTGAATGTAAAAAAAGAAGATTTAAGAACCAACGAAAAATAAAAGAAAAAAGAAAACAGATAATTTGAAACATCTACCATATAAACAGTTTGATGCCAAATTAAAATGAAACAAATTCAAAAATTCGCGACGAACGCGAACAAACCGGGTCGGCATTTAGTCAAACAGCCGCTATTTTCCTTGGAACTTCTCTAGTTGCCATGACGACCGCGTTTTCCAGACGATTAAAAAAAATTCTTCGGTCTGAAAGAAGAAAAATTAGAAAGGAAAGATTTTTTTTTTAAAGTGTGAGTCAACATCAAAAACATCCGACATTACAACAGAATGACTTAGAACTAAGATGGAGGGGGAGAGGAGGGGGGTGTAAAAAACGCGGGAACAAAAATATACTTCCTGGAACTTGGCCGGCCGTTCGGTTAGCAATGTGCTGGAAGTCCCGATATTAAGAAGATTAAAAAAAAAAGAACGGATATTTTTAACATACGTCCATTTAAATTTATATTTCTAACCTTAGCGTGACAGACGGATCGAGCGATGCAATGAGCATCCAAAAATGTTGGTAGGCACATCTCTCGATCCTACTTCAAATTTAAAAGCGTGACAGACCGACAAACATATATTGTATCTTTTGTAGAGTTTTGCAAAAAAAAAGAGTCCTGGCTGCCATGCGCAGTGCGCGCGCACGCTGTACACGCACTTTTGTAAGTCCTGTCTAAACATGCGTCGGGTTAATGGGTTATGGTTATGGTTAGGGTTAAGATTAATATTAGGGTTCCGGTGTTCATATTCAGATCGATCAAACCTTCACTTCTTGTCGTAAGATTAGGGTTAGGTTTAGGGCCCAGGTCTAAACGTTCAGATCGATGAAACACACGTTTCCCCCTTCAGAATAAATATTATGTTCGGATTTTAGTTAGGGTCCATACTTCTACGTTAAAATCGATAAATATATAAGTTCTTCCATAGAATAAGGGTAACGGTTAATATTTTCAGTGTTAGGGTCAAGGTTTCTACGTTGAGATCGATGAAACCCTCATTTCTCGCCGAAGGTTTAGGGTTATATTCTGATCTAAGTTAGGGTCAAGTATCCACGTTGAGATCGATAAAACTCATCCCCCTTCCCAAGTGTTAGAGGTTAAAAAAGTTTTAAAGTCCAGGTATCCACGTTGAGATTGAACCCACATTTCTTGCCGTAAAAGTAAGGTTAGGTTAGGATTAGGGTCAAGGTCGCCACGTTGACATTGTGAAACTCTTATTTCTCGTCGTACAAAAATGCGTAAAAAACGCCACTGTGGAACGCATCGCGGAATGGTGGACATCTATCCCTGTGAGTTCATGTGTTAGGCAGAAATATAACAGAAACAATGTTTTTACGCAAATGCTCAATAACATGGATGCATTTCATCCTCTTGAGTAAGTAATGCAAATAAGCTATTTTAATACAACCGTCATTATGTCGGTTTTTGAAGATGGAGGGAGAGAGTATTTTTTGGCGAGATTCTTCAAAAAAAGTTCCGGTAACTTAAAAAACTGAAGCTTTACAGAACGAGGAAAATGTATTCGGCCCTTAATTCCCTTCTGTTCCGGTTATGCATTAATTTCCTGTCCATAATAAAGATAGCTGAAAACGGATTATTTTATTCGCAGTTACGATTAACGGTAAATTAAATTGCTTAAAACTTCTTTTACATATAAATGTTTGACGCAAATAGGTCACAAATGAGTTGATGAAGCAAAATAAATTGTTTTTCACGAATTTCCTAACAGTGCTTCTTTTAAGATAAGTCACGTGGTCAATAGCAATGATTAACATTAAGTGAAATTATCTAAGAAGATTTGCAAGAAATAATGGTGGACATTTTAGATATTTACAAAATAAAATAGCATTGTTGGCCATTTGGGAACATTTTAACGTCAGGGTGAAAAACTAGAGCTTTCTGGCTTCATGGTCACATAACTTTATGCAAACATCGTGACAAATTCATGTACGGATTTTGCAAGAAAATAACAGAATAATAGAATAACAGAATAAAGGAAATAACAGAATAATGGAATAACAGAATAACACAATCAGATCAATATTAGCAATAAAAAATCGATATACATATTCATAATTCTAGAGAAAATATAACCAAACTAATGTACAGATTTTGTAAGTAAATAACAGAATAATGAAATAACAGAATGAAGGAAATAACAGAATAAAGGAACAACAGAATAACGGAATGCTACAATCAGATCAATATTAGGAATAAAAAATCGATATACATATTCAAAATTCTAGAGAAAATATAACCAAACTAATGTACAGATTTTGTAAGGGAATAATGGAATAACAGAATAAAGGAATAACAGAATGAAGGAAATAACAGAATAAAGGAATAACAGAATAACAGAATGCCACAATCAGATCAATATTAGGAATAAAAAATCGATATACATATTAATAATTCTAGAGAAAATATAACAAAACTAATGTACAGATTGTGTAAGGAAATAACAGAATAATGGAATAACAGAATAAACAAAAAAAAATAAAAGAATAAAGGATTAAGAGAATAACGGAATAACGGAAAGCATCAATCAGATCAATATTAGGAATAGAAAAATTGATATAAATATTCATAATTTTAGAAAAAAATATAACCAAAGTAATGCACAGATTTTGTAAGGAAATAACAGAATGATGGAATAACAGAATAAAGGAAATAACAGAATAAAGGAATAACAGAATAACTGAATGCAACAATCAGATCAATATAAGGTATAAAAAATCGATATACATATTCATAATTGTAAAGGAAATATAACCAAACTAATGCTCAGATTTTGTAAGGAAATAAAGAAAATAACAAAATAACGGAATAACAGAATAACGGAATGACGGAAAGCAACAATCAGATCAATATTATAAATAAAAAATCAGTATACATATTCATAATTCCAGAGAAAATATAACCAAACAATTCGCATTTAGCTTCTTATTGCACATATTTTTTATGAAATTGAAATAAAATTGAAATTAAAAACGGTTAAAATAACATTCCTTTTGTTTTATGTGCTGTAAAATATTCCTAATTAAGTCATTTCTCTTTTAGCGTTTTTCGATTGATTTCATACTTAAATATATTAAATAGTCTGGGATTATATATCAGGTCATTAACATAATTTCGTTCCAGATTTTAATTTTCGGAAATTTAATAGTGACTAAAAATGTCTAATGGAACGAAATAATATTCATATATCATATTTATGTATTCGACACATTTAAAGGAAAACGTAATTAAAATGTCACTGTTGGAAGCCATTAAAACGTGATAGTATCCGACGGCCGTATAGTCCAATCATATTTTATTAGTTGAATAAAAATGGCAGCTCTGATGCCGATGCGAATCAAAATGTTTACTCAGATTATGGGGGAGAATGCCTAGCTAAAAATAAACGTACATAATATGGTTTATGAACGTGCTGTGTGTGCGTTTACTGCAAAGGTCGTTGTCGTCCGATCGTTGTGATTGTCCAAAGTCGCTGTTCGATTTCGACACCGGTTGCAGTGTCAATATGGTCTCAGTCAGTTCCTCAACAGTAGAATACTCCCTCCAAATAAAATCGCAACTCTCGTTTAAAACAATTAACAAAGTTTTATTATTTTAGAGGTTACAATGACGCTCGTATTCTTCCTTTGAATAACAGATTGCAAATGAGAAATTTTTGTCCGGCCAAATCAAAACACAAGTCCAGTGGCGTAAAGCTCAAGGCCCAATCTTTCTTCAAACGGCTTATATTATTTCTCATGCGAGGGCTCGGCATTAATGGTGTTCTAATCTAATATTTATAATTATTGTTTCCCATATTTTATTCAATTATGTACTAGATATACTTACGAGGGCATCATCGCCCAACATATGCGCTGCTTCTTTAAGACGTCTTACCCTCAATCGTTCTTTTCTGTCTCTATTTTTCCTTTACTAAAGGGTTCAGTTCGAATTCGAGATAGATTGTCAAATTCGAAAAGTTGCACCTCAATATGATTGGAGGTTACATCAACCGTAACATTGTGAAAATAACAACTAAGATGAGAATTGTAGTCTAAATAATCCAATAATCAAAATTCTCAATCCTCATCAGACTGTCAGACCCCAGAAAAAAAGCAGCGTGAGACGCCCAGCGGGCCAACCCTCACTGCCCTGCTCCGGCCATATACTGGAATAGTAGTAGATCTCACCGTGACCACTTCATAAAGACAACTAGAGATAATAGCGAGCCTGAATTCACCTGAACAATCCATGAAGATAAAAAAAACTACTGTCTAGGAGGAGGCGGCGTATCTGGACAGGCATTTAATTTTGAAAACCTTGGGTGAGTACTAAACACAACAGGGGCACTCGTATATGAAGAAACATTATTTTCTCAACCGGACAAATGGAATTCTGGGTGGCCAAACTCTAGATCAGACATAATTTTTTTTAAATATTTATCTCATTTTATAGGAACATTTATATTTTGGGCAGACGCAATAATATTTATTTATATTTAAGTTTATTTATATTTATATTTTGGAGGACATAATAATAGTCACCAAAAAAGGCTGACTAAAATACGCTTATTTTTTTTATTCACAAACAAGAAAAAAGGCGTGATTTAATACGGACGAAACGGCTGTCGGAGGAGTACAATGTGATGTTTTAAACAAAAAAAACTCATTATATTCACTTATAATAATACACACATATACAAACACACGCCTATATATATATATATATATATATATATATATAGTTATATATATATAGTTATATATATATATATATATATATATATATATAGTTATATATATATATAGTTATATATATATATAGTTATATATATATATAGTTATATATATATATATATAGTTATATATATATATATATATAGTTATATATATATAGTTATATATATATATAGTTATATATATATATATAGTTATATATATATAGTTATATATATATATAGTTATATATATATATATATATAGTTATATATATATATATAGTTATATATATATATACAGTTATATATATATATATATAGTTATATATATATATATATAGTTATATATATATAGTTATATATATATATATATATAGTTATATATATATATATATAGTTATATATATATATATATAGTTATATATATAGTTATATATATATATAGTTATATATATATATAGTTATATATATATATATATAGTTATATATATAGTTATATATATATATATAGTTATATATATATATATAGTTATATATATATATAGTTATATATATATATATAGTTATATATATATATAGTTATATATATATATATAGTTATATATATATATATAGTTATATATATATATATAGTTATATATATATATATATAGTTATATATATATATAGTTATATATATATATATAGTTATATATATATAGTTATATATATATATATAGTTATATATATATAGTTATATATATATATATATAGTTATATATATATATATAGTTATATATATATAGTTATATATATATATATAGTTATATATATATAGTTATATATATATAGTTATATATATATATATAGTTATATATATATATAGTTATATATATATATAGTTATATATATATAGTTATATATATATATATATAGTTATATATATATATAGTTATATATATATAGTTATATATATATATATAGTTATATATATATATATAGTTATATATATATATATATAGTTATATATATATATAGTTATATATATATATATATAGTTATATATATATATATATAGTTATATATATATAGTTATATATATATAGTTATATATATATATATATAGTTATATATATATATATAGTTATATACATACATATTGAATTATTAATAATTACAGACGCTAGCGTTCTAAGCTTATTGCTCTTATCAGTGCAGGAAAGTAACAATTTCAGATGGTCGGGAGGTACAAAATCGGTTCACAGAGTCAGATTAGAATATGCTAGCAGTTGCCATATCCACTCAGCCATCAGAAACTGTCACATGATTAAGGAGAATTAAGATCTATATGTACCTTGAAGCACAGATAGAAGATTAGTCGAGAGAGTGTTCGACGAACGTATTCGGAACTTTGCATGAGAGTTTTTTGACAGCCTATATTTAACATCCACAAGAGTTGCTGATTTTAATTTGTTAAAAGGCTTTTCATAATATATATATATATATATATATATGCTCTGAAGCTTATAATGCAACTTCATTTGCAAATTTGAATTATTTCGAATATTATAAAAAAATATACAGTTTTTGTAGAACCTACAATTCCAAAAGAAGACTTCCAGACGTTTTTCCGGCAGTGGATGGGTCGGTGGGCTAAGTGTGTGCAAGCACAAGCGGCATAATTTGAAAGGGATTAGGGTCCAAAACCCGTCACGTATTTGAAATATTTTTTCTGGCCTACGGTCGGATACGTTTTAGACAGGCCTCATATATATATATATATATATATATATATATATATATATATATATATATATATATACCATTTTTTCGAACTTTATTAATCTTTATAGTCTCACATTCCCCCCCCCCAACACAAATTTTAAACAAATATACATAACACTCTAAAGCAAATGACGTATCCAAACGAGTGTGACATCTGAATTCACATTTCTGTAACAGGTGACAACATAAGCTGAAGAGAGCTTGATGGTTAAGTCCTTCTGAGCTTGAAACCGACGGTACTAATTTTGTACTAATTTGGCTGTACCAAATATATATATATATAACTTCTTTATAATATAGCAGGAAAAATCTCAGAGTGCTCGATTAATCTATATAATACTAAAACTCTATTGTTCTTGTATGTTTGCAATCAGCTTTCAGCTTTCCGGTTTTCAACATCCGGTTGCGCATGCGTAAATAGCATCGTCTTCAATCTGTTATTCCAATTCCGTTATTCTCTATTATGATTAACGAACGCATGAAATTTTTCATTCTGGAAATTTTTAAACAATTTCATTTAATTTCATCAAATAGTTTATTTGTTTTCTTCACAGCTAAAAACATTCAACGGGAGGACTTCGTAAAGTCTGTCGCAGTTTCAAAAAAACTCCTCCCTTTTAAAAAACAAAAACAAACAAACAAAAAAACAACACTCATTATTAATTTCAGCTATACTAGCGGTCGGTGAACTAAACCACCTCCCACTTTCCCTTTCATAGATTTCACCACTCATACTCCCTCTGTTTTCGTTACGTACGCGAGAAAGCTTGCTGTACCCCCTTCCTTTCTCAAATCGCCCTAACCAACCACTTATAATTCAGTAACTGTAATTTAAAAAAAAAAAACAATTATAATAAACAGAACGACTCATAGAAATCTATCTATATTCTTTTTTCATTTTAATATACTTTCATAGAAATGCTTCTGTTATGTAAAAAAACCCTATTTTCTTTATGTCACAAGTGTCACGCTCATACATGAATTCCATAGCTAATATAACAAACTGACCCAACGGGTCACGGGTGGTCTAGTTAAGAATTTAAGTTAAAAATTAAGAGCGTAATATTTTTTATTCTTTATTTTTTATTTTGTTTCATTTTTGTACATCTCTTTACATCTTCTCCGGTTTAAATCTCAACTGTTACTTTTCACCTTTCCCCTTTTTTTCAAACCTTATTAAACTTTCCTTACACTAAATTTAAAAAAAACACAACACTCTAAGCAAATAACGCGTCCAAACGAGAGTGACACGTGACGTCACATTTCCGAAACAGACGACAACAAAAGCTGAAGAGAGCCGGATGGCTAGGTCCTTCTGTGCTTGAATTTTTTCTGTACCAAAAAAATATATATATATATATATATATATATATATATATGAGAGAGAGAGAGAGAGAGACTTTCATTAAATATTATTCGCACGTACTATTAAATCCGGACAAAACTTATGGGAAATGCTGATACATTAGTTTAGAAAATTCATAATTTGAGAGTACAATAGAAATAACCAAATAATATTTGATTGGCTTTTTATTAGGTTTCTGTTTTGTTAGTAATCTTCATATCTTAATAGAGTAACGAGCATTTTGAGGCCAATTAAAAATGTTTAATCGTTTTGGGAATAGTCGGGAATCGGTTATTAGGAACGAGAACAAGTAAAAAGATGTATAAAATGTTTGAAAAAAATGTTTTAAAATAGATGTGAAAAAAGATGCGAAACAAAAGATGCAATAAAAAATAAATGTATTAAAAAATGAAAAAAAATGTTTTAGATTAGATGTACAAAACGATGCGAAAAAAAATGCAAAGATGTAAAAAGACGCAGAAAACATATAGAAAAGACGTAAAAAAGATGTAAAAAATAGAAACCAAAGATGAAAAAAGATGTAAAAAAAGATGTAAAAGACGATGTAATGAAATCGCATTACAGTTCAACTGTTCACGAATATAATGATATTTTCTCCTCTTTTCACATTTTAGTTCAATTACTTAAAACACAAACTCTTAACAGAGTTCTTAGAGTAAAAAGCCAAACCAAAACTAACAAGCGAAACTTCATTATTTCAAAAGCATTATTATTGGAAATAAACAAATAAGTAAATAAAAAAAAATCGTTGATTATTTATGTTGCTTATTTATGTTGATTTAAAAGTTTCGTATGTTTTTTTCTTTAGTTATTTTTTTATATTTTTCAGAATTTGTACGTATTTCGACATTTTTTAAACTTCGTTGTAAATAAATAACAAAAATTTAAAAAAAAAGTTCTTGCACGACTGAATAATTTCAACATTTGAAAAATCCTTCCGTCTTCGAGAAGGTCATTAGCAAAATTCAATTTCGACAAATAATTTAGATTCTTGCTTCCACGGAATTACCGACGAAATAATTGTCGCCGCCATTACATTTCGAGAGCGATTTAATTTTGTATTTTGAGATGTGTCTGCGTCCGTTGGTCTGTTGGTCTGTCACGATTAAGCTTGAACTAGCATTTACGTTGGTCTGTCACACTTAAGTTTTAAATAGAATTCACGTTTGTCTGTCACGCTTAATTTCAAAGTAATATTTTATTCGTGCAGATCGAACTGAAGTATTTTTAAATAAGAAGTTCTCGTCATTCGTTGGTCTGTCATGTTGAGGTTTGAAATACCATTTACGTCGATCTTTAATGCTTAAATTAGAAATAGCATTTTTGGGTGTCGCTTTTATTGGAAATAGAATTTTCGTTGGTCTATCCCACTACCATTTGAATAGCATGTTTTGGTCTTTTACGTTAAATTTTGGTCTGTCAGGCTTACGTTTGAAATAATAGTCACGTCAATCTGTAAAGCTTAAGTCAGAAATGGAATGTCCGTTGGTCTGTCAGGTGGAAGTTAGAAATTCAATTTTTTAGTCTATATCACGCGTATATTTGAAATAGCATTTTCGTCATTCTGTCACATTCAAGTTTGAAATAGCATTTAATTTAATCTTTCACGCTTAAGTTTGAAATATCATTCTCGTCAATTTGTCACGCTTAAGTATGCAATTGCAATTATGTTAGTCAGTCACGCTATAGTTTGCAATTTAATTTATGTTGGTCGGTCACGCTTAAGTTTGCAATTTTATTGATGTTGGTCAGTCACGCTTAAGTTTAAAATTGCATTTAGATTTGCCAGTCACGCTTCAGTTTGCAATATCATTTATGTTGGTCAGTCACGCTTAAGTTTGAAATTGCATTTGTGTTGATCAGTCGCGTTTAAGTTTGAGACAAGATTTGTGTGGGTCAGTTATGCTTAAGTTTTCAATTGCATTTATGTTTGTCGGTCACGCTTAAGTTTGACATTTCGTGTGTGTTGGTCCGTCACGCTGAAGTTGCAAGCAATATTTTATTCACTAAACGTTCAGATGAAATGGACATATTCTTATTCTCATTCTTATTCTTATTCTTATTCTTATTCTTATTCTTATTTTTATTCTTATTTTTATTCTTATTTTTATTCTTATTTTTGTTCTTATTCCTATTCTTATTCTTATTCTTATTCTTATTCTTATTCTCATTCTCATTCTTATTCTTATTCTCATTCTTATTTTTATTCTTATTCTTATTCTTGTTCTTATTCTTATTTTTATTCTTATTTTTGTTTATATTCTTATTTTATTTTATTCTTTTTATTTTTTCTTATTCTTATTTTTTTCTCATTTTAGTTTGTATCGTTATTTTTATTTTTATTCTTATTCTTATTTTTTCTTATTCTAAACGCAAACAAACGTTATCGGCACACGTTAGTCTGTCACGCTAAAGTTTGATAAACTATTTTTATCTGTTACGCTGCAGTTTGAAATACGATTTCTGTTTGTCTGTAAGGATTATAATTTAGGCAATTTCCAAGATCTCCCCTTAATGTGTCTTTCTGTTACTGCGGGACTGTTTGAAGCGATGTTCAAGAGCAGGTGCAAAGTGGAAATTCTTCCTTCGGGTCATAGTTTAAGCAATAATTCAGATAGTTTTCAGTTTTTATGATAATTTTTTCATTTTTAAGTAAAATGTTTTGATAATAATAGATTTTATTTATAATTTAAGTGTTTGAAATAAAACAAAAAATATGCTATAATAATACATTTTATTAATAATTTTTTAAATGTTTTTGCGAATTGTTTTTTTTAGTTTAATGTATTTAAAACAAATAATATTTACATTAAAAAAACATTTGATTAATAATTTAAGTGTTAAAAATGCTATAATAATACATTTTATTAATATTTAAAAAGAAAATCTCACAAATTATTTTTTTTTGGTTTAATGTAATAATAAAAAAATAATATTTACATTTAAATAGATTGTTATATTGAAATGTTTCTGTCAGAACTATTTGATTAGCAATAAATTATAATAATGTTTTATTCCAAACACTTGTATTATTAATGAAAGGCATTATTGTCATAGCAGATTTACTTAAAAATAAAACCATTCTCATTAAAAATGAAAACATTCTGAATAATTTCTTAAGGAACACCTCCATTTAGCACCGGCGTTTCATTTCGCTTCCAACAATCCCGCAGCAAGGCACGAGAGGTGGTGAAAGAGGATTCAAGGTTAAATTCCAAAAACCACAACTTCAGGTGCGGCGAAGATAGAGTGAATCCAAAGGGTAAAAAGTCCAATAAGAGGTACGTTCGTGGATGCAGGCAAGGCTCAGTAAAACGTGAGGTGGAAAATATTCGCCATTAAAAAGACTTCCTGGGCAAAATATCATGGAATAAGTTTTAAAATGGGAAAAAAAAAACAGCGGACAATATTTAAAAGCTGCCCGTTGAGAAAACCGACTTGTAATGAAGAACGGCAGAAACTGTTTCTCACGTTTTACTGAGCCATGCCTGCATCCACGAACGTACCTCTTATTGGACTTTTTACCCTTTGGATTCACTCTATCTTCGCCGCACCTGAAGTTGTGGTTTTTTGAATTTAACGTTGAATCCTCTTTCACCACCTCTCGTGCCTTTTAACGACCTACATATCTACATTTCATTTTCTCCGCTGGACTTTTCGACACCAGACTTTTTAGCAATCGGACATTTGCTTGCATTCGGGCAGAGTTTTGCCCTGTGTTTCTTTCCCTACAACTTTTATTTTACTTTTTCAAATTTTAAATCTTGGCCTTTGCCAACTTATCTATCCCAGTGACTTCCTCTGATGTTAAGATTTTGATCTTTGAAAAGTCTGGCTTAAGGAAAATTTAACTTGAATAAATTGCCTTTTTGCGGAATATACCTTGCTCTGAGCAATTGAATTGAAATTTGATTTGGCTTTTGCTTTTCTAATTCCTTTCCATTCGTCTTCATATATATATATATATATATATATATATATATATATATATATATATATAAAGTGGAGAACTAAAAGCGAACTTTAAGGAAAGGTAAAAAGCTATTATGAAAAGTATACAGCTCAATATACCGGATAGATCAGATAGATAGGTAGAAGGATGAAAAGGAAATAGAATTCAATTCAATTGCTCAATGCAAGGTATATCCCGCAAAAAAGCAATTTATTCAATTAATTTTTTCTTTAAGTCAGGCTTTTCAAAGATCAAAATCTTATCATCAGAGGAAATTGCTGGGATAGATAAGTTGGCAAAGGCCAAGATTTAAAATTTGAAAAAGTAAAATAAAGATTCTGGGGAAAAAAGGCAAAAAGCTGCCGAATGCAAGCAAGTGTCCGATTGCAAAAACATCCGGTGTCAAAAAGTCCAGCGGAGAAACAAAAAAGATACTGTTTCGTAATCGTCAACCACAGATCGTATTGGCCGAGTTTTAGAATCCATTCTAAACATGCGGAAAGGGAGGGGGTCTTCTGTAACAGTTGGAACGGCGTACTGCCTTCGTCTTGTACATACGTCACGCCTACGACAAGCCAGTAACATCTATGGTTGGCTTTTCCGAAACAGAACCGAAACAAAACCAAATAAAATGTAACAAAAGGGCCGGTTAGTAATACCTCTCCGACTCTTTTTAATTTCCAGCTTGATTTAAAAAAAAAAACAAGCGGGTAGATCTCTAATTAGAAGTGGGAACCAAACAGGGGAGGTAAAAGAAAAATAGGGATGGAATATTGGAAAGGAGGGTGTCCTTCAAAGTTTTTTTTTTTTATTTATTTATGCATTTATTTAACTTTTAAATATTAATTTTTAATTTTTTTAAATTTATTTTTAACCGAAAAATGTACGGACAGATCGGCTCCTTGAAATACGAGGACGCGTCTATGAAACCTTACAAAGAATACAAAAACAATATATTCAGCGTGCAATATGTTCTTTTTCATTGCCCCGTTATTCGTTGTCAAGTTAATTATATTCAACATTACTTTATAATACGCCGTGCGAAGAACGCCATTGCGATAAAAGAGAATTCTCTTTGCACAGAAGAGGTGACGATTCTATTCATGTATATTCATGGGTTCCACCTTCTTTTTCTCTTGTCCAATTTACAAAATGAACAACAATGAAAAGATTCCCGTAATGATAAATCAATTGAAATATTTTATGTTATTCTCTTAGTTCAATAACAACAAAGAATATATTTATTTAAACACATCACATATATATATATATATATATATATATATATATATATATATATATATACAGGGTGGGCAAAAATAAGTCCGATAATGAAGCTCGTGTTTGTTATGAATTGAAACCGACGGCATCGATGTTGTTCTGATCTGCTGTAATATAAACATATATATATATACAGGGTGGGCAAAAATAAGGGTCCTATTTTTAAAAATTCATAACTTTTTTATTTATTGATTTTTATTTTTTTTTTTTTTTTAGAATAAGTAAAGGACCCCTTCCGAAGCAAGCATGAGCCGTATTAGCCCTAAGGAACGTACCCTCATTTAGAAACATTATTTTTGCTTAAAAAACTCAAAACAGTGTAAAAAACAATACTTTAGTTTTTGTAAGTTTTAAGAAGTGTTTTTCGGCTAAAATTTGTTTTGTTTATTTCAAAAAATCTCGAAAGGATCAGTCTACACACACATAAAGTTTGGTGAGTTTAACTTTTATTTTGTGGAAGTTATTCAAATTCAAGTTATTCAAATTTAAAGATAGGACCCTTATTTTGGCCCACCCTGTATATATATATATATATATATATAAGATAATCCAACGAAAACATCCGGATAAAACTGAAGCTCAATATACTGGATAGCATAATAAAAAACGGGTGTCTTTCCTGAATATGTTTTAAATTGTATGACTTGGATGAACTGTATAGCGTTAAAAAAAAGTATGTTTTGGGCTGATATATTTGATGTTTTATATACTTTTATGTATTTTTATATATTTTTTTCTATATTTTCAAAGTTTAATTTTATTATCTGCAGTAATGTCATTGCGGTAATGGTACTCTGAGGAGAAGAATTTTCTTTGAAAACTCATGAGTTAAGGACTTTAAGGTACTTTGCCTGAACATTGAATTCTAATAAAATTTGATTCGCACCTTATTTCATTACTTCATTTTATATTATGCTATATATATATATATATATATATATATATAAACTTATGCAAAGACACAGATATGAGCGTGGATAGGCCGAGGAGCAGTAACTAATGTCGAAGCGATCGATTGATTCCGCGTGCTGTACTTAACTACCGTTGAGGATTTCCGATGGATTTCATTAATATCCTTGATGTCCAAAAATGAATGATTTTATTTTTTTTATTTAATGACAGTCGCTCCAGACAAGGCATGAAACCACTTGATGTAAGAAGCTATTAAGAACAAATATGAGTATCGCAAAGACATGAGATGCTTATTGGCTTTAGT
>OY744548.1:13355811-13360811 GCA_963556195.1 Sepiola atlantica | reverse complement strand
GCGATATTTTTTTTTTATCATAAAAAAAAGAAAAATCGATACCGATTTAAAAAAAAAATTTTTTGATAAACTTTCATTTTTAGTTTATAGTACAGATAAATTTCGCCAAGATAGAATTGGCCTCTTCAGTGTAGTTGTAGATCCGATCTTATTGGACAGCCGGTTTAGTTGTTGCAAATGAAAGTTTATAAAATAAAAAAATAAAAACAAATCGGTATCCATTTTTCTTTTTTTTTTTAATGAAAAAAAAATATCGCATCTTTAAACTTGCTTTAAAAGGTATTTTATTTTACCTGACCCCTTGTTCTTAAATTTAATTTGGATGCTTTAAAGAAGGTATGAACTTTTCAAATATATACATATACCACGTGCAAGCGTAATCTCGTACCGAAAGTGAGAAAAAAAAACACCTTATTAACCGGCTGCAACAACTACACCGGCTGTCCAATAAGATCGGATCTACAACTACACTGAAGAGGCCAATTCTATCTTGGCGAAATTTATCTGTACTATAAACTAAAAATGAAAGTTTATAAAAAAAAAAAATCCGTATCGATTTTTCTTTATTTTTAATAAAAAAAAATATCGCATCTTTAAACTTGCTTTAAAAAGTATTTTATTTTACCTTCCCCTTGTTCTTACCTATATATATATATATATATATATATATATATATATATATATATATATATATATATATATATATATATATATGAGAGAGAGAGAAATGTGATACTTAGAAGGCAATACAATGCAGAGGTGTGACGGATAGACACAAGTTGGAGCAAATAAGACATATAATGGTGGAACAAATTAAATAGTTTCACCCTTAATACAATGTATACATACACACACACACATATGTATATATATATATATATATATATATATATATATATATATATATATATATATATATATATATATATATATTTATTTATTTTTTCACAAACACACATATATCTGTTTAACTACACAATGTTATAATGTTATGTAATACCCGTATCAAGATGGTCTGGTGGAAACTCCGTATGATATAATATTTCGGGAAGTCTTCTCTTCTTCAGAAACGTGCTCAACTTGAACTTGAGTTCCACCATTATATGTCTTATTTGCTTCAACTTGTGTCTATCCGTCACACCTCTGCATTGTATTGCCTCCTAAGTATCACATTTCGATATACTAATAAACAATGCTTCAAGTAAACTACATAAACCCCTTATATATATATACATATATATATATATATATATATATATATCTTTTGTTTCATTTTACTTCAGAAATCTTCACTTCTTCTGAGACGTTCAATAATACGAACGAAACCGGTCAAATATCTTGTTTCTTTTGTTTTTCTCCTGCATTTTAACCTGTTTTCCGTCTGTCTTTTTTCAAACATTTTGTCTACCACGACATTTCATTTTCATGAATAATCGTGTACCTTACCCCATATATGTATGTGTATATATATGCATCTGTATGTATGTGTGTGTATATGTATGTATATATATATGCATCTGTATATATGTGTATATATATATGCATGTGTATATATGTATATATATATGTGTGTATATATATATAATCAATTATATATATATATATTTTTAATGATATATATTATATATATATTATCAATTATATATATGTATTAATGGTATATATTTATATATATATATATATATAAATATATCATTAATATATATATATATAATTGATAATATATATATATAAATATATATCATTAATACATATATATAATTGATAATATATATGCACATACACATATATACACACATATATATATACATATATACACACACACACACACACACACATATATATATATATATATATATATATATATATATAGACTGATATTTCAGAGCGTGAGTCTAGCTTTCACAAGTAATTGAACGGCATCTTTTTAGCAGTTATGAAAAATATAAATATATCATTAATACATATATATAATTGATAATATATATACACATATATACACACACATATATATATACATATATATATACACACACACACACATATATATATACACACACATATATATATACATATATATACACACACACATATATATATATATATGTATATATATATATATATATATATATATAGACTGATATTTCAGAGCGTGAGTCTAGCTTTCACAAGTAATTGAACGGCATCTCTTTAGCAGTTATGAAAAAAAGCTAATTTCGTTCACTTTTCAGCTCAGCACGAAACCGTCTACTTCACCGTACGTAGGTCGCCCGCAGTCTCAACAGATGAAAATTAATCTAACCCACTTGTTTTGACGGGACGTGATCATTTGAATCGCACGAAAACTAAGATTCCCTTGCCGATTCCTCTCAGATGATGAGGGTGATGAGGAGAGGGATCTCAAGATACCCGAATCTTCAACGAACAGCGATTACCAGAACGACAGGAACGCCCGCGGGGTTATTGGCTTGAACCGTCCCAGCTTCCATTTTCAAGTCGCCAGCCGTTGAGAAAACTCATATTCTTACGTGGTCATCGGGGTTTACAGTAAAACTGCCGAAAGGTGTTTTCAACCAATGCCATATTGTGATTAAAAGCAAAACATCTCTTGATACGATGCTGATCTCGAGGCTTTGAGATCGTCAATGGTCCAGCGAGGATAAAAGAACGGGAGGTCAACAATGAATAGGTTTTTGCCAACGGCTACAAACACGGAATCAAATTTAATTTATTTCCAGTGATTCAAGATTGGTTCTATGTTTGTTTGGCGCGTACGGGCAGTGTCCGGCAGTTGAGATTACATTAAGTCCCTTTTCCTCTTATGTCAGTTATTTTAAAGTTCTATCCGGTGGTCACTCACTCAACATTCGAGAGGGGCACTTCTTGGATCCCTCAAGGGGCTTATCCTCTTTCATGATCGGAATTGGGTTCAACCATTGCAGGTATTACTACACTCGTCGTCAATCGAAGGTGATTTGCAAACATCTGTATACTGCTTGATAATGAGACCCTTGATCAGTATTAAAAAGGCTTTGAGCGAATTCCACTCACTTTCAGGATATCTAATGAATTAACAGTTAGAGAACTCCCATGATTCAATGGACGATTCGTAAAAGAACGCATTCGATGTTTGTTCAAACTTTACGATTTTTCTTTTTCTTTTAACTATGAGAAAACTTATTCTATGTTATGGAAGTCGCTCTAGACCAGGCATGTAGCCACTTTGTGTAAGGAGCTACAAAGAACGAACGATGATTATCTCAAAGATGGGACATGCCTATTGACCTTAGCCTTGAAAAAGTCAATGCTATAATTAGGAGGAAGGCAGTCATCAGGAAGCGAGTTCCCTACGCCTGCAGTTATTAGAAAATTATCTCCTTTCACCACCAACGCTCGAATCCTTGTGTTATCTCAGTCTAAACGAATGGTTATATGCTTGATAAGTTCCTAGGACTGACTTTAACTCCAGATCTGTGGCTAAGGTCGTTGAAAATATGATTTAATCTTTCTACCGCTTCAAAAAGTATTTGGCTCCGGGTGAAATCCTCTACCTATATAAGAGTCGGATACGTCCTAAAATGGAATACTGCTACCACATTTAGGGAACTGCTACTCTGAGCACTCAGCGTTTTCTTGGCCTTTTAGCTAAGATCAAAGTGTAGTATCTGTTCCGATGGATACTGCACCCCATAGACTGGTATTGTCTTGGCCTTCGGGGCTTGATTTACGCCGGTCTATGGGTCTGTCCTGTGCAGTTCTAGGAGGTCAACCCTCCCAGGCTTCGCCTCCCCTCTTTGGAGAGGAGTAAGTTTATTGCTTACTGCCTGAGGCGCCCCTTACCAGAGTATGCCGACGGGGCTGCCCAGGCAATTTTTAAACTCCACTTTCCCGACCGGACCTTGGGTCACATCTTACTTGTGGGAGTAAGATAAAAACTGGCCTTGTGCCTAACTCCTGGAGAGGAGTAAATCAATACTCTGAGCACTCTTTCAATTGTACTATTTTTAATGCTCAATTCGGGAGTAGTGTAGTATCTGTTCTGTTTTCATTATACTAGCTTCCCAGGTAATGCATCCTCATTGGAAAAGTAGTGAAGTATCTGTTCTGTTGTCATCCTTCCAGACATTACCCCCTCATTTTTTTTTTTTGGGGGGGGGGAGGGTTAGTGTATTATGAGTCGTGTTGTCATAAAACCATCCTCACAGGCATTATCTCCTCATTTGGAGGCCAGTGTAGTATATGTTTGTTCGTCATGACACCATACTCCGAAGCTAGCAGAGGTACACGACCGGAAGAAGCATGTATTTCGTAATAAGTATGTAATATAAAGCAAACATTTTTTTATAAATATATATACATTCATAACAAATAAAGAAATTTATATAATATAGATACCATATATATATATATATATATATATATATATATATATATATATATATATATATATACACATATATATATAAACAATAATATTTATAAATAAATATTTATTAATTATTTTAATTACCTACAGACATCGATGTTTCATGCTAACGCAATCTTCAGTGTAGGAACTAATTCTCAACGGTCGGTGGGCGCGAACCCGATCAAAAATCGCCACTGATTCGTAGTCGAGGGTCTTATCCGTCGGCCATAGCCAATTAGTTAGTAAATATAGAGGAATTTTAAATGTAAATAGCGAATCAGCGGCTAGATACCAAGCAGTATAGAGTGATCTTACGAACGGCGTTCGGATCGTGCATATAGCTATTTGCACTGCTTGTTATTAAAGTTACTCGAGAGTGCCCAGCCTTTGTGGGAGGGGGTTATATATTTATATATGTCAATATATATAGTCTATATAATTTCATGCTATATGTGTATGCTATAAAACAATAATATATATATATATATATATATATATATATATATATATATATTTTGGTATAGAAAAATTAGTACAACATTCGTACCGTCGGTTTCAAGCACAGAAGGATTTAGCCATCCGGCTCTCTTCA
>OY744548.1:13343311-13345811 GCA_963556195.1 Sepiola atlantica | reverse complement strand
TCCTTTTTTTGTGTTCAACGTTTCTGATTAAACAAAGGTTATAGCGGCGACAGGAACATCGAATGTAAGAAATGTACCAAGTTGACTTTTCAGTACAAGTAAAAATCTAAGACCGAATGTAAAAAAAAAAAAAAAAAAAAACACCAAACCAAAGTGTTCTCTGCTCGGATCCTTGTTCTGTTTAACAAAAACGAATGGAACTGCCCCCCGAGGAAGCCTCTTGTTTTGATATGCTCCTAGAACTGACTTTCACTCCAGATCTCAAATCTAAGACGTATATCGGTCGCTAAAAATATGGTTGGATCAATCTGACTCCTAATGTAATTCTCTGCTTATATAAAAGTCACATACGCCCTAAGACGAAGAACTGCTGCAACATCCGGGGCGAGTACACTCAGAGCATATTTTCCTGCTTTGACGGCGTATAAAATCAACTTCTATATCAAAGTGATTTTTTTGGTTGGTTTTACGGCATATCAACCCTTTATGGGTCATTTAATGCCGATACATTAGTTGTAGTATGGTGGATGGAAGTTAAATGTTTCTAACATTTCAGAGCAACCTTTCGACTATTTCTTGTTATATAGCTTCGTTGCTCTTAGAAATTTAGACATTTTATTTGGGTCAAACTTGTTTAAGATCTCTTTTAGGTTATTTTCCTGGTAGTGTCTCAGTCGAATCTGTTCAAAGTTTATACAGACTATCGATATATGATGAACTGCGTAGGGTTCTTGGCATGATATGCAGATTGGTGCTTCTTCCCCTTTCAGTAAGTACGAGTGGGTGTCATAGGTGTGTCAGGAGATCTCTTCTGTTCTTTACAGACCCCTTTTACCAGAAAAGACGTTGATAGTCTTTCTCTATACTCTATCATTATTTCCATAGAAGGTGCTCGACTGACCTTGAGGAAAATCTGGTTCATCAATGTAAGACATTCACAGCAAGAACTCGTTCTCCTACCATAACGATTAAACTTTCTTTTCTTCGTGTGAGTGCCTCGCGTCATTTGGAATTTACATGGACAGAGTTTCTTTGCAAGAGTTTCTCGTTTGTGGAACACATTACTGCGGGACTGTTTTCCTGCAGATTATAAGATAATTGGTATATTTTGAGCCGATATATAATTATAATTTACTTTTTAACGTATATAAAATTAAACTTGTATTCCGAATTTTTTACAATCGCAACAATTTTGTTCTCGACAATTATATACGGCATATCAACCTCTTATGGGTAATTTAATGCCGATATATTAGTTATAGTATGGTGGATGGAAGTTAAATGTTACTAACATTTCAGAGGAACCTTTCGATTATATCTTGTTATATAGCTTCGTTGCTCTTGAAAATTAAAATGTTTTATTTAGGTCAAACTTGTTTAAGATCTCCTTTAGGTTATGTTTTTGATAGTGTCTCAGTTCTCGACAATCTATTAGCATTAAATTAGCTTGTAAATTTGTCAACTTCCAGTGAAACTTGTATTTTGTGTAAAGGCTTCACGTATCTTGGACACGTTACAATGGGACTGCTTCCCTACAGAGTGCAACATGATGGTATTCAAAATGAATGTTAAACAATACTTGCACGAAATTGATAAGTATTAAAACCTAGTTCATCCTATTAATCGTCCTGGATACTCCCATAATAGCATTCATTACTCAACTGAAAAGCATTCGCATTTCATTAAAACTTATCCTCAAGTGGCTTTTACTCTTCATAACTGTGTGGGTCCATTAGTTAAAACAACCAAGAAGTCACAAAATTAAATCGTAGTCATTAAAATGAAAGATATCAAAAATTAAATTAACAAAGCAATTATCATACATTCATGTAAAATGTACAAAAGATTCTCAAAATCACGTAACATTAGTTGTTGCGTGATTTTGAGAATCTTTTGTACATTTTACATGAATGTATGATAATTGCTTTGTTAATTTAATTTTTGATATCTTTCATTTTAATGACTACGATTTAATTTTGTGACTTGATTTTTTTACTAATGGATCCACACAGTTATAATTTTTTTTAAAAGTCAGCCAGAACATTCAAAAATTACAAAATCAATTAAAAACGTCACAAAATTCTAAAAAGTCAGCCAAAACATTACAAAATTAGAAAATCAATTGAAAACGTCACAAAATTCTAAAAAGTCAGCCGAAACATTCCAAAATTTGAAAATCAATTAAAAACGTCACAAAATTCTAAAAAATCAGCCAAAACATTACTAAAGCATCGGCTCTTCAACACTAAGTCAGCTGGTAGGTTTCGCGAGGAAATCACACGAAAATCTACATAAATAGAAAAGAAAGAAAATGGCAGACAACAAAACATGGTTTTAAAAGTCACAAACTTAAAATGGTGCAAGATAAAATGAAAAAGTCAGAAAAATGTACTCACCAATTCCCCGCTCTATAACAAAAACAGCAATGTCTATTTATTTGTATATAAATTAAATCAAATTTACTGGGCAAGAAAAACATAGTGCAACAAGCCATGTAAAG
>OY744548.1:13303311-13338311 GCA_963556195.1 Sepiola atlantica | reverse complement strand
TGCATCCTTTAAAGATTCCATCTCTGCTATGCAAACAGACTGTATTTGGGTCAATGATAGCCCTTAATATATGGGTATTTTTCTACATCCAGTCGTACATTTGACTTCCATCCCACATCTTTATCTCCACGACACTTGTAACAGCTATATGAACTATAAGAGAAGATAATTTTATTATTCTTTTTTATCAAATATAAATATATATTCTCATATATTTACATACGAAAATGCATGTATATGTATATATGTATATATAAATATGTATATTTTATTATTAAACAATTTTAAATTAAACTAAATACAAATAATATGAATACATAAAAATATAATTGACCAAATTAGTAGTAAAATGGATATGTCCGAACTCACAACATTTTTGTAAAATTAATGACTAAATTTTTCTTGGACACACACACACTTGTGTTGTGTGTGTGTCTGTGTGTGTGTGTGTGTGTGTGTGCAGGGTTCGGGTGTATATTTGTGAGCAAGAGAAATGTCAAGGTAAAAATAAAACAATTATTTTATTTTTACAGATTTATTCAGTAACCTTGGGTCAGTTTGTCTTCGTGACCTAAACTGTCGATTTAACTCGACTTTGATTTTAAGGATTACCTCGAGGCTACCGAACATGTCATCAACATTTGTCTCTGTCTCCTCTTTCTACCCACATGACACAAATTAATCGAACGGGTTGCAGTCACGCGAGCTTGGGAGGGGGCAGATGTCTAGTGAAGTAGGGTCGATAAAAGATCCCTGCCAGCAGAGCCTGGGTCTTCCGGCCTGGCACGGAAAGGCGCTGAAAGTTACTACCCCACGTGCAACCTAACTGCAGCTTCGTGGTCGGTCCAAACTTTCACTACCTCGTTCAGAACGCTGAAATTCAGCCTGAAACTCCCAGAAACGCAGATGTTGGCATGACGTCACATTACATGCTGGCGACATTTTTTTGACGCCGTCGGTTTGTCGATCGTGCGTTTTTCTCTCTGATGTCGCTCGTGATCGAATCTTCAAGAAATATCTCAGGAAGAGACCAGACTACGGATGTAGACCAGACGGTTAAGGAATGGTCCTCGCTATACTTACATGTGAATCCCGCCCTTCTGTAGCCCTCCGCAGAAAACGGGAATGGGGTGATCCAAAGTAGCTATGAGTATTTATTTACTCCTCTCCAAGAGTTAGGCACAAGGCCAGTTTTATCTTACTCCCACAAGTAAGATGTGACCCAAGGTCGGGTCGGGAAAGTGGTGTTTTAAAAGCCAGCGCCCGAGAGGTGAGCACTCTGGCCATTAAAAATTGCCTGGGCAGCCCCGTCGACATTCTCCGGTAGGGGCGCCTCAGGCAGTAAGCAATAAACTTACTCCTCCCGAAAGAGGGGAGGTGAAGCCTGGGAGGATGGACCTCCTAGAACTGCACAGGACAGATCAGACCCATAGACCGGCGGAAATCAAGTCCCGAAGGCCAAGACAATACCGATCTATGAAGTGCAGTATCCATCGGAACAGATACTACACTTTGATTTTAGCCAAAAGGCCAACAATCTATGAGTAGATCTAGCTAGAAAATGCTCCAACCATCTGAGAATGTGGAGCAGAGAACAATACGATGCAACACTGCCTCATGTGCCCGTTACTACCCAACGGGTGCAGCTTGAAAGATCTTGCAGAGTACAACAATAAGGCAAAGGACTGCGTAAAAAAGTGTGAAACTATCGTGCGACTCCATGCTTCAAAGACACGCAAAGAAGAAGAATCGATTCCTGAACCTTTCAATTCCGTTCTGACCTTTTCTATCATCCATGGAGAGCATCTGACATCTTTTTATTTGTCCTTCCGTCGCGGATTCCAAGGAGAACTCCCCGTCTCTTCAAAATATATAATGAAGGTCAAAATTGTCAATAATTAATTATCCTTCCAAAAAAAAATTGGAAATAAAGTCATTGTTTACATGATAACACGACTGACAAAGGAAGTGTTTTAAAAAATATACATAAAATTAGCAATTTGAATTGTGAGCAATTGGATAACTGTCCGAACACATTCTGTGTTATTGCAACAGCGTAGATATCTCGTGGACAACGCCATTATCATTTATTGCTAAGAGTTTTCACGCGTCATTATCGGTGATTGTTTAACAATAAAAACAAATAGTGTTCCCTGGAGTCTGAGTGACAAAAAGTGGAAATAAGTCTACCAAAATTTCCAGCTCTTTCCGCCTCTTTCGATAACCGTTGAAAATCATTTTGCGCTATCGTAATAGCCGTTTACCATTGATTTCTCGCTAGTAACGAGTGTTGGTCTTCTCTGGTATTTAACTCACAATACGCATTCCCAAAGGTTCAAGTATATTTTGTTACCCTTCCAGTAGATATCTGGTTAGTGATCTCCTTGTTCAGTCTTTCCATACTCCTTGACCCTTCACGACTATTTTGTGTGCTATCAGTCCAGGCTGGTGTCACTAGATTGTGTCCTTGGTGCGTGTTTATGAAATTGGTTGCAGTTTCAATTCCCTTGGTTTCATGTGATGGTTTACTTTCTATGTGTACGTTTTAATTTTATTGCAACTCCTATGTGGCTGGTTAGCATTCGTACTTTCCGTGGGTTCGTTTCCGCATTCGAAGATGTTCCCTAAGAATTTAGCTGTTTTGATCATTACCGGCCCTTATTTACTCTCAGTCTTCCCTTTGATTCCAATTTCCCCCAATCTTGTTTGCATGTTTTTCAAAACTGTTGCTAGTGCTCCTACGATTATTGGTATTATTTTGAGTGTGTGTATGTGCTATAGCCTGTTCAGGTATTTGTCAAGTTTCGTGTATTTGCTTCGTTTTTCTATGTCTTTGATTGCTGTGGTTTGCTGGAATCGTAAAATCTACGAGTTGGCAGTTTATTCATTATTCTTCTCCTTCTTCTACTTCTTCTTCCTTGTCTTCCTTTCCCCTCCCCACTTCTTCTTTCCCTCCACTTCTTTTTGTTTTTCTTATTATTATTATTATTCTAATTCTTCTCATCGTTCTCCATCTCCTTCCACTTGCTCTTCTTTTCCGTCTCCATTTTCTTGTTGTTGTTGTTCTACTTCTTCTTCTTCTAATTCTTCTTCTTTTTCTTCTTCTTCTTCTTTTTCTTCTGACGCTTCCTCTTTGTCTCGGTTTCCTTCTCCAAACTTTCCTTATTCTTTCTTTTTCTTTTTTTTTCTTTTACTTCTCCTACTTCTACTTCTTTTTTCTTTTAATTTTCTTTCTTATTTTATTTATTTTTCTTTTACTTCTCGTTCTTCTGTTTTCCACTTCTCCTTCTCCCTCTCACCAGCCGTCTCCTTGTTGTGGCTCTTCTTCTTCCACTTTTTCTTCTTCTTCTTTAAATCTTCTTTAAATCTTCTACTTTTTCTTTTTCTCCTTCCCCTCTTCTTATTTATCTCCACTTCTTCTTTTTCTTCTTCTTCTTCTTCTTCTTCTTCTTTTTCTTCTTGTCATCATTCTCTATCTCCTTCCACTTGCCTTTCTTTTCCTCCTCAATTTTCTTGTTGTTATGTTGTTGTTGGTGGTGATGTTATTCTTCTTCTTCTTCTCCTCCTCCTCCTCCTACTCTTCCTCTATCTTCTTCTAATTGCTCTTCTTCTCCTCCTATACTTTCTTCTTATTCTTGTTTTGTTGTTGGTGGTGGTCTTTTTCTTTTTCTTCTTCTTCTTCTTCTTCTTCTAATTCTTCTTCTTCTTCTTCTTCTCATTCTCTTCCTCCTCCTTCTCCCCAAAATCTTCTTCTTCTCCAATTATTCTTTTGTTGCTTTTTCTCTTCTTTTTTTCTTCCTTTGCTCATTCACCACTTCTTATTCTCCTCCACTTCGTCTTTTAATCCTCTTCCACCTTCTTCTTCTTCTTTTTCTTTTTCTTTTTCTTCTTCTTCTTCTTCTTCTTCTTCTACCCATTCTTCTTCTCTTCCACCTTCTTTTTCTTCTTCTTCTTCTTCTTCTTTTTCTTCTTCAACTTCTTCTCCTTCTTCTCTTTCTTCTTCTTCTTCTTCTTCTTTTTCTTCTTTAACTTCTTCTTCTTTTTCTTCAACTTCTTCTTCTTCTTCTTCTTCTTCTCTTCCTTCTTCTTCTTCTTGTGGTGGTGATGTTAGTAATGGAGTTATTTAGCTTTTAAAATGTTGCATTGTAAAAATAAAAAAAACAACACCAAAAAACAAATAGCAAAATAAACACCACATTTATGTATCTTAATATCATCGCTATGGCTTCCTTATCGGATTAGACGGTTTGAAATAAATCATTAAAATCTGTTTCATTATAGATTTAAACTGTTAAATCCAGCAATGCGTGATATTACATTAAACTAAAAGGGACCCAGTTGGAGACTTCCGTTTCTCCAGCTGGGCCAATCAGCTGCTGGTTTTCAGGACAAGAAAATCACGAACGAAACCAGTCGTCCGAACAACCCTTGCAATCATAATGCTGCGCCTGGAAATCCGCTAAAAATGGCATATTTTTATTTTGCACGAATATTACAAAAATTTGCGTTTTAAAATTCTCTATAAAAGTTTGCAATTTAATAAAAAAGAAAATGGCGCATTTAATTTACTGCAAGAATTGCAATCGAATAGAAACAGGGCATATGGTAATTTAATCACAGAATTACGTAATCTCATACGAACATGATATATTTTAATTTAAAGACAAAATTGTATATTTAAATTTTATAAAATAATATTATATTATAATATAAATATTGAATACTATTATTAAATGAAATAATATTATATTATTTCTTATTATAATTTAATAAATAGTATATTATTGATTGAATTAAATCGTGGTATATTAGGATTGAATTCAATCGTTGTATATTATTATTGAATTTAATCGTAGTATATTCTGATTGAATTCAATCGTAGTATATTATGATTGAATTCAATCGAAGTATATTATGATTGAATTCTAATCGTAGTATATTATGATTGAATTCAATCGAAGTATATTATTATTTAATTTAATCGAAGTATATTATGATTGAATTCTAATCGTAGTATATTATGATTGAATTCAATCGTAGTATATTATGATTGAATTCAATCGTAGTATATTAGGATTGAATTTAATCGTAGTATATTAGGATTTAATTAAATCGTGGTATATTAGGATTGAATTCAATCGTGGTATATTAGGATTGAATTCAATTGTAGTATATTAGGATTGAATTCAATCGAAGTATATTAGGATTGAATTCAATCGTAGTGTATTAGTATTGAATTCAATCGTAGTGTATTAGTATTGAATTCAATCGTAGTATATTATGATTGAATTCAATCGTAGTGTATTATGATTGAATTTAATCGTAGTATATTATGATTGAATTCAATCGAAGTGTATTATGATTGAATTTAATCGTAGTATATTAAGATTGAATTCAATCGTAGTATATTAAGATTGAATTCAATCGTAGTATATTAGGATTGAATTCAATCGAAGTATATTATGATTGAATTCAATCGTAGTATATTAAGATTGGATTCAATCGTAGTATATTAAGATTGAATTCAATCGTAGTATATTAGGATTGAATTCAATCGTAGTATATTAAGATTGAATTCAATCGTAGTATATTAAGATTGAATTCAATCGTAGTATATTAGTATTAAATTCAATCGTAGTATATTAAGATTTAATTCAATCGTAGTATATAATGATTGAATTCAATCGAAGTGTATTATGATTGAATTCAATCGTAGTATATAATGATTGAATTCAATCGAAGTGTATTAAGATTGAATTCAATCGTAGTATATTAAGATTGAATTCAATCGTAGTATATAAGATTGAATTCAATCGTAGTATATTAGTATTGAATTCAATCGTAGTATATTAAGATTGAATTCAATCGTAGTATATTAAGATTGAATTCAATCGAAGTATATTATGATTGAATTCAATCGTAGTATATTAAGATTGAATTCAATCGTAGTATATTAAGATTGAATTCAATCGTAGTATATTAGTATTGAATTCAATCGTAGTATATTAAGATTGAATTCAATCGTAGTATATAATGATTGAATTCAATCGAAGTGTATTATGATTGAATTCAATTGTAGTATATTAAGATTGAATTCAATCGTAGTATATTATGATTGAATTCAATCGTAGTATATTAAGATTGAATTCAATCGAAGTGTATTATGATTGAATTCAATCGTAGTATATAATGATTGAATTCAATCGTAGTATATTATGATTGAATTCAATCGTAGTATATTATGATTGAATTCAATCGTAGTGTATTAAGATTGAATTTAATCGTAGTATATTATGATTGAATTAAATCGTAGTGTATTATGATTTTATTCAATTTCATTATGATTAAACCAGCGTGTTCGCGTGGAAATTCCACGGTGCTGTCTCCATCAATCGATATAATTTACTATTAATAATATTCCATTTCAAATAATACATACCCTCCCTATTTACCTGCCTTCTTACAAAGATAAAATTGGACACAAAGTCGTTTTTATGAGGGAGTTATCCAGCTCCTTAAAAAAGGCCACTCGGATGGGACAAAAAGAAAAAAGACGTCCTTCTCCCGACCAAGGAAACATCAGATACCACACTTTGAACTATGTATTTGCACAAAACATGAAAAATTACATTCAATACAAATTAGGCACAAGGCAATTAAAAGTGAGGGAAATGTGTATCGTTGGTAATCCTTGGTCTACACTGATAAAAATGCCTATCCTACTTTTAATTAGAATCATTTCGGTCATAACAATACTACATAAACACTAGGGACAGTCCTACTTAAGATGCCTCCAATTGGTTTGAAATTTTTATTTTTAATAAATATGGTTTGATGTACAGAAATTCATTGGAATAAAAACGGGGTGTTGGAAAAAAACAAAAAATACAAAACTTAGTTAGTAAGACCTTCCCACCCCTTTCTAAATAAATAGACCGTTTACTGTTTTCTAGTTTGTTAAGAACCGAAAACAAACAGGCCAATCTCTAAATAGGAGTGGGATCTAAATGGGAGAAAAAAAAAAGAAAATGAGGGATTGAGTTTCGAGAGTTGGTTTTTGATACCTACACGGAGATTAATTTACGTGATGCCAGTGGCAAGGAGAAGTCCACAATGGCCGGAACGAACTTTTACCTTTGCCTATACTAGTTGCTCAACCAGGGCTTGGGAGTCTACTTTACCCTACTAGTTAATACATAGCTAGAGGTGAGGTATATGCATTCATGCCATCTCACAAGGTATAACTGAAAGAGTCTTCAACCTAATAGCTCCCGCTCTGTCTACAAAGCTTCAGCCACTGTCCCATCGCCGCATTGTTGCAGCTTTGCACTTGTTTTACTTCTCCTACTTAGATCCCACTCCCATTTAAAGATTGACCTTTTTGTTTTACTTCGACTGAATGTGCTCCGATGAACTGTCTATACTTGTACATCCTTAACATACATACCCTCGACAAAAATCGACTAGCAGCAAAATGCCACCCCTTAACTGTAGCTGTCTCCAGATGCCTTAATTTTTTTTAACTCTAATAGCTTTTTTCTACGGGTCGCTTGCCATTGTAATTCCCTTCTTGCCCCTTGTTTCCCCGACTATACAAACACGCAGAAATTTAAATGTAATGTGAACAAACATATTGCTGCACCACTCCCCACTTAGGATGCCCCCTATAAATCTGGCCCCAAATCACAGTATTTATTTACTCCTCTCCAGGAGTTAGGCACAAGGCCAGTTTTATCTTACTCCCACAAGTAAGATGTGACCCAAGGTCGTCTCGAGAAAGTGGGGTTTGAAAAGCAAGCGCTCGAGAGGTGAGCACTCTGGCCATTAAAAATTGTCTGGGAAGCCCCGTCGGCATTGCCCGGTAGTGGCAGTAAGCAATAAACTTACTCCTCCCCAAAGAGGGGAGGCGAAGTCTGGGAGGGTGGACCTCCTAGAACTGCACAGGACAAACCCATAGACCGGCGTAAATCAAGCCCCGAAGGCCAAGACAATACCGGTCTATGGGGTATCCATCGGAACAGATACTACACTTTGATCTTAGCCAAAAGGAAATCACAGTAGCCCCTTACGTCTCAGTACTCTTGGGTGTTTCTCCGGTTCTCGTTAATATTAACCCAGTCTAATAATACTAATAGACAGAGATGCACGAATTATGGGTAAAACATAACCTCTTTGATGAAGATTGCAAATATAACATGAAGAGAAAATTACAATAACAATAAAATAGTAATGGCGGCCGCTACAGAAATTTTTTAAAAAATCACTCAGTGACCTCATTAGGTTTTACAGGATGGGTAGGTCCATCTCCGCGCCTCCCCCATATTTATTCATATTACCCTCAAAACTGTCAGTTGAAATTCTACTCTTATTCATTTTTCGCGGTACTTTCTTGTTTCTGTCTTTGTGTCGCTTCTCTCGTTTCTTTTCTCGTTGAGTTGCGCTGGTTAAATCTGATGTACCACGTGACCGTTGTTGGGAGAAGGGGGAGGGCGAAGAGGAGGAGGTAGAAAGAAAAAAAGGAAAATGGCGGAAGAAATACGTAAAATAAAAGAAAAGAAAATAGAGATTAAAGCACTTCCACCCTCTGCTTTTTTTGTGTATCATTTTTTTTTTACTTTCGTTATTTTCTACCACCCCGGGCATTGTCCCCACCCCGAAGCTAGGGGGGTATCGTTTATGTTGATGAGGCTATCTCTTTATATTAATCAATTCCCCTGCTTAGCCATTACACCGATAACGTGACGTGACTTAATGAAGCTGGAAATTTGCACTATTTTTTTTATTTATTTTATTTTCTATTTTATTTTATTTATCTAAATTATTATTTTTTTTTTGTTATTTATTTCTTTTCATTTAGTGTTTGAAATTCTGCTTCTTTTTTATTCCATTTGTTTATTTTTTTCTATTATTATTATTATTATTATTATTATTATTATTATTATTATTATTATTATTACTAGTATTATTATTAGTAGTAGTAGTAGTTTTTTATTATTATACTTTTTTTATATATTATTATTTATTTACTTTTTTAATTATTTTGTTCTATAATTATTATTTTTATTATAATTTTTAATTATTATTATTATTAGTAGTAGTAGTAGTTTTTTATTACAATTTTTTTATATATTTATTATTATTTATTAACTTTTTAAAATTATTTTGTTCTATAATTATTATTTTTATTATTATAATTTTAAATTATATTATTATAATTTTTTTATATTTTATTTTTTATTTTTTAGTTATTTTTTAATAATTTATTTATTTATTTATTTTTTATTTGGGGGGGAGGATTTTTTCGATTTTCTCAGAAATTTTCTTAGTAATGTTAGTACCGTTATTATCATATTTTCTTTTTTACTAAAAAAGTTCGTTCTCAGATTTTGGAACGATAGGGAAAATATGGAAATGATAAAAAGTAAAGTGGACAACAAATCAGACTACGCGAAAAAAAAGTTTAAATTAATTCAGATTTGATTATAAATATCGTTTTCTTTTTATTAATGTTTTCAGTTGCATTTTATTAGAGCCGACACTGATTTTCCCCTGTTCTTTGTGGGACGATGATCACGTGTGAAATATTTTAATTTTAGAATATATCAGTGTCAAGCACCCAAAACTGTTATCAAAAGACTGCTAATATCTAAATGCATAAATGCGAAAGTTATTTTTCCTTCTATCCTAACTATATTCGACGCTTGTTCGTAATACACCACCATCCGTTTTTCTCAACTTTTTTACTGGCCACATTTTTTTTCTTTTTTCAGTGTAAGATTACCTATCATGTCGCTAGAGAATTCCGTGTTTTGGGGAAATTTTTTTAAAAATAATTTAGAATTTAGGAGGGGGGATCAGTTACCTATATAAATTTAACGTAAATTGTGCACCTACGATTTGACCATAACAAATTTCTTAAATTCTTTTTGTCTGTGTACAATTATCTATCATGTCGCGAGAGAATTCCGGGGCTTTGGAATTTTTTTTTCAAATTTTTAAGATTTTAGGAGGGGGATCAGTTTCCTATATAAATTTAACGTAAACTGATCACCCACTTTTTGACCATGTTGCAAAAATCTAAAATATATATTTTTGTTTTAATTTCCCCAAAACGTAGTAGTTGTACACCGAAAACAGAAAAAAAAAGTTGAGAAAAACGGATGAGGGATTATTACGAACCAGCGCACTATATTAACATCAAAACATTTCATTGGCTAAGATCAAAGTGTAGTATCTGTTCCGATGGATACTGCATCCCATACTGGTGTTGTCTTGGCCTTCGGGTCTTGATTTACGCCAGTCAATGGGTCTGTCCTGTGCAGTTCTGGGAGATCCACCTTCCCAGGCTTTGCCTCCCCTCTTTGGGGAGGAGTAAGTTTATTGCTTACTGTCTGAGGCGCCTCTACCGGGGAATCCGTACGGGGCTGCCCAGGCAATTTTTAAACCCCACTTTCCTGACCCGACCTTGGGTCACATCTTGTGGGAGTAAGATAAAAACTGGCACGGTAGATTTATCTAGAATGAGATGAGAATGATATTCGAATCAGTGTGACAGTCCAATCAACACACAGATCATCTAATATAGATGGTTGAACGCATCTACAGTGGGATAAAAATGCTATTCGATTTTACACGTGACAGACCAACTGATAACCAGAGCCTCTTCCAGAAATGATTAGACAGATGTAAAATAAGATAAAAAATGCTATTCGAAGTTTTCTAGCACTGTAAAGGGAGTCCACCGTCTTTGAAGCAGCTTTGGCAATATATATTTGATAAATAATAATTTCATAAATAATCTGATCTTTCTCCAACAAATCTTTTAATTCATACAATTCTCATTTTAAAGATGCATTCTCTTAATAGCAAACACAAGACGTTTTCAAAAGGCTCCTTCAGAACCGTTGAAAACATGTTGCGTTTTTTATCAAGAAAATATGTTTCAAAATAAAAAGAAACGAGCATCTTGGCCTTCAGTGAAGGGGACATAGATTAGTGGAATCCTGAGCAGGCGTATTATTACTCAAATTCCAAACCAAGCAAACACGTGCTCTCAAAAAGACGTCAATGATAAACGGCTGTTGTGAGAAGGCAAAATAATTTTCAGCGTTGTTTGAAAGAATGGAAGAGTACTGGGACTCCGAGTAGACTTGTTGTCATTCAGATTCTAGGAAACACCGCGTGTTTAACCTGTGAGCGCTCACATGTAATAGCTAGTGTGGGAACACTTAGTGAGTTAAAAACATGATCATGATCATCATCATCATCATCATCATCATCAAAAACATCATAATCAACAACATCATCATCACCACCACCACCGCCATCTCTATACTCTTAAAATGTTATGGTATTTTTGGAGTTTACCTGTTCGTACGCCAATAGAAACGTGATTGGTTTACAAAAAAGCAATCGGCAGAATACACGTTACTAAGGCAGTAGATTTCACGATGTCAATATCCGTGTTCGAATCTCACGTAAGTCTTAAACATGTTTTTGTTTTTTTTAAACTGGGTGCGTGTTTGATCAATTCAAACAAATTAATTTAAGATAATAACATAAAAAATGATTACATGAATATATTTTAAACTAAATGGCCTATTTTCATAATCCGCAAAAAGTGAACGTAATTGGTATTTTGTACTAGTTTGAAGCGAATTATTTTGGCTAAAAACATAATTTCTAAAGTTTTTGTATTTTTTAAATAAAAACAATATCTAAATATATTCATTGTAGTTACCTGCTAAGTAGCATTTTTCTCTCCAAGGAATTTCATGAATATTTTTCTTCGTATGAACTAAAAAGCGGTAGAAGCGAGATAAATATTGAAAATTTACATAAACAGGTGCTGAGACAATAGAGATCAAGGGACGGGTATAAAACTACTAGTAGTAGTAGTAGTAATAGTAGTAGTAATAATCATAAGAATAAGAAGACGTAGAAGAATGATGAAGATAGTAGAAAAAGAAGAAGAAAGAATGAATGATGAAGAAGAAGAAGAATGATGAAGGAGGAAAAAGAAGAAAAAAGAATGATGAAGAATGATAAAGAAAGAGAAGAAAAAGAAAAAAGAATGATGAAGAATGATAAAGAAAGAAGAAGAAAAAGAAGAAGAAAGAATGATGAAGGAGGAAGAAGAAGAAGAAAAAGAATGATGAAGAATGATAAAGAAAGAAGACGAAAAAAGAATGATGAAGAATGACAAAGAAAGAAGAAGAAAAAAGAATGATGAAGAAAGAAGAAGAAGAAAGAATGACGAAGGAGGAAGAAGAAGAAAAAAGAATGATGAAGAATGATAAAGAAAGAGAAGAAAAAGAAGAAGAAAGAATGATGAAGAATGATAAAGAAAGAAGAAGAAAAAGAAGAAAGAATGATGAAGGAGGCAGAAGAAGAAAAAGAATGATGAAGAATGACAAAGAAAGAAAGAAGAAAAAGAAGAAGAAAGAATGATGAAGGAGGCAGAAGAAGAAAAAGAATGATGAAGAATGACAAAGAAAGAAGAAGAAAAAAGAATGATGAAGGAGGAAGAAGAAGAAAAAAGAATGATGAAGAATGATAAAGAAAGAAGACGAAAAAAGAATGATAAAGAAAGAAGAAGAGGAAGAAGAAAAAAGAATGAAGAAAAAGAAAGAATGATGAAGAAAGAAGAAAAAGAAGAATGAGGAAAAAAGAAAAAGAACAAGAACAAGAATGATGTTTTTTCATCATTCGTTCTTCTTTTTTTTTCATTAAATGAAGGAGAAACAATGATAAAGAAAGAAGAAAAAGAAGAAAGATTGAAGAAGAAAAAGAAGAAAGAATGATGAAGAAAAAGAAGAGGAAGAAGAAAAATGAAAAGGATGAAGAAAGAATGAAGGAGAAAAAAGAATAAGGAAAAAGGAAGAAAAAGCGAAAGAATGGAGAGAAGAAGAATAAAAATAACGTAGAATAGAGGAAGGGAGTAGAAAGAGAAATATCCGCATCGTTTGTGAGAGAACTCGTTTTAATGACGTCAAGTATCTTTTGTCGTCGAATCAATAGCGACTCTTGGAGATTGTTCCTGTTTGATTTACATACTCTGGAATTAGCAAACCAGTAAGAGCATATTAGAAAAGTCAAACACAAAATGTTTTTATAAAATCAGGAAAGGAAAAAATATAAATCAAAAACCACAACAACAACAAAAAAATTCTTTGGAAACGGGATATTTTCGAATTGCGAACACGACTCAATTCTCTAAAGTAGACCGAAGACGCGAAAACAAAACGCTGACGCATTTTTCTAGTTTGGCTAATTGTTTCTTTGAAGTATTCAAAGTCCAGCTTTCTAGTTGGTCAAGAGTTTTGATGATTTTTTTTTTCAAAATGTCCAGTTTTTATTTTTATTTCTTCGAGGTTAATTCACTCCAGAAACTGAAGATCTGACTATTGTTATTGTTTGGTTGTTTTAATTTTAGTTTTATTATTTCTTTATTCAAGTGCTTCGACTTACGTGCGTGCGTGACAAAGCTTTCTACAAATGAAAAAGAAAAAATTATCATTCGCTTCACTAAATAACCGGGTTCGGAAAACGTTAACTTTCATGTAAACGTACAGCCCTATCGTAGACCAATGTCACTATCAATGGTAGTAACGACCGCCGACGCCAGTCGATTGGTTCGTTTGTTGGCTTGTTTTGTTTTGTTATACGGCACTTCAACCTTTGTGGGTCATTTAATGCCAAGAAAAGGTTCAATTGTTTTGGGTTTTGAGGTTTGAGTGTTTATAGCTTTATTCTTGTTATATTTTGTTGAGGAGATCGACATGCTTTAGGAATATTTGTCCTAGGCGTTTTCAATCTTGGACATGAGTTGATCAGTCGTAAAAAATGGCGGATGATCAAATTAAATTAAATTTATTGGAAAAAAATAACAAAGTGCAAAAAGCCATGTAAACGGGCAGTTATAACATGAATACATGCAAAGATCGTCTGAATTTTTTGTCCTAGGCGTTTTCAATCCTAGACATGAGTTGATCAGTCGTAAAAAAAGCGGATAATCAAATTAAATTAAATTTATTGGCAAAAAATAACAAGGTTCAACAAGCCATGTAAACAGGCAGTTATAACATGAATACATCAAAACACCGTCATTTTTTCCTGACCGGGTATCCCTTAAAAGGTCCTTTACGTTATCTCCCTGGTAGTATTTAGGGGTATATTTGCTTCTATTTGTCACATTCTATATAAATGTGTTCAACTGTAAGGGGAACTTCACATGTTGGACATTTCGGGAGGGTGGTCTTCATTTAGGTTGTGTAATGTGTAAATGTGTAATGTGTAATGTGTAATGTGTAATGTGTAATGTGTTTGTGTAAATGTGTAATGTGTAATGTGTTTGTGTCCGAACCTGATTCGAGTCAGTGTTCTATCCCATCTTCTGTTTGTCAGGGTTAGGATTAGGTTCTGATTTGACTTCCGGTTGGTGTGAATACAGTTTGATGTTTGGAAACATCTCTCAATATTTGCCATTTTTCCTCGGAGCGCCACCAAATTGTGTGTCGTTTTTACAGTGGAAAGTGGTCAGTGGCTATATCCAACAAACCTTTGTAGACAGACATCCAGGGCAATGAAGATAGACGTGCCCAGATATGCAAATGCTTATATTTGCTGGACGACCAATTACATTTTGGGTTTGATATAAGCCGGCGTATTTTACTTATTCAGTCAGTTAGTTCGACAGAGAGACTGTCGATGATTTCCGTTGTTAGCGCGTTCACGTTTGTTTATACAAATCGCTCCAGACAAGGCATAAAGCCACTTGATTTTAGCAGTTAAAAAGAAATACAACTTCAAGATAAAATACTAGCCAATGATAAGTGTTAGATGGGTAGATTCTGGCCTAGAAAACAGCAATTATTATCCCTTTGTCAGAAGCCTCGTAACTCTCGCTTCCCTTATTTTGTCCTTTACTCCTCATATTCCATGAACGATGTTGCTGACCAAGGAGGAAGAATTGCTGTATTCTGGGTCACAATCTATCCATATAACACTTATCATTGGTTAGTTTTTTACCTTGAAGTATGATATTTTATTTTTTTAGTTCCTTACATAAAGTGGCTTCATGTCTTGTCTCGAGCGATTTCGATAAAAAAAAACATTGCTCATGGAATGTGAGGACTAAAGGACAAAATAAGGGAAGCGAGAGTTACGAGGCTGCCGAAAGTAAACCCAATGTCCACTTTCTACTCTCCTTAAACTTTTGGCTAAGATCAAAGTGTAGTATCTGTTCCGATGGATACTACACCCCATAGACTGGAATTGTCTTGGCCTTCGGGGCTTTATTTACGCAGATCTATGGGTTGGTCCTGTGCAGTTCTAGGAGATCCACCCTCCCAGGCTTTGCCTTCCCTCTTTGGGGAGGAGTAAGTTTATTGCTTACTGCCTGAGACGCCCCTACCGGGGAATGCCGACGGGGCTGCCCAGGAAATTTTTAATTGCCAGGGTGCTCACTTTCTCGGGCGCTGGCTTTTCAAACCCACTTTCCCGACCCGATCTTGGGTCACATCTTACTTGTGGGAGTAAGATAAAACTGGTCTTGTGCCTAACCTCCTGGGGAGGTAGATAAATACTCTCCTTCAACTTAAGGCTCGTCGACCTTTGCCTTTCTGTAGGTTATATTCACTGTCCTCTGAGGGTCAGGATACAAGCACTACCCTGATGCTGTTCTATTTACTACACATTTTCGCTAGCCTGTCACGCTTAAGTTTGAAATAACATTGGAGATGACCATGTTGTATTCTACCAGGAAGCAGTCCCGAGACGATGTGTAACAAAGATAAGATGTGTGTGGAAATAAAATCTGTTCATGCAAATTCCGTTTTGCTTTAAGTACACAGAGGATGAAAGGAACATTCATGGCAATGGCGGTAGGAAGATGAGTTCTTAATGCGAATCGAAAATGTGATTGATTAATAAATCAGCCGACAGGTAAACAATAACATGAAAATATTAAATCACTGCATTAACGTTGTCATTCTTAATCAGATGCTAAAAGTACTTTCTTAATAAAATTGATTGTAATCAGTTCTTAGCGTGCGATGAGATAAGAAACAGCGCCGCCATCTTGAAAAGTGTTTTTTTTTTAACGCATGCGCAGAGGCAGAAAGCAGATGACTCCGTAAATCATGGCGGACATTTTTTGATGGCGGTTCCACTGTTTCGAAAGACAAGATCAATTTAAAGATTTTTTTTTTTCCCGGGCCGTTTTAATTTATTTTTATTTTTTTTACGTTGGTGGGAGTGGTTCTCCGTTAGCGATTTTGTATATAATGTTTGAGTTGTTTTCTTGATTTCGGTTTTTAAATAAGGGGTATCGGTAAAGACACTCCTTTCGTTCTAAACTGAAATTATAAAAGAACAATAATTGAATTACCACAAAAAGATGCGGCTTCATATTGATGAGAATGAATTCAAAACGAAGGTAGAAGAAGAAATTGGAAAAGAAAAAGGGGTAGAAGAATGAGGGGTAGTAATTGTAATAATAATAGTAGTAGTAGTAGTAGTAGTAGTAGTAGTAGTAGTAGAAAAGAAGAAGAGAAAGCAGAAGAAAAACAGTGAGAACAAAAGGAAAGGTGTAGATAGGTTAGCAATATAAAGAGGAAACATAACAACGATAGTTAAAGATAGAAATAGAAAGATATATTGATAGTGAGATAGAAAGAGGGCGAGAGAATAGGGTAAAGAGAGTGAGAGAGAGTTATTAAGAGGGGAAAAACAGAGAGAGAGAGAGAGATTGTGAAGCCTATAGAAAGTGAGGGTGAGGATGAGGGAGGCTTCCATTGAAAAAAGCCAAAGGGTTAGTGAAAAAGACTGGGAATTAATAAGAAGGAAAAAAATGATGATGATGATGATGATGATAATGAATACGGATTCATGAAAACATAGTAAATAGAATAAATATAAAATGGAAAAGAGAAGGAAAAAAGAAGGAAATCAAACAAATCCAAAAATGAAAAGTGATGGAAGAATAAGGCGATGCCCGTAAAGGAAGAACAAGGAAGAAGAAAAATAAGAAGATGATAAAAACTATAGAAAAAAGAAGAAAGCGATAGACGAAAGAAAAAGAAGAAAAAAAAGATGATAAAAACTATAGAAAAAAAAAGAAAGCTATAGTAGAAAGAAGAAGAAAGAAAAAAAAGATGATAAAAACTATAGAAAAAAGAAGAAAGCGATAGAAGAAAGAAAAAGAAGAAAAAAAAGATGATAAAAACTATAGAAAAAAAAAGAAAGCTATAGAAGAAAGAAGAAGAAAGAAAAAAAAGAAGATGATAAAAACTATAGAAAAAAGAATTAGCGATAGAAGAAAGAAAAAGAAGATAAAAAAGATGATAAAAACTATAGAAAAAAAGAAAGCTATAGAAAAAAGAAGAAGAAAAAAAAGATGATAAAAACTATAGAAAAAAGAAGAAAGCGATAGAAGAAAGAAGAAGAAAAGTAGAAGAGGACACAAAGTAAAGATGGGGAAGAAGACGTGTGTGTAAAACAAAGTTCAAGAAAAAAAAAGATGGAGGGAAGAGAAAAAATGAGACTGAAATAAAAAATTAAAAAATGAAAGAAATTGAATAAATGAAAAAATTCAAAATTACAGAAAAAGAAATGAATGCGTTAAAAGGAGACAGAAAGAAAATAGAATGAAAAAGAACTGAAATAAAAAACGGAAGAAAAAGGCGAATAAGTAAAATGAATGGACAGGAAGAAAAAAAAGTCGGAGGGAAATAAGAAGAACAAGTTGAAGAAGTAAAAGAAGAAAAAAAATAGAAGAAGAAGAAAAAGTAAAAGAAGAAAAAGTAAAAGAAGAAAAAGTAGAAGAAGAAGAAAAAGAAGAAGAAGAAAAAGAAAAAGTAAACGAAGAAAAGAAGAAAAAGAAAGAAAACACGAGGATGAAGAAATAAAAAAAGAAGTAATGAAAAAGAAGAACGAAGAACAGAAGAAGAAAAGAAAGAAAGAAAAAAGAAGATGAAGAAATCAAAAAGAAGAAGAAGATTAAAGAAAAAAGAGGATGAAGAACTGAAGAAGAGGAAGAAATGAAAAATAAGAATCAGAAGAAGAAATGAAAGAGAAGAACGGAGATAGGAAAAAGTAACAAGCTTAAGAAGAAGAAGAAATGAAAATGAAAAAGAAGAAGAAATAAAAAAAGAAGAAGAAATGAAAAAGAAGAACGGAGAAGAGAAGAAAAAGAAATAGAAGAAAAAGAAGAAAAAGAAGAAATAGAAGAAAGAGAAGAAAAAGAAGAAGAAGAAGAAGAAGATTAAGAAGATGGAGAAATGAAAAAGAAAAACAGATAGTACGTGACAAAGAAGAAGTAGAAATAAATAGAAGAAGAAAGAAGAATAAAAAGAAGCAGGAGAAGAAAAGGAAAAAGATGAAGAAATGAAATAAAAGAGGGAGAAGAGAAAGAATGGTAATATGAAGAGGTAGCAGAAGGGGGTGAGGAAACGTATTAGTGAGAGAATAGAAGAAGAAAAAGGAGAAGGAGAAGGTGGAGACGCGAAGTGGTTAAGAACATGAAAAAGAGAGAAGCAACGAGCCGAAGAAAGAAAAAAAAAAGGAGAAAGTAAAAAAGAAGAAAAAAAACAAAGTAAATAATCAAAGAATAAAACATCAATATATAAAAAAAAGTTATCAAGTGAATAAGAAAATGGGAAAAAAATAAATATAAAAATGAAACCAACAAAAATCCGAATGAAGACAAACATACGAAAAATACAAGGTTTTATTTACTCCTCCCCAGGAGTTAGGCACAAGGCCAGTTTTATCTTACTCCCACAAGTAAGATGTGACCCAAGATCGGGTCGAGAAAGTGGGGTTTGAAAAGCCAGCGCTCGAGAGGTGAGCACTCTGGCCATTTAAAAATTGCCTGGGCAGCCCCGTCGGCATTCCTCGGTAGGGGCGCCTCAGACAGTAAGCAATAAACTTACTCCTCCCCAAAGAGGGGAGGCAAAGCCTGGGAGGGTGGACCTCCTAGAACTGCACAGGACAGGCGTGCAGTATCCATCGGAACAGATACTACACTTTGATCTTAGCCAAAAGGCCAAAAATACAAGGCGAAAAATACAAGGTTTATTAAAATGTCGCCGTTATTTTTTGAATGGCACGGGTACACTAGTACGTTTATAGGAATAAAAATGGCGACAATAATTCTATGTAAGAGGAATTCCTTCTTGATGATTATGGGCTTACCGGAAATGGGACAAAAACCGGAAACGGTACAAAAGATGAAAGCTCCATCTGACCGACAGACCTATCTTTCACCATTAAGATTCTACCCACATTTTAATGTAAGCACACGCATTGGGACCATCAAACTGTCAAGACATAATTGTATTTACATATTTCCGGGGAATGTCTACTGACCATTGTGCCTTTACCTAAAAGAGAAGGTCGTTCGTCTTGTCAAATAATGGCTGCCCCCCCCCCTCTCTCTCTTCAGTTTCCTGACAGCACGAGCCAGATAGGTTTTTCATTTGATCCCTAATATTTGTAGAGACAAAATGAGAACCTTGTAAACATCCTTTCTGTCTGTCCGGCCTCTGGTGGCTTGACTAATGTCTACCTGATAACCATACTCTTGACCCTTAAGACCCCTTTTTTCTCTATGCCTGAGCCCCGGGAAATTGATGGGAAGAGCTAGGGGGTAGTTTGTGCCCCGTCTGTCTGGAATTTTCTGAGTGATGACTACAAAATCTATTAACAGTCCTTTCAGTTTTAATTTGAAGGCATGCACCCTGCTGTCAAATGCTGGTTGGGACACGGGGATCAGGGTATGAAAGGGGGATCTTAAGGATAGATAAATAGAGGAAGATAGATAGATAGATATGAACAGATATAGATAGATAGATAGATAGATAGATATGAACAGAGATAGATAGATAGATAGATATGAACAGAGATAGATAGATAGATAGATAGATATGAACAGAGATAGATAGATAGATATGAACAGAGATAGATAGATAGATAGATAGATAGATAGATAGATAGATAGATATGACCAGAGATAGATAGATAGATATGACCAGATATAGATAGATAGATAGATATGACCAGATATAGATAGATAGATAGATATGAACAGAGATAGATAGATAGATAGATAGATATGAACAGAGATAGATAGATAGATAGATGATATGAATATAGATAGATAGATATGAACAGAGATAGATAGATAGATAGATATGAACAGAGATAGATAGATAGATAGATAGATATGAACAGAGATAGATAGATAGATAGATAGATGATATGAATATAGATAGATAGATATGAACAGAGATAGATAGATAGATAGATATGAACAGAGATAGATAGATAGATAGATAGATAGATAGATAGATATGAACAGAGATAGATAGATAGATAGATAGATGATATGAATATAGATAGATAGATATGAACAGAGATAGATAGATAGATAGATGATATGAACATAGATAGATAGATATGAACAGAGATAGATAGATAGATAGATAGATATGAACAGAGATAGATAGATAGATATGAACAGAGATAGATAGATATGCACAGAGATAGATAGATAGATATGAACAGAGATAGATAGATATGAACAGAGATAGATAGATATAAACAGAGATAGATAGATAGATATGAACAGAGATGAATAGATAGATATGCACAGAGATAGATAGATATGCACAGAGATAGATAGATAGATATGAACAGAGATAAATAGATAGAAAGATAGATATGAACAGATATATATGCACAGAGATAGATAGATATGGACAGAGATAGATAGATAGATAGAAAGATAGATATGAACAGATATATATGCACAGAGATAGATAGATATGGACAGAGATAGATAGATAGATAGATAGATATGGACATAGATAGATAGATAGATATGAAAAGAGATAGATAGATAGATAGATATGGACAGATAGATATGCACAGAGATAGATAGATATGGACATAGATAGATAGATAGATAGATAGATAGATAGATAGATAGATAGATAGATAGATAGATAGATAGATAGATAGATATGCAGGGAGAGGATGACAAAGAGAGAAAAATTATTCTCATTAAGATGATATACATAGAAAAAGAAGAAAATGAAAAGAAGTGAAGGTAGTAAAGAAGAAGACGAAGAAGAAGAAGAAGAAAACAACGAAAGGCAAGAAGAGGAAAAAGAAGAAAAGGAAGAAAAAAAGTGAAGAATGAGAATAAAAAAGAACAAGAAAAGGATGAGGATAGTGAGAAGATGAAGAAAAAGAAGAACAGTATAAATAGAAAAAAAATAAAGAGAAGAAGAAAGAGAAAAAGAAGAATGTCAAAAAGAAAAATGAGAAGAAGGAGAAAAAAGAAGTGGAAGAAGAAGAAGAAAAACTCAAACATAAGATTGGGAAAGCTTGGGAGAAGGATGGAGAAAGTATGTTTATTTACCTCCTCTTCAGGAGGTTAGGCACAAGGCCAGTTTTATCTTACTCCCACAAGGTAAGATGTGACACAAGGTCGGGAAAGTGGGACTTGAAAAGCCAGCGCCCGAGAAGGTGAGCACTCTGGCCATTAAAAATTGCCTGGGCAGCCCCGTCGGCATTCCTCGGCAGAGGCGCCTCAGGCAGTAAGCAATAAACTTACTCCTCCCCAAAGAGGGGAGACGTGGTGGGACGGATGAGAAGTATTAATAGAAGGAGATGACCGTGATTGGACATTTATTAAGAAAGTAATAAAATAATGGAAAGAAATATTATGATATTTTATTTCTGATTTTTTTAGATGAGGATTGATAATGTGTTTAATTCTGGTTATTCAAACTACATTTCGCATCTTGAGTTTTATCATCAAATTGTTTCGGCCGTTCTCAGGTGTATCTCTTCGAATTCGTGAATATTTGTCGAACTCGGGAATCTAGACGGAATTTCGAACGGAACCCTTCATTTAATCCAAGGGGGTAGAATGCTCTTGAAAAGGGCCGGCGGTTACAGCGGCCGAAACGTTGTGATGATAACTCTAAAGATGAGAAATGTAGTCCGAATAACCAAAATCATACAGAAATATTATGAGTTAAAAACTGACAAGACGAGGAAGAAAACAGAAAAAATAAAACACAAAAGAAACGAAAGCAATGAGATGAAGAAGTGGAATTAAGAAGAGGATGGAAAAGAAAAACAATGAAAAGGGGGAAAGACATAGAAGTAAAATGGGGGGAAAAGACAGAAGAAAGAAAGAAAGAAAGAAGGAAAGAAGAAAAATGAACAAAGAAGAAGAAAAAATAAAGAGAAGTATTAATATGATGAAGAAGGAAAAAGAAAAGGAAGAAATAAAAAGAGAACAGAAAGCAATGAGATATAGAAAGAAAAGATGATAAAATGGAGGAGGGGAAGAAAAGAAGAAGAAGAAGAAGAAGAAGAAGAAGGAGAGAAGAAGAAGAAGAGGTCTAAAGAGAAACATAGTGGAAAAGAAAAAGAGAGAAAAGAGAATAAAAAGAAGGAAAATATTAGAAGAAGAAGAAACCAAATAATATGAAGAAGAATAAAGATGGCGGTAAATTTATATAGAAGATCATGTAATTTTATTCGACATCGATGCCATTTTCATCACGTTAGACCAACGTTTCTCATACTATTCTCAGATTTCGAGTTAAGATCAAAGTGTAGTATCTGGTCTGTCCTTGGTCAGTGAAAGATACATTCTTAAAGACTGAGGCAATTTTAATTTATTTTTCTCACAATAAAGAGTTCCCCTTTTGTAGGGAGCTGGATTTTCTCCACATAAAAATCGACCTTGTGTCTGACACAACCCTCGTGGTGAGGTAAACCTAAGTTTCCGCAAAAACAAGTGAGATAAGCTAATTCACGTTTGACTTTTTATTTAATTTCAAATACGTAATATTACTAAACACGCACAATATATTCTTGGTTATTGTATAACAATCATTGGAATATATTTTATAACTAGCTGACCCGTATCCCGGCGTTGTCCGGGAAAGTAGATTCATTCAAACAATTCCATGCACCAGCCTTTAACTATTAGGTCAAGTGTGGTTAGCCAGCGCACTAAGATTAGCGTGTGCTGGCCTATAAAAATGCCTGAGCAGCCCCATCGTCATTCCCCGGTAGATGCGCCTCAGGAGATTAGCAATAAACTAACCCCTTCTGAAATAGAAGGTAAAGCCTTGGAGGGGTGACCTCTTAGAACTGTACAGTACAATACTTCGAACCGGCGGAATCAAGGCCCGAAGGTCAAGACGGTACCGGTCTACAACGTGTAGCATCCAGCGGAACAGATACTACACTGTAATCTTCGCCAAAAGGCAACCAGAAAAATTAAAACAACCTTTCGGGCTGTGTTTTTAGGATGGACGCTTTTATTTAATGTAAAATGAAAATACGAATTTTCTTTATGAAAACTGTAATTTAGGACGTCAGAACAATAACATTTATTAGTGTTTCTTTTCATCAAACTAACATATATCATAGTTTTCCCATGTCTATTTTTAATTAGCATCCACTTGTGTATTTTAGTTTTCAATTTCGCAGTTATGCGAACTTATTAAACTGTATAAAATGTAATTGTAAGGAAATTATTTAATTGCTGATTGCTATGTCGAGGCAGAGAAAAAAAGAGAGATTTAGAGAGGGGGATACGGAAAAAATAACAGTACGTCTATGAAATCGCCTTCACTTGTTAGTCCCCATTCAACGGATGGGGCTTGCATGTGACTGATTTAACAATGACCTATTCAATAGAAGACGCATGCATTGTATGTATCAGTAGTAACGCTGTTCATAAATTTTACCAACAGTATTAGTGCAACTAAACTAGAAATCCATCAGCCAGGCCTTGTTTTCTCCGCTGATGTGAGTGTACAGCAATACTAAAACTAAGAGCTTCTAAAGGGCGGATCTGCCTTGGCCTTTTGGTCAAGATCAAAGTGTAGTATCTGTTCCGATGGATACTGCACCCCATAGACTGGTATTGTCTTGGCCTTCGGGGCTTGATTTACGCCGGTCTGTCCTGTGCAGTTCTAGGAGGTCCACCCTCCCAGGCTTTGCCTCCCCTCTTTGGGGAGGAGTAAGTTAATTGCTTACTGCTTGAGGCGCCCCTACCGGGGAATGCCGACGGGGCTGCCCAGGCAATTTTTGATGGTCAGAGTGCTCACCTCTCGGGCGCTGGCTTTTCAACCCCCACTTTCCGACCCGACCTTGGGTCACATCTTACTTGTGGGAGTAGGATAAAACTGGCCTTGTGCCTAACTCCTGGAGAGGAGTAAATAATACTCTCCTAATGAGACTTGACACTTGAACGATGATGAATACCATAAGATGATTTTAAACCAGCAAATCTTTCCCCTTTGTCAAGATAACACACTGATGAGAGTAGAAAGTGAACCCTTGCTTCATATTTGGAAACTTCGTATCTCTCGCTTCCCCACGATTTTGTGCTTTCTTCCCCACATTCAACGAGTCATGTTTCTGACAAAGGGGAAATAATTGCTGTTTTATTTGCGCTGATCCTCAAGTAGATTTTGTATAGCATAGTCACTGCCCGTTTTTATTTTATTTTTAGCGTTTTTTTTAAAACCTTTATTCACTCCAAACAAGGCATCATCGCCACTGAGACGTACGGGGCTACTGTGATAATTGGCCAGATTTATATGGGTCGTCCTTATTGATTAGTTGGCCTGCAAGATGTTTGTTCACATTACATTTAAATCTATTAATGTTGGCAAAGTTGGGAAAAAAAGAAGCAGGGAAGGAATTCCAAAGGTAACTAACCCGAGGAAACGATCTATTATAGACAGAAAGTTTTCCGACATCTAGAGACCTCTACAGTGAAGGGGTGGGATTTTGTTGCTTTTCGAATTTGTTGAGGTATTTAGTTTGCGTGAAGTACAAAGGTAGTAAGTTAATCGGAGCAAATTCAGTGGAAGCACTTGTAAAATGAGCACAGGGGTGTGCTGGAGGTAGATAAATAGTTCGGGACTTATTAGGTTACCGCCTTTTTTTGTACTTTGTCAAACAGGGGTAGACTAGTGGTTGCTCCGCCAGCCAGGTATGGTAACAATACTCTATACACGGGCGAATAATGGCTTTGTAGGGATATAGGATTTTAGCAAATGTTAGAAATGTACTAGTTCGGTAGAAGAAGCCTACCTTCCTTGCAGCAGACTTTTTCAAATTTTTCGGATCGATTTTTATTGAATTCGGTTAGAGGTATAAGGCTGACTGTGATCCGGGATGTTCTTTCCTGATATGTTCTTTGTAAAATCTAGAGCTCAAGTTTCAAGTGAGGACGAAGAGGGAGTTAACATAACAGACTGTTGTAAGCTATTTCGTGAATCACACTGATGACGTGCTCGTACATCTATCTACTGTTATTTTCCTGTTCGTTTCTATTGCTTAAGTATAAGGCTAATTGTGATCCGGGATGTTCTTTCGTGATATGTTTCTTATCTGAAAACCTATTCGTTCTTCAACTCAAACGGTTTCTCATGCATATGAATGCATACACCTCAGTTTCCAACAGGTTACTAGAAAAAGTAATGCATATATCTTTCTCGAATTGGCATTTCGTTTTAAAATCTAGAGCCCAAACTTCTAATAATTGTCGAGTAAAGATAGGGATGGAGCAGCTAACGTAACGGCTGGTATAAGCTGTTTTGTGAATCACACTGATATCGTGCTCTTACATCTATATTCTGTTTTTGTTACTGTTCGTCTTCTTTGCTTAAGTTTAAAGTCGAGCGGGATCCGGGATGTTCTTTCCTGATGTGTTTGTTATCAAGTTTTCTTTTCCTTCTTAAAATCACGGAGTTTCAAGTCTTTTCTAAGGAATCGACCACATTCCCTTTTGTGAGCTTCATACAAGTTAGTTTCCAGAAGGTTAGAATGCATCTAATTTGGTATTTGTGTCCATGTGGAGGGGGAGGGGGTGGGGATACCTAGTGCTGCATTCAACATGTGCTCTCACACGTAAGCTGAAGATTAAACTAAAATAAAAAGACAGACGGACAATTCTGAACGGTCGGCGCACAGGATACAAGGGAATTAGCTTGCAAATACTTCCCGAAAAAGGCATCAGACGGGCCATTTTGGGGAGGAAACGACATTGTCAAAGTGGAATTTAGGACGCGCTAACTTCCGAACAGTTACGAATTAACCGTAAAAAATGACAAGAAGGACTCGACACACACAGAGAAGGAAGAGAGAGAGAAGGAAGAGAGAGAGAAGGAGGAGAAAGCGGGAGAGAGAAGAAAGAGAGAAAAGGGAGAGAGGGAAGGAAGGAAGAGAGAGAGGGGAAGAGAGAAGGAATAGAGAAAGGGAGAGAGAGAGAGAAGGAAGAGAAAGAGAGAGAAAAAGAGAGAGTGAAGGAAGAGAGAGAGTGAGAAAGCGGGAGAGTGGGAGAGAGGGAGAGAAAGCGGGAGAGAGAAGAAAGAGGGAGAAGGAAGAGAGAGAGAAGGAGGAGAAAGCGGGAGAGAGAAGAAAGAGAGAGAAAGGAGAGAGGGAAAGAAGAGAGAGAGGGGAAGAGAGAAGGAATAGAGAAAGGGAGAGAGAGAGAAAGAAGGAAGAGAAAGAGAGAGAAAAAGAGAGAGTGAAGGAAGAGAGAATAGGAGAGTGGGAGAGAGGGAGAGAAAGCGGGTGAGAGAAGAAAGAGGGAGAGAGAAGGAAGAGAGGGAGATAGAGAGAGGGGAGGGAGAGAGAAGGAAGAGAGAGAAGGAAGAGAGAGAGAAGGAGGAGAAAGCGGGAGAGAGAAGAAAGAGAGAGAAGGGAGAGAGGGAAGGAAGAGAGGGAAGGAAGAGAGAGAGGGGAAGAGAGAAGGAATAGAGAAAGAGAGAGAGAGAAAGAAGGAAGAGAAAGAGAGAGAAAAAGAGAGAGTGAAGGAAGAGAAAGAGGGAGAATAGGAGAGTGGGAGAAAGGGAGAGAAAGCGGGAGAGAGAAGAAAGAGGGAGAGAGAAGGAAGAGAGGGAGATAGAGAGAGGGGAGGAAGAGAGAGAGAAGGGAGGAAGAGAGAGAGAAGGAGGAGAAAGCGGGAGAGAGAAGAAAGAGAGAGAAGGGAGAGAGGGAAGGAAGGAAGAGAGGGAAGGAAGAGAGACAGGGGAAGAGAGAAGGAATAGAGAAAGGGAGAGAAAGAGAGAGAAAGAAGGAAGAGAAAGAGAGAGAAAAAGAGAGAGTGAAGGAAGAGAGAGAGGGAGAATGGGAGAGAGGGAGAGAAAGCGGGAGAGAGAAGAAAGCGGGAGAGAGAAGGAAGAGAGGGGAATAGAGAGAGGGAAGAGAGAGGAAGAGAGAAAGAAAAAAAGGAAGGAAGAGAGAGGAAGAGAGAAAGAAGGAAGAAAGAGAGAGAGAAAGAGAGGGAGGGAGAGGGAGAGAATAGGAAAGTGGGAGAGAGGGGGATAGAGATCGCAACTAGGGGATCCTCTCGGTAAGCTGACATTAAAACTCTTGGCAATTACGGCTCGTTGTCTTTTAGTCTGGTTCCTTCTTTCCAACCGTCGACTTTGCTATATCCTTTTCCAACTTGACATGTTTTGTCCCGGCAATTTACACTTTTTTTTTACAAGATGCAATCGTGGAAATTCCATAGAGTTTGGCTTTACGGCATATCAGCTTTTCTTAGACTTTATAATGCCGAAACAAGATACACTTATTTTACAAGGGAGTACGGGTATTACATTGGATGCGTATTTATTTCTGGATAAACGAAATAAATCTATTTATGTCAATAAGCGGATATTTTATAAGCAGCAGTCAGAGAGTGTTCTACATAAAAAAGGTTGACGGCTGCCTTATTCCGCATTAAAGAGCCCAGCCAAACGGGAGCTAAAAAAAATTATTTAATAATAAATATTTAATTATTATCTACATACGTATACGTTTCATCCTTGCGGAATCATCAGTGTATAAATAAACAATCAAGCCGGTCGCACGATTCGAACTCCAAAACGAGAATTGCTTGTTTATATCTCCAAATCCGACCCTTAACCGATGAGGCCGTCACGAATAACCGTACGAAATCATACGAAATAAACGTTGATTGTAAAACAAAATTTTAAAAGATAATTTCCGAAACTAACATGTGACAATTAATTTGTCGATACCCTATTTCTAATAGGGTAAGGACAAATTAATAGATTTATGATGGGAAGTAGTGAAATTATTTTTAATTTAATGTTTGAAATTTCATTTTGCCAAACGAAGAAAAAGTTATTTTATTTATAATATGAGTTCTGGAATAAATTGGTTTTGAAACAATTGTAAAAGTGACTTTTGCGATTAATTTTTAAATATTCTCTAAGAAAGATTATATATATATATATATATATATATATATATATATATATATATATTGTGTGTGTGTGTGTATGTGTGAAGTTAGTGGGGGAGAACTCGTCAGAATTCTCGGTTATTAAATTTTAAAAACTAAGAGCGTAACATTCAATTATATATGTTTTGTAGAAGATAAGAACACCACCCGTACCGTCGGTTTCAAATTTAAACAAAGGGAACCTATAATTAGTCTTTTATAGCGGACTTTTTTGAGCCTCAGTTTATCTTCATAAGAGCCTCAAGAGAGTCCGGTAAAGGACACCAATTATAGGTCCCCTTTGTTGGATTTGAAACCGACAGTTTCTAATCTTCTGTTATACATATATATATATATATATATATATATATATATATATATATATATATATTATATTCAAATATATTGATAAAATTAAATAAGAACAAATAAGTTTCATAAGTGACCAGTACACAATAGAGCTTTATCAATAACATTCATATAAAAAATAGGACAGCCTACGCAAAGAAACTTGCGTTTTTGGTCAAGCCACTGAAGGGCTGTAAAACAACTAAACATTACTTAGTATTTTCACAGCTCTGTAGGCGTGCACGCCCACAGAAACGCACATTTATTTGCGTAGGCTGTTTTAATGTTTATATATATATATATATATATATATATATATATATATATATATATATATATTATCGGGGCTTCCGAAAGTATACCTGAGGTTTACGTAATTGCAAAAACCATGTTATAAACATGTGATGGCTTTGTTGCAACTACGAAATGAGCCTCGGTCCTAGGAGGAGACAGAACACTTACACAATGAGGCGCTGGCAATCGGGACGATAAGATGTTATATTAAGATGATTTGATCTATTAATATTTAATGACCAATTTATAAGCACATGTTTACTTTGCAACCTGAGGGGCAGAAAGAAACATAATGCCATACCTCACAAATGAAAAAGTGAAAGTTCCAAAGTGTATGGGTATACAATTCAGCCATGTTGTTTCTAACATTCAGAAGTAGTCACGTTGCGCTCACGACGTAAGTATGCTTATTTACCTCCTTTGCGGGAGGTCAGACACAAGGTCAAAGTATTTTTTTAGTTACCTCCTTTCCAGAGGGGGTAAAGACATGGTTAGGTGTGGAAAGCAAATGCACTAGGATTAGCTCGCTCTGACATACAAAAAATGCTTGAGCAGCCCCGTCGGTATTCCCCGTAGGGTCTCCTCAGGCGATTAGCAATAAACAAACCCCCTTCTCAAATAGAAGGTAAAGCCTGGGAGGGTGGACTTTCTCAGTCTGAACAGGACCATACCTCAGTCCGACAGCAACAAAGTCGCTGTCGGACCGATGTCGAAGACGTATCAAATATTTCTATTAAAACATAATAAAAATACTTTAAAAAATGTTTTCAATAAATATTTAATAAAACAATATTATTCAACATGACCAGGAACAGGAAGAAAGTGTAGTATCTGTTCAGATGTTACACTCAGTCTATTCTGTTCTCGGTGAAAGAGAAGTCCTTCTAGACTAAGACAACTTTTTTTCCAATCCAGAGTGCCCTTTTTAGGGAGCTGGATTTTCGCAATATTAAACACCCACCTTATATCTACCTTTGCCTTCGTGGAGACTCAAGTAAATAGTATTATTCAGCATTTTTCGATTAAACTAACTGTTTGACCTTATTTCAGTGTTGTTTTTTAAACAACTACCAATAAGAATGGAAAAACATTTTTGTTTACCCTACTCTGTCTCTTCACAAGGTTGGCCCTTGGTAATCTTATCGATATTAAAGTATTATTTCGATCATAACCAGCTCAGGATCATACAAAAACCGAATATGTAAGTTTTGCAAATGTATCTCGTGTAGTTTCTGACTTTTAGCCGGATGGACACAAATACATATAAAAAAGACTACTTACTTTTAGATGAGTTTAACACGGATAAAGTATTGAGACATTATCAATTAAACACGCTTTTTTTTTCTATTTTCAGGTTTTAAAATTTATTATTTAATATGGATAGCTTTTGAGTATCCATCTTAAGTACCGGAGGATTTACATTGAGGATTACGGAAAAGAGTTCCATCTATCGTACGCATCACGGTAAGAAAGCATTATTGATTTGTTGTTATTTATATATAGGGTGGGCAAAAATAAGGGTCCTATTTTTAAAAATTCATAACTTTTTTATTTATTGATTTAAAAAAAAATTTTTTTTAGAATAAGTAAAGGACCCCTTCCGAAGCAAGCATGAGCCGTATTAGCCCTAAGGAACGTACCCTCATTTAGAAAACATTATTTTTGCTTAAAAAACTCAAAACAGTGTAAAAAACAATACTTTAGTTTTTGTAAGTTTTAAGAAGTGTTTTTCGGCTAAAATTTGTTTTGTTTATTTCAAAAAATCTCGGAAGGGTCAGTCTACACACACATAAAGTTTGGTGAGTTTAACTTTTATTTTGTGGAAGTTATTCAAATTCAAGTTATTCAAATTTAAAGATAGGACCCTTATTTTGGCCCACCCTGTACTTGTAATGAATGAGTATCCAGAGGAGTTCAGTACGTACGAGTATTGGCGAAGTATCTGAGTCAGTTCCGACTATTTACGTAAAAGCTCGACAAACAAAAATCAAACTATTTTTTTTTTTTTGCAAATAATTTTCTTTTTTTTATGGAAATCGATCCAGACAAGGCATGAAGCCACTTGGTGTAAGGAGCTAACAAGAACAAATATGGTCATCGCAAAGACAGAAGATGCCTATTGGCTTTAGCCTTTAAAAGACTAAGGTTATAGGTAGGACGAAAACAGTCAGCAGGAAGAGAGTTCCACAAGCATGTCGTTCTTGGAAATAAGCTACTTGAATGGGAAGCTGTATTACAATGAGGTGTCAAAACAGCGAATTGATGGAGACCACTAGAACAACGAGTCAAACGAGCTGGTACAAAAGAAGCGGGGAATAGAACACATAATTCTGAAGAAAACATGCCATAATAGTATTTATTGAAAAGACTGAGACTAGAAACATCATGCCTGTGAAAGAGAGAGGGTGCAGAGAAGAAAAAGAGGTGTGGCCAATCAAATTACAGATACGTTTCTGCACCTTATCAAGAACCCTTAAATGGGACAGAGATACACCAGCCCAAATATGACAAGAGTACTCCATTTATTTAATGAAAGCTGATTAGAAGAGGTCAATATTTTTAAGTGTTTAGTTAAGTTTAGGGTTAGGGTCAGGGTCAATTACCCCCCTCATTGGTGTTTAGAATGTCCATGTGTTTTTTTTTATTTTAAATCATTTGTTTTACAAAAATAAGTAATCAAATAAGGTGTTTGATTTTGTTGTACTTCTGTAGTTTACAGGCTGTGTTGAAATAATAACGTTATTATTTAGAAAGCCATTCCTAACATGGGGGGGAGGGGCTTAGTTAACTATTCTGTACTTTCACCTAACAATTTAATATTAAATAAATGTATTAAAAGATTTGGGAAACTAAAACTTTCACCGGAAGTTTTTACGGATGAAGTTAATGTCAGGAACTAAATCTGACATAACACCGTTTGCTACTGACTTTAAGTCGCTTACTCTTCTTGTTTGCTGACGTTCCTTATCGTGAAAGAAGATGTAATACCAGGAAGGATGAACCTCCTCGCCCCGAGCTGGACCCTATTCTATTCCGATAAAGAAGGGTATGGGTGTTCAAGTCAGCCCCTGCATTGCCAAAAGATGGAAAAGCAGCCAGAGCCATACGTCACCACACCGACATAGACACACGCAAAGCGGATCACCAATATAAACACCGCCTCCACTTCAAAGTCCAACTTCCAAATACTTATTCCGGCAAAATAGATTGTTAATGAAGTTATCATATCTGACTTTCTTTGAGGTCGGCCACAAGAACGCGAAAAACGGACGAGAAGAAAAATGCCAATAAAATTGGACAGCGTTTGAAAATTGTTCTTCTTGTTTTTTTTCCGGAAATGGGAAAAATAATGACTTTACAAAAACAAAATGTTTCGCTTAAACCATGTCTAGAGACATTCTCGCATATTTATAAAAGGTTTGATCGTTCGCTTGGTCTGTCGCTCTCGGTGGCGTACAGAATGGCCGGTGGCCTCGGGCATCCACATTTCAGGCGCATCCAATAATAATCTAACTTGGTCTGTCACGCTAAAGTTCGAAATATAATTTTTAGCGCTAAACGCGCTGATTGAATAGACGCATGTTCGTTATTTTTCCGATTCTTAACCAGATAAAGTAATTGAGTAAAACATCTGAAAGTCTTCAAAAATTTCAAGCAATGGCGACCATTGGATTGCTGAGATGCTAAACTATATTAAAGCGGCCTCAGTTAAATAACAACGCAGGAAGAAATTTTAGAAACAGTGACTACGCAATACGACTCTGGTGCCCTTCAGTTTGAAATAGTATTTTTGTTGGTCTGTCACGTTTCATTTTGAAATAGTATTTTTGTTGGTCTGTCACGTTTCATTTTGAAATAGTATTTTTGTTGGTCTGTCACGTTTCATTTTGAAATAGTATTTTTGTTGATCTGTCACGTTTCATTTTGAAATAGTATTTTTGTTGGTCTGTCACGTTTCATTTTGAAATAGTATTTTTGTTGGTCTGTCACGTTTCATTTTGAAATAACATTTTTGTTGGTCTGTCACGTTTCATTTTGAAATAGTATTTTTGTTGATCTGTCACGTTTCATTTTGAAATAGTATTTTTGTTGGTCTGTCACGTTTCATTTTGAAATAGTATTTTTGTTGGTCTGTCACGTTTCATTTTGAAATAGTATTTTTGTTGGTCTGTCACGTTTCATTTTGAAATAGTATTTTTGTTGGTCTGTCACGTTTCATTTTGAAATAGCATTTTTGTTTGTCTGTCACGTTTCATTTTGAAATAGTATTTTTGTTGATCTGTCACGTTTCATTTAGAAATAGTATTTTTGTTGATCTGTCACGTTTCATTTTGAAATAGTATTTTTGTTGGTCTGTCACGTTTCATTTTGAAATAGTATTTTTGTTGGTCTGTCACGTTTCATTTTGAAATAGTATTTTTTTTGATCTGTCACGTTTCATTTTGAAATAGTATTTTTGTTGATCTGTCACGTTTCATTTTGAAATAACATTTTTGTTGATCTGTCACGTTTCATTTTGAAATAGTATTTTTGTTGGTCTGTCACGTTTCATTTTGAAATAGTATTTTTGTTGATCTGTCACGTTTCATTTTGAAATAGTATTTTTGTTGATCTGTCACGTTTCATTTTGAAATAGTATTTTTGTTGGTCTGTCACGTTTCATTTTGAAATAGTATTTTTGTTGATCTGTCACGTTTCATTTTGAAATAGTATTTTTGTTGGTCTGTCACGTTTCATTTTGAAATAGTATTTTTGTTGATCTGTCACGTTTCATTTTGAAATAACATTTTCAGCAGTCTGTTACATTTCATTTTGAAATAGTATTTTTGTTGGTCTGTCACGTTTTATTTAGAAATAGCATTTTTGTTGGTCTGTCACGTTTCATTTTAAAATCGCATTTTTGTTTGTCTGGCACGTTTCATTTTTTAAATAACATTATCGACGGTCTGTCATGCTTCTGTTTGCGATAGCATTTTTGTTGGTCTGTAACGTGTCAGTTTGACATAGCAATTTCGCCTGTATGTTGCTTTATTATTAAATAACATTTTTGTTATTCTATCACTTTTCAGTTCGAAATACAATTTTTGTTAGTCTGTCACGCTTCAGTTTGAAATACAATTTTCGTTAGTCTGTCACGCTTCAGTTGGAAATACAATTTTCGTTAGTCTGTCCCGCTTCAGTTGGAAATACAATGTTCGTTAGTCTGTCACGCTTCAGTTGGAAATACAATGTTCGTTAGTCTGTCACGCTTCAGTTGGAAATACAATGTTCGTTAGTCTGTCACGCTTCAGTTGGAAATACAATTTTCGTTAGTCTGTCACGCTTCAGTTGGAAATACAATTTTCGTTAGTCTGTCACGCTTCAGTTGGAAATACAATTTTCGTTAGTCTGGCACGCTTCAGTTGGAAATACAATTTTCGTTAGTCTGTCACGCTTCAGTTGGAAATACAATGTTCGTTAGTCTGTCACGCTTCAGTTGGAAATAGAAGATTACAGTGGTTAAGTAGATAACAACACCGACTGATGACCTGGGTGTGCCAAGTTCAAATCCAGTAGGTTCTATAAAACCACTTTTACTTATGGATGTTGGCAACCTTCACGTGGTCCCTCCTGCAAGAATGCCAACATAAGAATGAAGCCATTTGTATCGTGCTGATTCACACGGATTTACGTTTACTTTGCTACTTGGAAATAACATGTTCCTTGGTCTGTCACGCTTCAGTTGGAAATAACATTTTTGTTGGTCTGTAACGCTTCAGTTTGCAATAGCATGTTCGTTAGTCTGTCACGCTTCATTTTGAAATAACATTTTCGTTCGTATGTAACGTTTCAGTTGGAAATAGTATTTTCGATGGTCTGTCACGCTTCAGTTACAAATAGTATTTTCGATGGTCTGTCACGCTTCAGTGTGAAATAGTATTTTCGATGGTTTGTCACGCTTCAGTTAGAAATAGTATTTCTGTTGGTCTGTCACGCTTTATTTGGAATAGTATTTTTGATAGTCTGTGTACGCTTTAGTTGGAAATACTATTTCTATCACTAAACGTGTAGATTGTTTAGACGAATTTAA
>OY744548.1:13283311-13295811 GCA_963556195.1 Sepiola atlantica | reverse complement strand
TACCATAATCTGATAGAAGACGATGCAAGAAAACGGGGAACGTTCGATTATCATAAACGGTGGAAGCAAATTGAGTTCCTCCTCGTCAAATCAGAAGGCGAAATATTAAAACTCGACGTTTTAGGCAACTCCGGTTTGTGTTTTATTCGAGTGTGCGTGATACAATTTCAAAAGGAATAAATTAACTTAGATGACGGATTCTATAAGTGCGTGCACAAAGATGGCGGACGTCATCTATCTTTTCTTTTTTTTCGTTTCTTCAAAAAATCAGAAATAAAGAACTAAAGTAAAAATGGCGGGTTTTTTCACTGGGAGAGCGGGAGTTGGGGAGCAAATTTGACCGTCGATATTAAAGGTCAGACAAAAAAAGTGGTTTTGTGGGAACTATTTTCAGAATTGTCTTCTGCATTTGTCTTTTACTTATTCTTTTATTTACTTTTGTTTATTTTTTGTTTATTTTTTGTCTATTTTTTATGTTTATTTTTCGTTTTCGTTTAACTTAGTTCTTACTTTTCTTTTTCAGCATTGACTTCTTATTCGTTTTCTTTTTTCGTTTTGCTATTTCTTTTTCATTTTTTCCCCCAAATTTTTGTTCTTTCTTTTTTATTAGCATTCTTTATCTTTTTCTTATTTTCTCGTGTTATTTTTCATCTCTTTTTCATCCTTAATGTTCGTTTAATTCATTCTTCATCGGTGCTTCGTTTTTTTTCTTCTTTTCCTTCATTTTTTCTTTTTCTTCTTTTTTTCTTCATCTTCTTTTTCTTCTTTCAATAAACATGCTTGCTTTTCTTATCCTTCTTTATTCTTTTTTGATATTGCCTTTCTTCTTCTTTGTTATCCTCTTCTATCTCTTTTCCTCATATGTGTTTGCTATTTGTCTTCTTTTCCCCCTCTTTTTTCATGTTATTACTGTTCTTTTTCTTCTTCTTCTTCTTCTTCTTCTTCTTCTTCTTCTTCTTCTCTCCTTCTTTCACTTCTATCTCTTCTTCTTCCTATTCTTCTTATCATCATTCTCCTTTTTCTTCTCTTTCTTCTTCCTCTTCCTCCTCTTTTCCTTCTTCTTATCATCATTATCTTTTTTCTTCTCTTTCTTTCTGTTTTCCTCTCTTCTTTTTCATTTCGTTTTCGTTTTCGTTTTCTGTTTCTTCTTCATCTTCATAATTTTATCATCATTCTTCCTCCTCTACTTTTTTATTCTTCTTCTTCGCCTCCTAATCTTCCTCCTCTTCGTCATCTGATTACCATTCTTCTTCTTCCCCTCTTCCTCCTCTTCTTCTTCTTCTTCTTCTTTTTCTTCTTCTTCTTTTTCTTCTTCATTTTCTCTGTCACTCTTCTTTTTCATTCTCTATTATTTCTTACTCTCACACAAGTCAGTACATAAGTGAACGCCCATTGACAATAAAATGTGGTGTTCCCTGGAGTCGTAATGACAGCACGTCTCCAAAAATTCCCAGTACTCTCCACTCGATCACTGTTGCAAATCACTTTTCATTCTCGCAACAGCCGTTTACAATTGAAACATCGGCGATAACGGCCGTTGGCCTTTTCTGAAATGGCAGTGGCAATAAGCCTCCCCAGGATTCCATTACTATCCGTGCCCTTCCAATGGACCTCAGGATGGTTCTCTTCCTCCTCAATCTTTCGATCCTCTCAGACACTGCTGGTAGAACGGGGCGGGGCGGGGGGGGTTAAGGCGGGAGAAGGTGTTTGGAAATATGGGATTGTTATTTTTATTCTTCGTTTTGTCAATTTTTTTTGTCTTCATTTTCTTTCTTTTTTTTTCTTCTTTTATTCCTCTCATCAATTTCTTGTTTCGTGCTTCGTCTCCTCTTTCCTCTTCCTGCTATGATACGCTTTCCTTTTATGGCTCGCTTTTGTTCATCCATCTTTATGGGTTCTCTCCCTTTCTACTTCTCATTCACACTCTATCTCTATCTCTCCCCATCTCTTATCAGTATATCTATCCATCTCTTTCTTTCTCTCTCGCGCTCTCTCACTCTCTCTCTCTCTCGCTCTCTCTCTTTCTCTCTCTCTCTCTCCATATATATATATCAATTTCACGTATATGGACTGCTGTTTGTAACCTGGAGTAATGTCTTTCCTGATTATGCTTCTCAACTTGTATGATCTGGATGGACTGTATGGATTCAACAAAAAGTATGTTTTTGGGTTGATATATTTGATGTTATGTATTTTTATGTATTTGTGTATATAATTTTATATATTTTCAAAGCGTAATTTTATTACCTGTAGTAGTATAACTGCGGTAATTGTCCTCTGAAGAGAAGAATTATCTTTAAAAACTCATGAGCTAAGGACTTAAGGATACTTTGCTTGAACTTTTTGATTGACACCTTATTTTATTACTTCATTTTATATTATAATATTAATGCTCTATCCAGTATATTGAGCTTCAGTTTTTTATCCGGATGTTTCACTAATTATAAGATATTAGTTGACGCTTATATCTTTTGTTGGATTGCTTCATATATATATATATATATATATATATATATATATATATATATATATAAATAAAAGAAGACAAATAAGAAAATGTAAGAACGGCAAATCTATTTCATCTTCGGTTGTTCAATGCAAGGTGTATTCAATAAATGCATGTTTATTTTTTCTTACCTTAAGCCAGGCTTTTCAAAGAATATAAATTTATCATCAGAGGAATTACATAGATTGATAAGTTGACGGAGAATAGCCAAAAATCATTATTTGAAAAATTTGAGAAAGTTATAAAAAGTATATATATAAAGTTATTTATGGCATCTCTCTCTTTATATAGTTTTCTTTCTTTGTTTTTCTCTCTCATTCTATTGATCTGTATTTTTTCTCTTTTTATCCCCTCTTTCTTTCTCTCTCTCTCTCTCTCTCTCTCTCTCTCTCTCTCTCTCTGTTATTAGTTTCTTTTTTTCTCTCGTTTCTATTTATATGTATTGTTATGTCTTTTCACGCACCCTCTCTTTCGCTGTCTTCAGTTTTCTTTCTTTCTCTCTCTTTCTCTCTCTCTCTCACTCTCTCCCTATCCCTGTTCCGCTCTCACACTACGTTTCTCCTCATCTCTCTTTTCTCATTCTCTTACATTTCCTTTCTTTTTTAATCCACATCTCTCGTTTTCTCTCTTTTTCCCTTTCTTTCTTTTCTCTCTTTTTTACCCCCTTTGCTTCGCTCTCCTTCTTTCCCTATCAAACTTTATATATTTTCCTCTATGTCTCTTTTCTGAGTCTCTCACATGCTTTCTTTTTATTTTCATCCTCATCCCCCACCTCTCTCTGTCTGTCGTCTCTGTGTCGTTTGTTTTTTCTCTCTCTCTCCTTCTCTCTCTCTCTCTCACCTTCTCTCTCTCTCTGTCGTTTTGTTCTCTCTCTTTTTCTATTTCTTTCACTCTTTCTATTTCTCTTTATCTCTTTTCTACTCTCTCTTCAATGTTTTAACCACGTCTCCTGCTTCCTATTGCCTTTTCCATTCACCTTCTTTCTGAGTGATTCCTGTTTTTCAGGCTAAAATGTAAGAGGTAAGAGTGTAGAATCAGTTTGTACTCTGCTTTTGTTCCAATCTATAGTGATAGGGTTAGGGTCCAGCTGGATTTACTCCACATACAAAAAACGACGTCGTGTCTAAATTTTCTTTCGTAGGTGAAGGGTGGGCTAAGTAAATAGGGTCTCTCTCTCTCTTTCTCTCTGTCTCTTTCTCTCTCTTTCTCTCTCTCTCCCTCTTTCTATCTCTTTCTCTCTTTCTTTCTCACTTTCTCTCTCTTTCTCTTTCTCTCTCTCTTTCTCTCTCTCTCTCTCTCTCTTTCTCTTTCTGTATCTATATATATATCTATATATCTATCTTTCTTTTATTCTTCAATCTCATACCACCTTTCATGCTTCTTATATCTCCTCCTTCTCCCTTAAACATAATCTATCTCTTGCTCTCTCTCCCCCTCTCTCTCCCCCTCTCTCTCCACTCCCTCTCTCCCACTCTCTCTCCACCCTCTCTCTCTCCCTCTCTATCTATCTATCTATCTATCTATGTGTATATCTATCTCTCTATCTATCTATCTATCTATCTTTCTTTTATTCTTCAATCTCATACACCCTTTCATGTTTCTTATATCTCCTCCTTCTCCATTAAACAGAATCTATCGCTCTCTCTCTCTCTCTCTCTCTCTCTCTCTCTCTCTCTCTCAATCTATCTTCTATTCTTCCATCACTTACCCGTTGTCATGCTTCCTATACCTTCTCCTTCTCCTTTTAAAAGAAACTCTTCCGTACTCTCACCTTCCCTCTCCCCCTCTCTATATCTAACTATATATCCCATTCTTCTATCTGTTACCCTCATTTTATTCTTCCTAGACATTCTTCTTCTCTTTTTAATATAATCTTTCTTTTTCTCCCTCTTTCACTCTCCTTCTCCCTTTCTCTCTCTCTCTTTCAATCTATCTTTCATTCTTTCAATCTCTTATCCTCCTTTTATTCCCCCTTTCACTCTCCTTCTCTCTTTCCCTCCCTCTCTCTCTCTCTCTTTCTCTCTTTCTCTCGCTCTTTCTCTCTCTCTAAGTCTCAAGATTCCTTGATTGTTTCGTGAAGCAAACATTTGTATTCAAAACGCCTCGCCACTCTTTTGGCATCCAACAACTTATGGGGGTCAGACATATTGCGTGACGTCAGTGGATCACGTGATCTCATGAATATTCATAAGGCAATCACTGAAGCGAACGACGAACAGCCGCGCGTTTCTCCCCCCCTCCTCCCCCGACTCAACTCTACCGACAGCGCGCGTTATTCGTTATTCTCCTTCGCACACCCGACCCGCCATCTTTACGCATTGCTTTGCCTTCCTTCGGCTTTTTGTTTTCTTTTTTTATATTTTCAAAGCTTGTTTCAAGAATGGAAATTATCAAGTTATGTCCATACAATCTGCGCGTCTCGCGACCAAAAAAAAAATGCCCTTTCAAAACGTAAGCGTGACGGCTCGATTGACAAACCGACATACGGAAATAACTTTTTTTTTACTGGATGATAGACGCATCTACAAATGCTATTTCAAACTTAAGCCTCACAGACAGACACAAATATAATTCGACGCCTAAGCGTGACGGCCAAACAGACAGATATAAAATAGAATTTCAAATTTAAGTACGATAGTCAAACAAAATATATTGTCAAACTAAATCCTCACAAACAAACAGACAGACAAAAATATAATTCCAAATTTAAGCCTGACAGACAGACACAATTTCATCAACATATAATGATAATTATATTTATTCTGAGATCAATCATTCTCTCACCTACAACATCCACGTAGACAGTGCTCACTATACTTACTCACTGCAAATTGTCTACTGTACCTACCATTCATAACACTGCAGATTTTTATTTCATTCGGAACTGTTAAACAAAAACACCGCCGAGTACAGATTACGGAAATATCATTCCGCTATTCCGAACACATAGAATCTACACGTTACGGAATAACTGATTACATTAAAACAAACATATCACGCGCATAATAACAAAACCGCTTTCACGCGTAGTAAGTACACTTCTTCATTTTATAACATTAAAAATAAACATAACATAATAATATTTGGCACTCCAAGAAAAACATTTGACTCTGAGTCAGCGTGCCGCTATTCTGAATTCAGAACAGCAAGCCACAATCAATAGACTGTCTCTCCGGTCATAATTTTTTAAAAGTCAAAATCGTTTTCATATAAAACTTTATAATTAAAATTTGTTTGTATTTTTTTAATAGAAAATTAAATATGAAGTAAAAATGGATTTTTAAAAAAAAAATATCGACGATCCGATAGCACAAACTATTTGATTACTTATTTTTTCTAAAATAAATTATTTAAAATATAAATACAAAACTTTTCCTTTCAGCAAGTTTTAATTGTAACGTTTTGCATGAAAAAGATTTTGACTTTTTAAAAATGATGACCGGAGAAACAGTCTATTGATGGCAGCTTGCTGTTTTGAATTCGGAATAGCGGCACGCTGACTTCTTTTTTTCTGGAGTGCCGAATATTTTTATTTAAACCAATCATCTTTCATTCGTCAACATTAAAAATAGATTTCTTTCGGGTGACATATGCTACGCGTTACGTCTTTTTCAAGATCGCTAGAATTATAAACGAACAGGTCGCCACTTAACACAGACCATCATTCTTACAAACATAAGTGATTTCGGTGTTTTAATATATCTATACATCTTTTAAATATTTTTACATCTTTATTTATTATTATATTGTTATTTATTTTTATTTTAATTATTTTATTATTTTTATTATTATTATTTTTATTTTATATTTTTATGAAACTAAATTTATAAAATTTATAAAAAACTTTCATTTTCTATATTTGTTTTAAATATTTTTATTTTATTATTTTATTATTATTTTATTTTATTATTTTTTATTATTGTTATGTTACATCTTTTACATATTTTATATATATACACTATTCTTACAAACGTAAGTTATTTCGGTGTTTTAAAATATCTATGCATCTTTTACATATTTTTACATCTTTATTTATTATTATTATATTGTTATTTATTTTAATTTTTATTATTTTATTACTATTTTTAAAAATTTCATAACCCTAAATTTATAAAATATATTAAAAAAAATTTATTTTATATTTTTTTAAATTTTTATTTTATTATTTTTATTATAATTATTTTATTATTTTTATTATTATTTTATTTTATTTTATTTTATATTTTCATAACCCTAAATTTATAAAATATATTAAAAAAAATTTTTTTTTTTAAATTTTTATTTTATTATTTTTATTATAATTATTTTATTATTTTATTATTTTTATTATTATTTTATTTTATTTTATATTTTCATAACCCTAAATTTATAAAATATATAAAAAAATTTTTTTTTTTTTAAATTTTTATTTTATTATTTTTATTATAATTATTTTATTATTTTATTATTTTTATTATTATTTTATTTTATTTTATATTTTCATAACCCTAAATTTATAAAAAAATTTATAAAAAAAATTATTTTATATTTTTTAAAATTTTTATTTTATTATTTTTATTATTATTTTTTTATTTTATTATTATTATTTTTATTATTGTTATTCTACATCTTTTATATATACAGCATTCTTACAAACGTATGCAATTTCGGTGTTTAAAATCATTCCTTACACATGGGTTCAATAACAGAGAGTACATCTGTAGTTGTGACTTTTAACATTAATTAATATCAACAACCGTACGTATTAGAACGATTCAGCGTAAATACTATTTTTCATTGAACATTTTTCGTAAAAGATATTATACACGTGACCCATACCAAATGATCATGGTTGCACCTTTTTACTCACATACTTGACTAGAAAAAAGTATTTACGGATTAACACCATCAGATCTGTTTTCATGTTAAAGCTCCATATGAAAATAGAGTTCACGTGACTGAAATAGTAATTACTGACCACCTTTATCTGTTCAATTAATACACATCACAAACATTGTTTTAAATTGAAATCAACTGTTATATTTTCCTCGGGCAACGCCGGGACACAGGTCCCGCTAGTTTGAAATATTTTTATATAGCGTACAACATGTTTAAATCTAGCGGTTTTCTAGAGAAGTTGTTGTTCCGATCTAGCGGACGCATCTGATGATTCTTGTTAAGACTATCTCCTAAAGAGTAAGAGATGATAGCGTTATAATAAATATAAGAAATCTATCTTTGGTGGCAACAGATCGAGTGGATATTGACGGGGTTTCGGTGGGGTTTCGGCAACAGCCTCCTTCTTCTTCTTCTCCTCCTCCTTGGATTCTTGTACGAAGGAATTCTGCGATGCAGGTCTGCTCTTCGCCAATTCTTTTCATTCCGCCCTCTTCTACACCAAAGAATTATTTTCAGTTCATTCTTTGGCGAATCATTCCACGCGTAACACAACAACAAAAAAAAAACACGAAAAAAAAAGAAGTGGTGACTTGATTGTCGAAGAACAATGTCTACACATTCCTCCTTAATTACAACAACTTACTTCATTCCTCACACAAAGAAAGAAAAAATAAATGTATGTATATATATATATATATATATATATATATATAAATATATATATATATGTACATATATATATATGTATATATATATATACATATATATATACACGAAATTCACATACTTTGGACAAAACATGAAACGCATGCACCCTTTTGCAAAATCTTTCTCTCAGCGCAATTCCATTTTTTAGTCAGATTTCCTTTTAACACACACACACACACACATATATATATATCTAGATATATATATATATATATATATATACATATTAGGGATAGAGATGGATGGGGAGAGAGATAGATGTGGGGAAACTATATGCTTGTGTATATACCTTATAGTTTTTGACAGACCTACTTTTTGAAGGTAAAAGCTCGATGATGGTTCACATATAACAACAGAGCATCTATATATATGTATATATATATATATATATATAGAGAGAGAGAGAGAGAGAGAGAGGAAGAGAGAGAGAGGGAGAGGGGGAGGGATAGCGAGAGAAAGATAGAGAATATTAGGCTAAACTCAAGTGACAATAATATTCATTTAACAGTTAATTTTCTCAAATCAAAACTTAAGTATATTTATGCAAAAATATGTATAGACATATATAACATTTATCTTTATAAACTAATATATATATATATATATATATATATATATATATATATATATATATATATACATATATATTACTTTATAAAGATAGAGATGTACCCTAACCCTAACTCTACCCCACACAAATAAGATCCCCTCGACACAACTCTACACTGGCTCCTACGAGGAAGGGTGCACCTTCTCCAAGTCATATTACCTCAAGTAACACCACTCAGCTGGATACTCCACCAGACTAGATGAATTCTTGTCCTGAAATGCGGTAAGACCAAGAGATCACAAGAACTGTATACAATAACAGAATTAACTGGTCAATTGGGGAGATGGAAAATTAATGTTTTTTACTTCTTTACCAACTCAATGTTTGGCAGAACCTTAATAAAATATCTATGCATCTTATATAGATATCAAGTGTTAGTTGCAGGAATGGGCCTCTTAAATTTCTGAGAACTTCGTCTGAAGTAAAATGAAACAAAAAAGGGAATATATATATATACTTATTTATAAATCATATTTTCCAAATTAACCATAGACACATGTGTTTCATGCTAAACCTGACATCATCAGTATAGGAGGAGACAATCCCTGCCGGTCACACGGTTCGAATCCCGATACGAAAGTCGTATTTAACTAAGTAGTTGGAGCGCGTACACATTGTCTGGAAATGGGAGAGTAAATAAACGTCTTAATGGCAAATTCGGCGGCCATTAGCAGGCCGTCGAGAGCACTCAATAAACGAGGCCCAGAGGGTTGTATAGCGAACTATATGCAAGGTGTTGACATCAAAGTGTGTGTCTGTACTCTATGCTGAGGAAGTAACTTGATATCAATAAAAAAAAAACCATATCGTCTCAGAAACGATCGTACACGAAACTGTTTATTTTGAATTCTTGGAACGTATGTAAATATATATATATATATATATATACATGGACGGCGGCATCTGGGGTGCAGGGAGAGCTTGAGCCCTCCCCCCCACACTTTTTGACTGGCCCCCCCCCCCACTTTACGGTCATCAATAGTGAAGTTATATATGCATGTGTTTAACCGGACCCCCCCACTTTTTAGGAGAGCCCCCCCCACACTTTTATAACTTTCCCGCCGGTCCTGTATATATATATATATATATATATATATATATATATATATATATATATATATATATATATATATATATATGTGTGTGTGTTTGTATGTGTGTGTGACTAGAGTCAATCATTTGTTTTTCACACCAAAAGCACACTAATATTTGTTATGTTTTTTCTTCTATTCATGACTGGTTAGCGATGCCTAATGTATTCTTGGGTATAGAGACCACCACAGGAACCACGTGAGGTGGTCTTTGCGAATGTTAATTTAAATAAAAGGGTTCCCCATTGTTTGTAAAAAGGGGAAGTTGTCACTGTCGTAAGAGCGGGACGTCATTTCCTCCCCGCCGTCGTCTCGCCATCTCTCTCAGCATTTTAACATTTACGCGGCAAAAGTCAACCTTCTCGCGTTGATGTATCGCAGTTAATTTTCTGACGCATTTTCGCTTTTTAAAAGAAAATGTTTGAATTTGAAAATGCCAAAGATAATCTTTTTGTTATATATATATATATATATATATATATATATATATATATATATATATATATATATATATATATATATTGTTCGAGGTTTAGAAGGTTGTGACAATGGAATCTGAGGTTATGGGCTCTGGGTGAATTGGAAGAATGTCTCGCTGATAAACGAGATGATAATAGACTTAAAGAGAAAACATGTAATGTAATAAAGTCATTTTATTTTCTACTTACCGACTTTTTTATCTTTAATCAATCGTGTGTTATATGGTGTCCAAATTATTCTAATATTTCGAGGTTAAAACCTCTTTTCAAAATAATCTATACCGAATACACATTTGTGTCGTTTGTTTGCCGGATCTAATATAAATATTTTGCTCATCCATCGTAACTTTAAATTATATATATATATATATATATATATATATATATATATATATAATTGTATATGAGAGAGAGGGGGAGAGAGGCATGGAATAGGGAAGAGGATTGCGAAGTACGGAGAAAGAATATAGAAACGAGGGAGAGAATGAGAGAGAGGGGGAGGGGAGAGACATAGAATAGGGAAGGAGATCGAGAAAGAATATAGAAAGGAGAAAGAGAGGTGAGAGAGAGAGGTGAGAGAGGAAAGAGATACTGAAAGAGATATATATATAGAGAGAGAGACTCAAGGAGATAGAGAAAGAGTGATAGAAGGAGAGAAATGTGTCGAGGTATGTTCAAAATAAATCAATAAAGTGCTCGATCGTAAGAATGCGAGTGCAAAAATACAAATTATTTCATTTTAAAACTATACAATAGTCTCAAAAGATTGACACGATTCCATTGGCATTAGTACCGGAAGATGAAAGCAGTGATCACAACCGTCTGTTGAGGTTTTCGAACTGTCTTCGTTCCGTGAGAAGGTGATAATTTTACATGGGTTCAAAAAGCTTATTCTAACCAGTGAAGGCCTATTCATTTCAATGAAACCATGGTCTATCTTTGAAATAGTAATACTTAATTTTGAATATATTTTAATATATATATATATATTTATATGTATATATATATATATAAATGTATATATATATATAAATGCATATATATATATAAATGCATATATATATACATATATATATATAAATGCATATATATATATATATATATATATATATATATATAAATGCATATATATATATGCATATATATATAGAGATATATGTATATATGTGTATGCATATATATATGTATATATGTATGCATATATATACATATATATATATATACATATATGTATGCATATATATATGTATATATGTATGCATATATATACATATATATATATGCATATATATATGTATATATATGTCTGCATATATATATGCATATATATATGTATATATATGTCTGCATATATATATGCATATATATGTTTATATATGTATGCATATATATGTATACATATATATGTATGTATATATGTATATATATGCATATATATAGATGTATGCATATATATATATTTGGATATATATGTATGTATATATACATGCATATATATATATATGTATGTATATATGTATATATATGCATATATATAGATGTTTGCATATATATATATATATATGTATATATGCATATATATAGATGTATGCATATATATGTATATATATGTATATACAGATGTATGCATATATATATATGTATATACAGATGTATGCATATATATATATATATATGTATATACAGATGTATGCATATATATGCATATACATATACACATATATATATATATTATGCATATATATATATATATATATTTGTATTCATATATATATGTATATATATGTATGTATTCATATATGTATATATGTATGTATGCATATATGTATATATGTATGTATGCATATATGTATATATATGTATGCATATATATATATATATATGTATATATATGTATGTATGCCTATATGTACATATATATGTATGCATATATATATATATGTATGCATATCTATATATGTATATATGTATATGTATGCATATATATATGGATATATATATATATTAATATATATATGTATGCATATATATGTATGCATATATATATGGATATATATATCTATATATATATGTATGAATATATGTATATGTATGCATATATATATATGTATGCATATATATGTATATATATTTATATATGTATGCATATATATATATGTATATATATGTGTATATATATATATGTATGTATATATATATATGTATGCATATATATATGTATGCATATA
>OY744548.1:13270811-13273311 GCA_963556195.1 Sepiola atlantica | reverse complement strand
GACAACTGGAAGGCGTTCAGGGGACTTACTTATTGAACGCCCCTCGTATGTGCCAATGAATGAAACGCCACTGCAACTTTCTCATTGGCAAATGTGCATTCAAAATGGTGGAAACGGTGCCTTTTGATATCACCAACGCCTCTGCTATCTGATGTAACTTCAATGTTCAATCAGCCTAGGCGAGTTTGTGGACTTTTTTTTATGTTTTCCGAGAGAACTGACGAATTTGTGTTTTTTACGACCGTGTTTATTCCTTCCATTTATAAAAATAAAAAAGTGTTCATGAATTATTATAAATTTTGACTTGATCAATTACCTTTTGTTTATGTGGGAATCAGGGATATCGACGAATACGTTTTAACCTTCATGATTAGACATTGCTGGTCTTTTCGGAAGTCAGCTCAATTTAAAGGCACATGGTGGAAGAACAAGTTTAATCAGGTACGTAGAATTTCTGTCAGAAATTATGCATGAAAAGAGTATTGATTTACTCCTCTCCAGGAGTTAGGCACAAGGCCAGTTTTTATCTTACTCCCACAAGTAAGATGCGACCCAAGGTCGGGTCGGGAAAGTGGGGTTTATAAATTGCCTGGGCAGCCCTGTCGGCATTCCCCTGTAGAGGCGCCTAAGGCAGTAAGCAATAAACCTCCTCGAACTGCACAGGACCATAGACCGGCGTAAATCAAGCCCCGACGGCCAAGACAATACCAGTCTATGGGGTGTAGTATCCATCGGAACAGATACTACACTTTGATCTTGGCCAAAAGGCCAGAACCTCTTAACCGTTGTTTCCGACGGAACAGAGTCCGATTAATTCTTATTAAGGGACGACTTTGTTTAAACAATATTTATTATTATCAGAAAGCAATTCTTTATCAAAACACGAAATTCAGATTTTGAGCATTTGCTTCAGTGGCTTCACTTTAATAGTGGCATCATAGTGGCTTCATAGTGGCATAAGTGGCTTCACTTTAATAACTGTAATTTGTAAACTAATACTCCAATTGAGTTCAAATTTTGACACACGCCATTTTAAAGTTAGTACTTTATGAAACAAATATAGATGTTGTATTAGTTGCGCAATCTAAATATAAGGCTAAAGACTTACTGAGTAATGATTTAAGTACGTTTAAACAGAAATATAAAATATGAATAAAAGTCAACTTCACCAAATCGGAAGGCAGCCGAATTAAAAGAGCAGATATTTGATTAGAAACTATTAATTCTTGTAGTTCTTTTTCGTACTTGACAATGAGCTGAGCGAAGCTTGGATTTACTTCCAAGTATCTCCCTCTATCTAACGTACGTCACGTCGGGGACTTACATCATACTATACTTACCTGGCCTTTTGGCTAGGAAGTTAGTGTAGTATCTGTTCCGATGGATACTGCACCCCATAGACTGGTATTGTCTTGGCCTTCGGGGCTTGATTTACGCCGGTTTGTGGGTTGTCCTGTGCCATGCTAGGAGGTCCACCCTCCCAGGCTTTGCCTCCCCTCTTTGGGGAGGAATAAGTTTATTGTTTTCTGCCTGAGGCGCTCCTACCGGTAAATACTGGCTTGTTTTCATTGTTTTTTTTATATAGGAATCAAATTATCACCCGTAATGTTTTTACTAAAATTCTTCTATCTTTTTTTCTTGTAGTTATTTTTGGATGCGGTTTTCAATATTGAATACCGTATGCACGTTTCCATCATGTAATCTTGAATGAAATACAGTTTATTTTTTAAATAAAGAAGATAAATTGATTTGAGCATGACCGGAAGCGTTAGTGAATTGTCTTTTCCATAACATTTTACCTTACATATTTTTGTAAAGAGGTTTGTATAATAGGACCAAGACCATCATATTCCTTATACATTTTCCTATCTCTTAAATTTAAATAAAGTATCGTTTACTTTTAAAATAAGGACACAATTCTCAATTAAAGATGATGACATGGATTTCAATGACATTTCGCCCAGGGTGAATGCCGTACCAAGTAAATGTATTTACCTCCCCAGGAGGTTAGGTACAAAGCCAGTTTTATCTTACTCCTACAAGGTAAGATGTGACCCAAGGTCGGGTCGGGAAAGTGGGACTTGAAAAGCCAGCGTCCGAGAAGGTGAGCACTCTGGCCATTAAAAATTGCCTGGGCAAGCCCGTCGGCATTCCACGGTCAAGGCGCCTCAGGCAGTAAGCAATAAACTTACTCTTCCCCAAAGATGGGCGGCGAAGCCTGGGAGGGTGGACCTCCTAGGACTGCACAGGATAGACCCATAAACCGGCGTAAATCCAGCCCCGAAGGCCAAGACGGTGCCAGTTTATGGGGTGTAGTATCCATCGGAACAGATACTTAAGTAAATCCAAAATGTTCACCATTCTGAATGTCGATGTATCTTGTTGTATGACTGTTCGTAGGACAGACGATTTTACCATTCCGCTAAACAACGGAAAGAAACAAATAATGTCACTGAATCTTCTCTACTCTTCTTACTGTTGATTCATTTTTATTTAATAC
>OY744548.1:13258311-13265811 GCA_963556195.1 Sepiola atlantica | reverse complement strand
TTTCTTTTTTTCCATTCACACTTTTTTCCAGACATTCTCTCTTTATTTTCGCAGTCTTTCCTTCTGCCTTTCTTTTACTTGAATCTTTTTTCTATTTCTATTTATTTTCGATTCTTGCTAGCATTGTATCCAACATGTTGTCTTCCAATTATATTTCATCTTATTATCTTCTTTCTGGTAATACTTTTGTTTCCAGACATTCTTTCTTCATTTCTTCTTTCCGTGATCTTTGCTTATTTCGGCATTTCTTTATTTCTCTTTTCTTTCTTGTCAGACTTTTCCAGACTTTTCCATATTTTCTTCACATTTTCTTCTCGTATCTTTCATTCTTGCCAGACACTTACAGCCGATTTTTTTTCGATTTTCTTCCAATTTTATTTCTGTTAATCTTTCCTTCGTGTCAGACTTATCTAGCTTCTTTTTTTCATTTTATTTTCAAATTTTCTGTTTTTATTTTGTTCTTTCTTTTTCATTAGCAAATTTTTCTGTCTGTTTTATTCAATTTCTTCCAATTAACGCACTGTTGCTTTCGTGCGAGACTTTTCTAGCCTTTTTTTATATTTATATTTTTGAGCTTTCTTTCTATCTCTCTTTTAGCCAGACATTATTCCCTTCCCCCATTGGTTCTTCTAGATTTTTTTTTCTTGCTTGCTAGATTTTGGCAGCTTTTTTATTTATTTTACTTCCAATTTTCTTGGTGTCTTCCTTTCTTTCTCCCAAAACTTTCCATCTTGTTTCTCCATTCTCTTAACATTTGACTTTTATCTTTCCGTATCTCTTGCTAGAAATTTCAGACTTTTATTCGTTAGTTTTCTCTCTGTCTTTCTTGCTTTCTTTCTGGCCTTTTCAGCCTATTTTTTCTTTGCTTTCCTCCCAGACTCATATAACCTAATTCTCTCAATGTTTTTAATCATTTTCCTTATATCTTTCTCTTTGTTTACTCGACTTTGTCAGCCTTTTTCTTGTTTTTTCTTGCAATTTTCTTTCTATCATTTCTTTCCTTCTTGCCAGACTTTTCCAGCCTATGTTTTCTTGCTTTCCTGCCAGACTCATATAACCTAATTTTCTCAATTCTTTTTTTAATTTTCTCTTATATCTTTCTCTTTGCCTACTCGACTTTGTCAGCCTTTTTCTTGTTTTTTCTTGCAATTTTCTTTCTATCATTTCTTTCCTTCTTGCAAGACTTTTCCAGCCTTTTCGTTAATTTCTCATCTTATTCACTGTCTTTCTTGTCAGATTGTTCTGGCTTTTCTTCTCTCTTTTCTTCATCTTCGACTTTTTCTTCATTTATTCTTTCGATTCTCTTTTAATTTTCTCCTTCATTCTCCATTTTCTTTTTCCATCTTTTCTTCTTCTTTTGTCTTTTTTTCTTCTTTATTTTCTTTTTTCCTTCACTTCTTCCTTAAATGAATATACATTTTTTTTAATTCTTCTGTTTCCTTTTCCGCTGTTGGCCATTTACGACCCGATGAAGGAATCATTGATATTATCAATATTTATCAAAGATCTACGTTCGCGAAGATTGCGACGCGAATCCATTCCGTCTTTTATTCCACACAGTTTGCTCTGCTTTTCGCAATTCCCGGGACCGTTGTTGCTTTTTAGATATATGTACTAGCTAATGTATACACTCTAGAACTAGGAAAAGAACGCGCAGGAGAGATAGAGAAAGATGGGGGGATATATATATATATATATATATATATAGAGAGAGAGAGAGAGTGTAAGATTGAAGAGGAGAGAGCAAAAGGGAGACAGAGAAAGAGGGGGAGAGAAGAGAGTGTAGGTGAGGCAAGAGAGAGAAGGAAGTAAATGAAAAGAGAGAGAGAAAGAAACAAACAAACAAAAACGAGAAGAGAGAGAGAGGGGTGAAAAGGGAAAGAGAAATAGAGAGAAAGCGAGAGAGAAAAAGAGAGAAGGAAAGATGAAAATAAGCCACATATAGAGAGAAAGAGATGGAGACACTCAGATGCAAAGAGAGGTACCAACAAAAATGTTATATATATATATATATATATATATATATATATATATATATATATATATTAGTGTGCAAAGTTGAATAGTTTTGATGGGAATCGAGTAAGTAATAAATATATATATATATATATATATATATATATATATATATATATATAAAATCACCATATAGTTAAAAAAAATTAACTTGCTCGATCGTAGGTTCTACAAGAGAGCTCATGTAAATTATTTTATTTAAATACTATACATTACGGTGTCTGTTGGGGGTACCTGGGTTTCGTCAATATTGTCATCCTGGATTTATGAAAAATATCACCCTGGTCATCCTAGAATGATCCGTAAGAGAGAGAGAGAGAGAGAGAGAGAGAGAGAAGATAGAGGGGAGAGAAATCCAGGTAAAGTAAACATCTACCTGATAGGAATCAAAAGAATTTCAACCAGGCTTATAAAAAGTGCTTAATATCAATAGCGATTTTATATATATATATGATTATTATTTTTTTTTTATACAGACATGTACAAAATCTGCGACACTGGCATATCGATGTTATCGATCAACAGCTGTCTGAAACTGAGATCTCAGCAGGAAGCTTTAAAATCCGATCTTTACCTCAGATCATATTTAAATTCTGCCTGATGAGATCTCAGTTTCTAACAGCTGTTGATCGATAACATCGACATGCCAGTGTCGCAGATTTTGTACATTTCTGTATAAATAAAAAATAATCATATATATATATATATATATATATATATATATATATATATATATATATATATCATACTAAATGGTCACAGCTTATCAAGGCCACAAATGTTAAAGATATCGTCAGTTGGGCGATAAGCGCCACCACGCGAGGATTGGAAGCACCTGCTGAATTAAACAGAAGATTTATTCCGAGGAATGTTTTATCCAGGAGGACGGCTCAACAAATTTTTGTTTACATTAGACTTGAAGACGTTCATGTTGTAGTCGAATGGGAAGCACCTTCGCGATATTTGTTTTCTACATATGGAAAGAAACTTTGTTCATGGCCTTTGGTACATCGAGAGAGAGAAAAGTGAAAGTTCTCTTCGTCGGTTATGGTCAGTCGAGTTCTTGCTCTGAATGTTTTACAGGTGTGTGTATGAGAGACATAAATATATATATATATATAGAGAGAGAGAGAGAGAGAGAGTGAGAGAGAGTGTGTGTTTGTGTTTGTGTGCGTGCGTGTATGCACGCGCGTGTTTATAATAGTGCGTGTGACCTGTGTGTTTAATGTTTGCGTCCAGTAAAATATCTCGTGAATATCTCGCGATTTTGTTTTCCAGTCATGAATCTAACGGAAACATCTATTCAAAACTTCTGCAAAATGTCACGAATATTTCCAGCCTATTCTTAGGGACATAGGGGTTGAGGGTGGTCTTGGTGGAGGAGGGTTGGAAAAGCGAAGCCGTATAAACAACTTGGGGTCGGAGGTGGAGACGGCCTCTGCCAGACAGGCCTACAGACAGAAAAACACTTATATACATACTTATGCCGAAGAGGAGCAGAACAAACAAAAAAAATGTCCAATATAAAAATATTTCATTAAATATTCACGCGGTAAAACTGAAAGTCTCGTTTGTTGCTGACCAAATGTATACGCCGGAAGCGCAAGCAATGTCCAGGGATATTTTTTAAGTGTTTTTCTCCTTACCAAAATATAACAACCATAAATGAAAAGGAAATCGTTACTATTAGCGACACCAAGATGTAGGGGAGGGCGACACGTTACCATTGATGCCCATATTGTAATGCTGCATGTTTAGCAAAAGGGGCATCGAGTACGATTTTTTTAGTTTTTAGTATAACTCGACCGAGAATTGAACCCCGGTCCCTAGTTCCATTATGAACACCCATTAAGCAAACTTTTCTAATCTAAAACTGAATTCTTATGTAAAATTTATCGGGAAATACAATGGTCGTAGTCCTGAATCTCTAAGTGCACCCATAATAAAGCTATGACGACATAACACCCTAAAACTTACATATATTTCTTATTCTCCTGAAATTTAAATCATATGTATAAACTTTTCTGGTAAAGACCATCGAAGTGTTCCCGGAACTCTAAACGTCTACCTAAACGTAAGGGAGCTAGGGGGAGGGGAGGGGGGGCTAAAACTCCTTAAAAACTTATAATATATCTTATTTTGATGGAATTAATATAATAAAAAAGAAATTCACCGGGGAAGACAATGGAAGTGGTAACGAATTTCTAAGTTACCGTCTATGTGCTGAATATTTATGTCTTTCTACCTCTAAGTTACCCATGGGGGGGGGGCAGAAACCCCTTAAAACTTCAAAATACATGTATCCGATTTTAATGAAGTTTGAACCATATGTATCAGACACTAGTTGACAGAGATTTCCAACATTTCAAGTTTAACCGACTATATTAGGGGGCGAAACGAGAAGAGGGGACGATAAAAAAGGAAAGTAATATGGTGTTATGACCATAGTTTTAAAAGTACATAGTAGTGATCCTACTCCAATCCCGAGAAACATCGAGTCATCTTGCTAGTTTATAACATAAAAGTAAACTTCTCAAAATCGGAACCCAGCCAAATCAAGACAACACACACTTGATTAGAAACTATTAATTCTCTTAGTTCTTTTTGTACTCAACAATGAGTATTGATTTACTCCTCTCTATGAGTTAGGCACAATGCCAGTTTTTATCTTATTCCTACCAGTAAGATGTGACCCAAGGTCGGGAAAGTGGGGTTTGAAAAGCCAGCGCCCGAGACGTGAGCACTCTGGCCATTAAAAATTGCCTGGGTAGCCCTGTCGGCATTCCCCGATAGGGGCGCCCCAGGCAGTAAGCAATAAACTTACTCCTCCCCAAAGAGGGGAGGCGAAGCCTGGGAGGGTGGACCTCCTAGAACTGAACAGGACAGACCCATAGACAGGCGTAAATCAACCCCGAAGGCAAAGACAATACCAGTCTATGGGGTGCAGTATCCATCGGAACAGATACTACACTTTGATCTTAGCCAAACATTGAGCGTAATTTACTCCTCTCCAGGAGTTAGGCACAAGGCCAGTTTTTATCCTACTCCCACCAGTAAGATGTGACCCAAGCTCGGGTCGGAAAGTGGGGGTTGAAAAGTCAGCGCCCGAGAGGTGAGCACTCTGACCATCAAAAATTGCCTGGGCAGCCCCGTCGGCATTCCCCGATAGGGGCGCCTCAAGCAGTAAGCAATTAACTTACTCCTCCCCAAAGAGGGGAGGCAAAGCCTGGGAGGGTGGACCTCCTAGAACTGCACAGGACAATCCCATAGACCGGCGTAAATCAAGCCCCGAAGGCCAAGACAATACCAGTCTATAGGGTGCAGTATCCATCGGAACAGATACTACACTTTGATCTCGACCAAAAGGAAGAGCAAACATTGAACGAGGCTTGAATATACTTCGAGTGTTTGTCTGTATCTACCGTACGACCAATGCGTACAGGGAAAGCGGTGATAAATCCTTGTCTGGCGAATGAGGCCGGAAACAAGCATTGTTCTTAAACTGGGCGGACACCTTTTTGCTCCGCACGCCCGGGGAATTACTGTGTCCACTTACGCCTTCCTTGCTTTCGGATATGCAGCGAAAGAAGGTCATTGGAACGCGACAATCGGGCCGTGAACAAAAAGACCCGAAAAAACACACGAGACGCATTCGTTCGTTTGAAAGGTCACTCGTAATGTCTCAGGGAGAATTTTAGCTGGTAAAAAAAAGTGACGCGGGTTATTATTATTATTATTGGTCGCTATGTAACATTTTCTTACGAGCTTTGAATCACCGTTGGTGAAGGTCGTTTATATATATATATATATATATATATATATATATATATATATCCTCCTCCTCCTCCTCCTCCTCCAAGCGAGGTAAACATCCATCCACTAAATAGTAATCCAAAGAATGTCAACCGGGCTTATAAAACGTGCTCAATATCAAATAGAACTTCTACATATGATTATTTTTTATTTACACAGACATGTACAAAATCTGCGACACTGGCATGTCGATGTTATCGATCAACAGCTAATTTAAACTGAGATCTCATCAGGCAGAGTTAAAATCCTATCTTAACCTTAGATCATATTTAGAAAGAACGTGTCTTTCGTTTTGCATGCTGACATTTGTTGGATGGCTTTTAGAAATTGACTTCAAAACTAACCTATCTCTGTCCAGGTCTTTGTTTATCCCTCTTTTGCTCAAGTACATTGTTCTCGCTTCCTCCCATGTTCTACTTGACCTTGCCCTGTGGGCTGACCCGGCTTCCTCATTTGATCTTCATCTACTAACCCAAGACCTTTCATCTATTCTTTCAACGTGATCATACCATCGAGGTCTACTGTCTCGCACGCATCTCCCAATACTGTCTAGATGTTGTCTTTCATTGCTCTCATCAGATCTCAGCCTATCTTTTCAGATTCAAGTCACACATCCATTGTATCCTTCTGATGCTTTATAAATATTTAAACAAATATTTTTTTGAATATTTTAAAAATATTTAAAAAAATATTTTTTAATTTATTTTTTTATACTTTTTAAACATTTAAAAATATTTTATTGTGATGTAAAGTTAAAAGAATTATTTAAAACTTTTTTTCATTTGAACTCAGAAGAGAAAAGTTTTAGGAACCCAGTGTTGATGGGTACTCTAGCTACTCTCTCTCTCTCTCTCTCTCTCTCTCTCTCTCTCTCTCTCTGTGTATATATATATAAATATATATAAATATATATATATATATATATATATATATATATATATATACAGAGAGAGAGAGAGAGAGAAAGAGATGAAAGATGAAAATAAATTCCATGGATTAAGGATATGAAGCTCCTTCTCTGAACTTTTGATGTTCTAATAAATATTGTATCTTTACAATTTTTTATTCTCATCTTTCATCTCTAGAATTGATTGCTCTATTAAATATATTGAGCTTTATATCGTCACGATAATTCAATTATCTTTAATTTAATTCAACATTTCAATATATACATATATATATATATATACAATATGTTGTAATTGCGTTCACCTTATTTTTTTTTGCACGTTGCAGATTTCAGAGACATACCTACATAACTGTATATACAAGGTGTTCATAAAGTCCGTGTTCACTTTAAAAAATGTATGACTTTATCTGTATTTACGATACAACCTCTGCTGAGTACATTGTTTGGCCCCACCCTAAAACTTGAATTTTACTTCATATATTCGAACCCATATCTAATATATAAAGTAAAGTTACTCTATTTATAACTGATTTGTCATGAGTTCATCGAGTTGAACCCGACTGAACTTTCATTTCTTATTATTTTCAACATACCAAGTTATATATCCTAGTGGTTTTACTCGCCCAATATCTAACAATAATAATAGTATTTTAAGAAAACTGAAAACCACTCATGGGTCTGCGATGAAACGGATGCTAAACATGTGTTAAGATGTGCACTGGCGTCAATTGGCCCATCCTTAAGTGGAAATTCTAGCCAAA
>OY744548.1:13248311-13253311 GCA_963556195.1 Sepiola atlantica | reverse complement strand
TCAGTATGCGTTTATGTGTGTCTATTGATCGATCTATCTATCGTTGCATGCTGGTATCTAATCTTCTATTTTTTTAGAGAAAAAGAGAGTGAGAGAGAGAGGGGGGATAATGCTAGAGAGAGACAGAGAGAGGGGGTGGAAACAGACAAATAGTGAAAGAGAGAGAGAGAAAGAAAAAGAGAAACAGATAGAAACAGAAAGGGATAAAGAGAAAGAGGCAGAAAAGGACAGAGGAGAAACAGACAGAAAGAGAAAGAGAAATAAAAAGTGAGTGTTTGTGAGAGAGACATAGGCCGAAAAGAAAAGAGACAGAGAGAGAAAGCGAGCGATAGAAAGACATAAACAAGGAGAGAGAGAGGGGGTAGGGGGGGTAAAAGAGAAAGAGTGAGCGAGAGAAGGAGAGATGAGATATTGATTTTGAGACAAGGCGACCTTTTTACGTATTCATGTAGCAATTTTCTCGTCTCCAATAAAACCGCAGTCATTCGAACGTGTTTATTTATTTATTAATAGAGTCGAAACTAGTCGTACACTGTAGCGATCACCTGAGAAGAGGTAGGCACTTCAAGGACGTCGTCTTCGCTGGTGTAAACAAAACCTTCTCTAGTTGCGCATACGATGATCGTGAGCTATAGCGATGGGCCAAGCCTCTTTCTATTTACGAAGACGGGAACCAATTTCATAAACGAATATCCCCCACTCTATAACAAAGGCCAATGTGTATTTATGTGTGTGTTTTCATGGTAAAAGTGCAGAATAGTTAACAGTCGAGAAATCATATACAAAAAGGAACAACAACAAATAACTTACACCAAACGCAGCAGAATTTAATTATCAACCGATCTGTATACATTTAACGTGCTGAAACTGTTTTTTGTTTTGTTTTTTTGTTTCAAAATTGTATTTCGTTCAAAGGTGTTTTTGCGACACAAAAAAAAAGATGGCGACCTGTCGCTTAATTAATAATGGGGGCTTCGTGCTTGCAAAAAGTAGTCAAAAAATACCTTACTCTACCACTAACGCTAAGTTCGAGTAGCAAATCGTCTCCTCAACCAAAAACTCTCGTAAAACAACATTTAATCGCCTAAGTTTTGCGAGATTAATTAAAGTTAGGCATCATGTTTTTAGCCATTTGCATTTTAGTGCTAACATAAGAGACTCGAAAATCGAAAACAAATTCTGAAATAAAAAAATTACAAACAGTTTCAACAAGTTAAAACTATACAAGTCGGTAGGAAATGTAATTCTACTTAGCTATACATTATTTGCTGTTATTTTTTTTTAATTTTTGTTCATGAATTATTTACTGCTAACTACTCTGCACTATTATGCACTTCATCAAATAAATATATATTCGTCCAGTCACACAAAAGATAGCCAGTAAAAAAAGTGTCTTTTTCTAACCTCAAGTAGTGACAGGGAAAGAGCGTTAAAGACATTTTCGAAAAAGCTGAAAGGAAGAAATTTGAATCAAAGGTGGATTGAGACGAAAGAAAACCAATGATCCTTGCCAGCGTGAAAACGGCTGTTGCAAAAGCGCAAAATGATGTGCAGTAGTTATCGAAAAAGACGAAGCGTACCGGAAATCTGGGGAGACATGTTGTCACTCAGACTCCAGGGAACACCACCCGTTTATTGCCAGTGACAATGACTTCTGTGAAAACTCTTAGTGAGATAATAATGGTGGTGGTGGTGGTGCTGCTGCTGCTGCTGCTGCTAGCCTAGGCTGACACCACACAAAATATGTGCATAGGGTCAAGGAGGATGAGGAGACCTAGGAGGGGCAGCACAATCCAGACCTCCTCTGGAGGTGCAGAGAGTGCTGGGACCTTGGGTTGGGGGGGGGGGGGCTTATTGCCACCCAAATCCCAGAGAAGACCAGAAAACAGACGAAATATTAAGGAAAACGCCTCGAGTGCTGAAACCATCCAACACAATTAAGTTTAAATAGAAATAGTATTAAAAAATATATAGAAAGAAAACACATGATGAAAATAAAAGGAAAGTGAAACTGCCTGAAATCCCCGAATTTGAGCGTCCTCGCCCCCCCTCCCCGCCTTTCAAAAAGAAAACGAATGAAAAAAAATGTGGCAACTGTCGACAAAGTTGTAAAAACGTTGGAGAGTTCAGTCCAAGGACGATGACTTTCTTTCCGACCTCGGTTTCCGTACGACTACCTCTTTCCGTACGGATCTCCATCTCTCGCTCTTTCTACTTATTTCCGTAAACCATGTTATCTCTCCCCCCCCCTCTCTCTCTCTCTCTCTCTTCCTCAATCTCTCGATTTCCCTCTCTCTCTCTCTCTCTCTCTCTGTGTCTCTCTCTCTCTTCCTCCATCTCTCGCTTTCCCCCTCTCTCTCTCTCTCTCTCTCTCTCTCTCTCTCTCTCTCTCTCTCTCTCCCTTCCCTCGTTCTCTCTCGTGTTCTACCTGCCTGCCTGCCTGCCTGCCTGCCTGCCTGTCTGTCTATGGGTTCGTCTGATTCTCCTCGCTCGCCAATAAGCTGCTTGGAGATGTCTCTCTCGTTGTTCGTCTGCTGCAAAGACAACGCACCGATAAGCGTGCGGTAGTCGTTTGTGGCTTCGTTCTGCTAATGATAATAATATCGATGGAGAGAAAAACAATGCTCGTCTGATACGGAATCTGTGTCAGTTGTGGGTCTTTAAATAACGAAACAAACGTGAGATAGATAGATAGATAGATAGATAGATAGAGACAAGAGTACCTAACTAGATAGCTAGATTGAATAAAGAATAGGTAGGTATAAGAACAGATAGATAGATAGATAGGTAGTTTTGACTCTATCTATCTAACTAACTATATAGATAGATAGATAGATATGAACATAACGGAATAGATAGATAGATAGATAGATAGATAGACAGATAGATAGATAGATAGATAGATAATACACGATATATGACTATCAGGTTTTGGCATATATATATATATATAGAGAGAGAGAGAGAGAGAGAGAGAGAGGAAGAGAGGGAGAGAGAGAGAGGAAGAGAGGGAGAGAGAGAGAGGAAGAGAGGGAGAGAGAGAGAGATGGAGAGAGGGAGGGAAAGAGATAATACACGATATATGACAATCAGGTGTTGGCAGATATATATATATATATATATATATATATATATACATATATATATACCAATATACTCGGCTAGAGAGATAGACGAACTTACCTTGCATCGAGGATACGTCTTCGACAATCATTCTGACAATGGCTTTGTTGCTGTCGGGCTGATGTATGGCCCTCTTCAATCTCAAGACTTCCACCTTCCCAGGCTTCACCTTATCTTTGAGAAGGGGTTTGTTTATTGCTAATCACCTTAGCGTCCCTACCGGGGAATACCGACGGAGCTGTTAAGGCATTTTTTTTGTTGTTGGTTAACTTGCGCTTATCCTAGTGCGCTGTCTTTTCAAAACCACACTTAACCCTAACCATACCTAACCCTAACCACACCTAACCCTAACCACACCTAACCCTAACCACACCTAACCCTAACCATACCTAACCCTAACCATACCTAACCCTAACCACACCTAACCCTAACCATAACAACACCTAACCCTAACCACACCTAACCCTAACCATACCTAACCCTAACCACACCTAATCCTAACCCTAACCACACCTAACCCTAACCCTAACCACACCTAACCCTAACCACACCTAACCCTAATCCTAACCACACCTAACCCTAACCACACCTAACCCTAACCACACGTAACCCTAACCCTAACCACACCTAACCCTAACCCTAACCACAACCACACCTAACCCTAACCACACGTAACCCTAACCCTAACCACACCTAACCCTAACCCTAACCACACCTAACCCTAACCACACCTAACCCTAACCACACCTAACCCTAACCACACCTAACCCTAACCATACCTAACCCTAACCATACCTAACCCTAACCACACCTAACCCTAACCATAACAACACCTAACCCTAACCACACGTAACCCTAACCCTAACCACACCTAACCCTAACCACACGTAACCCTAACCCTAACCACACCTAACCCTAACCACACCTAACCCTAACCCTAACCACACCTAACCCTAACCACACCTAACCCTAACCCTAACCACACCTAACCCTAACCCCAACCACACCTTACCCTAACCCTAACCACACCTAACCCTAACAACACCTAACCCTAACCACACCTAACCCTAACACACCTAACCCTAATCACACCTAACCCTAACTACACCTAACCCTAACCTTAACCCTAACCAGCTGGAAAGGAGGTAAATAAAATGCAGACAGCTAGACTGATGTATCGATCGATCGATAGATGTGATCAGTGTAATATAAACATAGATTCGAATCTTGCAGATGTAGATACATTCACGTTCGTACACGCAAACAAAAATATTAGATGGCGGTTATTAAAATTAGTCGATTGCATTTGAATAATAATTTTTTATTAATAATTTAACCGGCAAAAATGATATTTCACACTGATGCGTGACAGACTGACAAACGGGCGCCACCTCCAATAGCGCTGCATGGACGTATCTAAATATGCTATTTAAAATGTACGTCCAACAGATCAGCGAAAATGCGATTGATTCAAAACTGAAAAAGACCATCATAAATAAATGCTACCCCGAACTTGAGCGTGACAGATGTAACGACGGATATAAGCTATTATAGAAATACTTCAACTCATCTAAAATAAGATACGTCTATTAAATATGCGTGTTTGAAAGTAGAGCGTGACTGATCTACGGACAGAACATGTAACAGATACGCGTGGTCGCATTTTTTAAATATTGAATATCTTTGGATATTAAAAGATACGAGTTAATTTGATTACATTGTCTATCCCCTTCTTTCCATTAATCTCTCTCTTTCTCTCTATCCATCCTCTCTCCCTCTCCAGCTTCTCTCTCTCTCTCTCTCCCTCTCTCTCTCTCTCTCTCTCTCTCTCTCTATATATATATATATATATATATATATATATATATATATATATA
>OY744548.1:13240811-13243311 GCA_963556195.1 Sepiola atlantica | reverse complement strand
CTCTCTCTCTCTCTCTCTCTCTCTATATATATATATATATATACATATATGAGAGGGGGGAGAGAGAAAGTTATTTGTGAATAAACAAGTAGAGCATAGTAAAGTCAATGTTTATAGAAAAACAGAGTAGATATCATTAGCCAAAAGCGCCTGTATCGTTGCCTAGTGGTTAGAGCTACTGCCTATCGACTTGATTGTTGTGATTTCAATACCTGCTATGGATGGCTGCTGGTCTAACCAAACTGAAGAGCTGTGATACAGCGCAACAGTCTGTTTGTAGGTAACTATATATATATATATATATATATATATATATGTATGTTTATAGACCCATATATATATATATATATATATATATAGTATAAATTATTTTATTTATTTATACAAACATAAATAAAGAAAAAATAGAATTTCTACTATAATACAGCTCTACCTGTTATTTATTGAGCACTATTATATGAGAAGTGTACTTCCATTGTATTGCCATCTAAAAAAACAACAACAATACAAGTACTATCTATCTATCTATCTATCTATCTATCTATCTATCTATCTATCTATCTCTCTCTCTCTCTCTCATATATATATATATATATATATATATATATATATATATATATATTCGTAAATATTTGTCATATTTTGTATATCATAAAAATCTATATTTTCAGAATTGGCAGAAACAATTGTCTGTTAATAAAGTGTTATGGGATGATATGTTGAATAGTTTTCTGAATAACTATAATTATATGATGTTAAATTAAGAGCTCTGGTTGTATTATACACTATTGAGCTACTACATAAACCTTTGTGTTAACTTAAAGAAATGTATACAATATATATATATATATATATATATATATATATATATATATATATATATATATATAATTTGTGTGTGTGTTTCTCGAAATCCAGCATCCAGTTCTGTCTTTCTGTATCGCCGTCCCAATATTTTTTCGCGAACTGCTTCCAATCTTCTCTTTGGTTGTAGCGGTCAGGGAATGGTTGATTTGCAAATTCCTGGCTTTCAACAAGGGAAAGAAAGGGCCCTGTTCGCATTGTTGGGACTGCCGGCTACTAAATAGACGAACGCTCCAGCCCGCATCACTTACAAGCAAAACTGATACTCATGTGACTTGGGAGACGCACAACTTCGCAACACACACACACACACACACACACACACACGCACGGTCGTAAGCACACTCTTGCCTCCATCATCTATCCAATCTCCGCGATAGTACGACCTTCAAAATACGGGCAGTTGTAATCTAGAGAAAAATAAACGCTAGTGTCGAGGAAAAGATTTGTATTTTATTATTATTTTGTTTTTTGTTGCTTAGTTTTCAGCTAAAACAATTAATAAACGTAACTAGTCTTCGCCGTCTTTTTCTTTTTCTTCTTCCTCTTCTTTTTCTTCTCCTTCTTCTCTTTCCTCCTCTTCCTCCCTTTCTTCTTCTTTTTCTTCTTTTTCTTTTTCTGTTTTCTTCTTTTTCTTCCTCCTCTTCAGATTCTTCTTTTTCTCTACCTTATTCATCTTCATCTTTTCTTTCACCTCGTATTTTCCCTATATTCTTCATCTTCTTTTCATCTTCTTATTCTTCTTCCTCCTCTTCTTCTTCCTCCTTTTCTTCTTCCTCCTTTTCCTCCTTTTCTCATTCTTCTTTTTCTCTACCTTCGTCTTTTTCATCTTTTCTTTTCACCTCGTATTTTCCTTCCATTCTTCATCTTCTTCTTCCTCTGTAAATCTACTTTCTCTTCTTTCTTTTCTTCTTCCTCCTCCTTCTTCGTTTTACTTCCATTCTTCACATTTTTTTCTTCCTCTATCAATCTATTACTTTTTTTCTTCCTTCTTTTATTCGTCATCTTTCCTTCCTCCCTTAATCCTCTTCTTCATCATGTCCTCCTTTTTCTTCTCTAATTTCTTGTCCTCTTTTTCTTTCTTCAATTTCGTGTCCTTCCATTCTTTATGTTCTTCAACTCATTTTTTCTTCTTCTTCCTCTTCTTTTCCTTTTTCTTTTTCTTCTTTTTCTTCTTCTTTTTCTTCTTCTTTTTCTTCTTCTTTGATTTTTCATTCTTTTCTTTCCAATCTTTTTCTTCTTCGTCTCCTTTTTTCTTCTTCTTCTTTTTTGTATTCTTCATTTTCTTCTTCTTTAATTTTTGATTCTTTTCTTCCAATCTTTTTCTTTTTCTTCTTCTTCTTCTTCTTCTTTTTCTTCTTTTCCTTCTTTCTTTTTCTTCTTCTTTTTCTTCTTCTTTTCCTCTTCTTTAATTTTTCATTCTTTTCTTTCCAATCTTTTCTTCCTGTCCTTAGTATTATCCTTCCATCTTCTACTTCTTTTTCCTGTGTCAATCTTCTTCTTCTCCTTCTTGTTCTTCCGGTTGTTATTATAAAAATTATTAGTGTTAATATTATTACCATTTTATTGATCCCATACCAACGATAATATCGAAAAGGAGCTGATAATATTTAGAAGAATACGAGTAACAATAAAT
>OY744548.1:13228311-13230811 GCA_963556195.1 Sepiola atlantica | reverse complement strand
TTGGCCAAGTCTAGACTGAGTAGAGAACAGATCAAACCCCGTGATCCTAGCCCAAAATGGCGGACAGTAGAACCACAGCGATTAAAAAAACAAAGGACACTTTATTTACCTCCCCAGGAGGTTAGGCACAAGGCCAGTTTTATCTTACTCCCGCAAGGTAGGATGTGACCCAAGGTCGGGTCGGGAAAGTGGGACTTGAAAAGCCAGCGCCCGAGAAGGTGAGCACTCTGGCCATTAAAAATTGCGTGAGCAGCTCCGTCGGCATACCCCGGTAGGGGCGCCTCAGGCAGTAAGCTTACTCCTCCCCAAAGAGGGGAGGCAAAGCCTGGGAAGGTGGACCTCCTAGAACTGCACAGGACAAACCCACAGAACGGCGGAATCAAGCCCCAGAGAACAAGACGACACCGGTCTATAGGGTGCAGTATCCATAAACGTTGTTAGTAAAGAAGTTAGGAACATCAATTTTCCTCTCTTCAATTGACCAGTTAACTGTGTTATAGTGTATCTCCCTTGTGATCTCTTGGTCTTACCGGATTCCAAGACAAGAACTGATCTAGTCTAATAGAGGCAACATCACTTGGAGAAGGTGCACCATTTCTCGTATGAGCCAGTGTGGGGTAGCCGTGTCGAGGGGATCTTATTTGTGCTTCGAATTCTATGTTATTTCGAATATTTAGTCAGGGTTTACGCGTAAAGGGGAAGTATCTTCATGCCAGGTTGTCCTGAGAAACCCTCTGTACCAAGAAACCTTAGACACTCGAAGTGGTTAGTAGGCATATCGGATTGACATCCTTTATTTTATCAAACAAACTGCGTAAACACAAAAGCAGAAACTAACCCGAATTCACTTCAACAAACAAAAGCTAAAACTGAGGCCATAAAAAGCAGCTCCTAGAGACAGTCTAACAAAATGGCGCAAAAACGCCCGAAATGTTGATCACGTTATAAACACTGTCACTTTCCGTTTTTTTCTCGTACATTTAGCAGAGAAGACAAATCCGACTGACTACTAAACGCACACACAAAAGGCTTACACTCCTATCATTCTTCAACGCACGCAACCACACACTGCTGACAAAGACACACACATACAAATGGCTAAACGAATTATCAACTGTCACGCATGCACATTCGTACAACCACGAACAAAAAACGACACACACTTCAACACATAGCTACACTACGCACATACATACATACATACACATTCATAAATTACAAGCAATTAACATTCATCGTTTCTCTAACTGGACTCTTGAAATGAACACTTAATGCTCTGTAATTTGTAAATATATAAAAATTTTGTGTTACTTTTGAACTACGTTTTATTCTTCGGTCAAGTAATGCATGCTTTTACTTTCATTCAACTTTCATACATATTTTTGTATGTTTTATCTGTGTTTACGTAATAACACATTTCTTTACACAATCTAAATGTAAGCGTGGATCTTAGCATTTTCTCTAAGACATAATATCTTACTAAGCTAAGGTCCGCGCTCCTTACAAGCTAAGGTCCGCGCTCTTTACAAGCTAAGGTCCGCGCTCCTTACAAGCTAAGGTCCGCGCTCTTTACAAGCTAAGGTCCGCGCTCCTTACAAGCTAAGGTCTGCGCTCCTTACAAGCTAAGGTCCGCGCTCCTTACAAGCTAAGGTCCGCGCTCCTTACAAGCTAAGGTCCGCGCTCCTTACAAGCTAAGGTCCGCGCTCTTTACAAGCTAAGGTCCGCGCTCTTTACAAGCTAAGGTTTGCGCTCCTATGGGCATTCAATATCTCTCCCGGTAGACATTCAATTGCTCTTCATTATTATCTTTTTTTTGTTTAATTTTACTTGAGTCGAAGTTCACAGAAATCAAGGAACACCTTTTTGGGGCTAAAACTTGATCTCTAACAAGCGAGTTTTCATTTTTCAGGTGTTAGTTTTAACATTCGGCCATCTCTCGAGCGCATATGAGATCTCGATCGTCATCAAGAGGTTGTGCCTTTTGATATTTTATAAATGTTAACTTGCAGCTTTTTTTAATGTATAAAGCTTCGAGGATTGTAAGTCTGCGTGGACAATTATTTTTATGGATGATGTTAGTGTTAGTTGTTAGTATTTTCTTTATTTCGGCTGATTGTGTAGTTTTTGTTTGTGTGAGAGATGGTATCTCGTTGAATAGCGCTTGTGTCGCATAGGTGGTAGGTAAAACGTACATATATATATATATATATATATATATATATATATATATATAATAATAATGGTAATAATCCAGGTGAAAAATATCCACAGGGTGGTAATCCAGAGAATTTTAACCGGGTTGATAAAAAGTGCTCAATATCAAAATAGAGCTTTATATATGATAATTTTATTTACGCAGACATGTACAAAATCTGCGACACTGGCATGTCGATGTTATCGATCAACAGTTACTATAAACTGGGATCTTATCAGGCAGAGTTAGAATCCGATCTTAACCTCAGATCATATTTGGGATCTCTCCAAACGAAATCTCAGAATT
>OY744548.1:13213311-13218311 GCA_963556195.1 Sepiola atlantica | reverse complement strand
ATAAATATATATATATATATATATATATATATATATATATATATATATATATATATATGTATATGCATACATGTATATATATGTGTGTATGTATATATATATATATGTATGTATATGTCTGTATGTATATGTGTGTATGTATATGTATATATGTATATATATATATATTTATATGTATATATATATATATGTGTATGTATACATGTGTATATATATATGTGTGTATGTATATGTATGTATATATATATTGTATATATATATGTATATACTTATGTGTATATATATGTATATACTTATGTGTATACATGTGTATATATATATATATGTGTGTATGTATATGTATGTATATATATATTGTATATATATATGTATATACTTATATATATATGTATATACTTATGTATATATATGAATATACATATGTATATTCATATATATGTATATACATATGTATATATTTATGTATATACATATGTATATATATATGTATATATATATATGTATAAGTATATATATATATGTATATGTATATATATATGTATAAGTATATATATATATATATATATATATATATGTATATATATATATGTATAAGTATATATATATATATATATTTATATGTATATACATATGTACATATGTATAGGTATATATATATATATATTTATATGTATATACATATGTACATATATATATATGTATAAGTATATATATATATTTATATGTATATACATATGTACATATATATATATGTATAAGTATATATATATATTTATATGTATATACATATGTACATATATATATATGTATAAGTATATATATATATTTATATGTATATACATATGTACATATATATATGTATAAGTATATATATATATATTTATATGTATATACATATGTATATATATATATGTATAAGTATATATATATATATTTATACATATACATATGTATATATATGTATAAGTATATATATATACATGTATACATATATTTATATGTATATACACATACGTTATAGTATATATATATTTATATGGATATAAATATGTATGTATATATATGGATATAAATATGCATGGATATATATGTATATATATATATATATGTATATATATATGTATGTATATATATATGTATATGTATATACATATATGTGTATGTATATGTTTATATGTATATGTATATATATGTGTATGTATATGTATATATGTATATGTATATATATGTGTATGTATATGTATATATGTATATGTATATATATATGTGTATGTATGTATATATGTATATATATATATATGTGTGTATGTATATATATATATATATGTATATATATATATGTGTATATGTATATATATATATATATATGTGTGTATATATATATTCATATACGTGTATATAATCATATATATATATTTGTATTAGTTGTATGTGTGTGTTCGTGTGGAAGTATGGACTTTATGTCTACAAATTGTATATATCTTATGAATTCTTTTCCAATTTTATATCAAAATTATTTTTTAAATTATTTACCTACTTACAACAATTTATTTTTACCGTCCATCTAATTGTCTTAGTGAATTATTTAAAACTATTTTCCTATTGACATACACACAAATTACAATAATTTACCAACGTCTGATCCTCTAAAAATCAGGGTTATAAGAAAATATATAAACAAATGATACGTCCAATAGTTTAATGATAATTTTGTGCTTCTGGCATGTCTCTCATTAAGATGCAATTGTTATTATTATTTAAGTAATAATAATAGTAGTAGTAATAATAATACTAATTAATAATATTAGTAATAATAATAATAATAATAATAGGAGTAGTAGTAGTAATAATGATAATAGTAATAATAATAATAATAATAATAATAATAATAATAAAAAGAGTAATAATAATAGTAATAATAATAGTAATAATAATAATAATAGTAATAATAATAATAGTAATAATAATAAGAAGAATAGTAATAATAATAATAGTAATAATAATAATAATTAATAATAGTAATAATGATAAGAGTTATAATGATAATAGTAATAATAATAATAAGAGTAATAATGATAATAGTAATAATAATAATTATAGAAATAATAATAATAATAATAATAATAATAATAATAATAATAATAATAATAATAATAATGATGATAATAGTTTTCAAGTTCACTGTGGCGTTTACGAGAAATGGTTTATCGAAACTCGAATAATCGCATTCTTTATAGTACGTAACATACAATGAACAATGTTGGTCAAACACGACGCGAAGTGCGCTTTTAAAAACCCATGTCTGCAACATGAACATTGATGACTACGTAATCTGTACTCGTCGGATTCTGGTGAAAATGTGAGACGCGTTTATTATCGCCGCTTGCGACGGACAGCACGAAAGTAAAAGTTCACTACAATACTACACGACGAATACTGACCTTTATTAATTGATCTGAAACGTCACAGTTGGTCAGCTATTAATTTATATATATATATATACAATATATTGACCAACAAACATGTGTGGGAGAGCGTTATGATTTGACGATTGTCGTACAGAAACCAAACGGATTGTTATAATGAAAATAATAAACTTGTTACATTACAGTACATATGCATCAATAAGTGGGTGCAATGAAGATCCTTTCTTATTCGGTATCATTAACGATTGGCATATATATATATATATATATATATATATATATATATATATATATATATATATATATGTATATATCAGTCAATTTTAAATGATATATGTGTATATGTGTGTGAGAGAGAGTTTATGGCCATTAAAAAAATTCATTTTATCGGTTGTACTTTTCATCAGACAACATGAAGAGGTCAGTCTACATATATATATATATACATATATATATACATATATATATATATATATATATATGATTATATATATGTCTGTGTGTGTGTAACTTTAACTTACATATCTGTATCGATCCATATGTTTACGATTACCGTGTTCATTCTTATGAATATATTTAATTTCGATTTGTGTATATCTATATATAGATATATCTATATCACCAGATATATATTAATACGTTATATATATAGCAAATATAGTAATACGTTCTATATGCTTGCATATAATTTAATACGTTATATATATAGCAAATATAGTAATACGTTCTATATGCTTGCATATAATTTAATACGTTATATGTATGCATACAATTTACTACGTTATTACTACGTTATATATATATATATACATATATGTATGTATATAAATTAATACGTTATATATATGTATATAAATTAATACGTTATATATATGCATATATATTACTACGTTATATATATATATATATGTATATAAATTAATACGTTATATATATGTATATACATTATTACGTTATATATATGCATATATATTACTACGTTATATATATATATAATACGTTATATATATATATATCTGGAGATGGAACAAAATAAAATTATATATATATATATATTAGGATAAAGAAATTCACGTTCAAATCTTTTAAACTTCAGTTGCATATGAAGGACGCAAAAAGACTTCACTTTAATCATACACATATAAAACCAAGAATGAAGAATTGCAAATCTCTGATACCAGTCAATACTACAGGTGTAATTCAGCTCAATTGTTAGGAGTCTAAGCCCAAAACACTTCATAGATTTTTACTTAGTTGAATGCAATATCCATGAAGTAGTCAATATTATATGATCCTGCTCCAAAAATTTAACGGCAACAAATAATATAATTTCATGTAGCAGGATTACATTATATGAATTATGTCATAAATTGTGTATTCTATTGAATTATAATATATATATATATATATATATATATATATATATATATATATATATATATATATATATAATAACTTAGAAGAATACATTTCTTACACACACACACACACATATATATATATATCCGTTCTATTTATTTCATCTTCTTTGCAAAATATCGCTGCATATATATATATACATATATATATATATATATATATATATAAATATCAGTTCTATTTATTTCATCTTTGCAAAATATCGCTGCATATATATATACATATATATATATATATATCAGTTCTATTTATTTCATCTTCTTTGCAAAATATCGCTGCATATATATATATATATATATATATATATACATACTAGGCTATTCTATGTCTGACGTTGTTAATTTATATGTTGGTATTAATCTTTCTTGAGATAAAACTCACTCTTATTATATATATATATATATATATATATATATATATATATATATATATATATATATATATTATAACGATCCCCCAATTCTATCCATATCTACAAATTTATCAATCTAATTCCCTTTCGTTCAATTCCCTTTCATTCATATGCATCATTCATGTGCTCCCTTTGTGAATGAAATCAAAACGATCCGACTCAAATTACGACAAATAAATTTGTAGGAAACGAAATGTGGTTTAAAATTTATTTCAATTCGTTAAAAGAAAAGAAGAAGAAAAAAGTCAAATGAAACTTTAACAATCACGTGATTTAACACATTCACGCGTATGTACATTTTATTACGTATTTAGTACGCATTTTTATTGATGCAAACATATTTGGCTACACATGTGCATACAGGTTTCAGCTACAGCCCGATGTCAGACTAAGCTTCGTCAGGCCAAGTTCTACAATACTTTATATATAATAAAATTAATGTTAGGCAACCTGTTGATAAAAATTATCAAACCCATGCATAGATAGCTGCAAAAATAAAATATATCAAAAAAGTGTTTAATGTATAAAACACAAAAAACACGAATTTGTTTTATACTATATGGTTTTAATAATAATAACAATAATAATGATGATAATAATAATAATAATAATAATAATAATAATAATAATAATAATAATAAGAAGAAGAAGAAGAAGAAGAAGAAGAGGCATGCAACTAGACCCCCCACCGACCCCACCACCCAACATGTCTCAGTGGCATCAGCATCGGTTGTTACCACAGA
>OY744548.1:13205811-13208311 GCA_963556195.1 Sepiola atlantica | reverse complement strand
TATTTCTTAATTGATGTCTAATGAATATGAATAAAATTTAATTCAAATCTGAAATATTTTAATTTTCTATGTATGAAATCGTTTCCATATTATGCCCCCACCCCATTAAAACCCCTTTAAACTACTTTAAAGTTGGGGAATATTTCTTAATTGATGTCTAATGAATATGAATAAAATTTAATTCAAATCTGAAATATTTTAATTTTCTATGTATGAAATCGTTTCCATATTATGCCCCCACCCCATTAAAACCCCTTTAAACTACTTTAAAGTTGGGGAATATTTCTTAATTGATGTCTAATGAATATGAATAAAATTTAATTCAAATCTGAAATATTTTAATTTTCTATGTATGAAATCGTTTCCATATTATGCCCCCACTCCCTTAAAACCCCTTTAAACTACTTTAAAGTTGGGGAATATTTCTTAATTGATGTCTAATGAATATGAATAAAATTTAATTCAAATCTGAAATATTTTAATTTTCTATGTATGAAATTGTTTCCATATTATACCCCACCCCTTAAAAAACCCTTTAAACTACTTTAAATTCGGGGAATATTTCTTAATTGATGTCTAATGAATATGAATAAAATTTAATTCAAATCTGAAATATTTAAATTTTCTATGTATGAAATTGTTTCCATATTATGCCCCACCCCTTAAAAAACCCCTTAACCTACTTTAAATTTGGGGAATATTTCTTAATTGATGTCTAATACCTATTGTTTCAAATTTCACAAAAATCGAAGGTATCTCAATTTTTACGAAGGCCCCTTTACTTAATATAGCTCACACTATGCACCCTTACGCATAAAAACTGTTTAAAAATTCATAATGATCGATTTAACGAACACATCCTATGCATAGAAATCTATAAACATATACACATACTTAACTTTATATAAATAGAAATTATTAACACGAAGGCCAAGTGTTCCTTGGGATTGAACCACGAACACAATTTCCTATTATACTCAGTTCACAACAGCTATTAACTTTTTATTCTTATTTTTCAACTTTTTATTAAATTAATTTTTTGGAGTGGGGCCCAAGAATATACTCAGCATTGATTGAGTGAAGGGGCTGTCATTAAAGTGACATTAATTGAGATAAATTTCGGTAAATTTATTAACCTTCACCTCCTCGAGGCACATCCGGCGTTTCTATATTAGTCGCATTTCTTTTTTTTATGGATGTTAAGCGCGAACGCAAACTCAACGATAATTTTATTTACTTGCATCCCCACGAGGGCAATGTTAGACACGATTTTTTTTTTTTGTAATATGGAAAATCAAACTTTTAATAAAGGCTCATTCTTGACTTAGAACAAAGTTCATCATAGTCCCGCGGGCACTCCCTCACAAATGATGGCGCCCCAGGCGACAAGCAATACCCATCCTCCTCCGAAAGTAAAATATAATGTGAAAACTGTGAAAACAGTTGCGCTTGGTCTGTTTTAAGTTGAACCCTTTGCGTTACGGCATATCAACCTTTTTTTATATCATTTTACCTACCCGCAAGCACAGTGCCAATTGTCCGAGATTCAGTGTATAAAAGTAATAAAAGAAAAGTCTCTATTTTACAAATAGCAGTTTCATATATTATTGAACGGTTACTGAGCCAGTCGACAAAAAAATATGCCCCTCTCATCAGAAAGTAGGTAATTTGAAAACTATGGGGAAAAGATAGACTTGGTTTGTTTTGATTTCAACTATCTACGACATATCAACCTATTTGGATCATTTTACGTGGAAACACAATACGTATTTTCACAGATTCATTGTATAGAATTAATAGAAGAAAATCACTATTTTACACATAGCTGTGAAAAGTGACGGTTTCATAGACGATTATACGGTAATTGAAAAACAGAAATCCTATCGGATTTGAACTCGGAATACTCGGTTCTATAGACCGCGGTGGTATGCATTGGGACACTAACGCAACACATTATGTAAAAGTAAAGCTACATCTCTGAAATGGGCTTGGAAAATGTTGAATCGCCAGAATGTGGCAAGCCCAGATAGATATCAGCCGAGTAAGTGATTGATGATCGTTTAAAAGAGAGAAGTGAAAAGAGAGATTTTTCAAATACAAAACAATGTTTTTTAATAGTATTACACACACCCTTGATAAAGCGCGGTTCTTGTCTCTTTATTAATAAATATATAAATATATATATATATGTGTGTGTGTGTGTGTGTGTGTGTGTATGTGTGGGTGTGTGTGTGTGTGTGTGTGTGTGTATGTGTGGCTTGTTTTCACTTCATCTTTCTGGCATCCATCTTAGTGAATTCCACACAGTAGGAATTTTCTTTTGCGGCCATTTTTGACCAGGGGAGATTTTCACGAAATATCAAATGATTTCTAATCATCATCCAGGCATAACACAAACCTAACACCATACTTGCTGTTTATGTAAGATTGAAAAGTAAAATAAATAGATAGTTGTAAGTCCTTTTCCTTTGATTGTTTATTTTTGTTCTTTCCAGCTTTT
>OY744548.1:13195811-13200811 GCA_963556195.1 Sepiola atlantica | reverse complement strand
TTGAAGATATAAAGAACTTTAAGCATAAAACATTTTTCCAAAATGACCTGATCAGGCATTAAATAACCTGAAAAGGGTTGATATGCCGTAAAACAAAACAACCAAATAAACACCATGAATAACTATTTGAAGATATAAAGAACTTTAAGCATAAAACTTTTTTCCAAAATGACCTGATCAGGCATTAAATAACCTGAAAAGGGTTGATATGCCATAAAACAAAACAATAGTAGTAGTAGTAGTAGTAGTAGTAGTAGTAGTAGTAGCTTCATCTACACGGTGACCCGGGAGTCTTTTATTTTAATTTTTCTTTTTTAATCACATAGATTCTTTCGAGTTGTCTTACCTCTTAACTTTATAAATAATATAGAAGCTAATAGTCAGCGGTGGAAAAATCACAAAAGTAACATGTAGAGAGAGAGGGAGAGAGAGGGAGAGAGAGAGTGCTGATTATGTGATTAATGCAGGGAGGAGAAAACTTCTCTACGCATATAGATTACTTTTGACCTCTTATGTATCGTCATTTTCGCAAAGATATTTCCACTGTACACTTCTGAACATAGATAAAGACGTACGCACACAAACACAACTAATATGTATTACGTATAGTATTATTAGTAGTATGTTTTTAAAAGGCTGTGGGCAATGCAAATTCCGGGTAAGATGTAAGCTGGAAGGAACAGAAATAATAAATCGAATACGAAATGTGACTTACTATTTAGTTTTTTCTTAAAATCTTACATAACAGCAAGTGTGGTGTTAGCTGTTTGTGTGATGTCCGGATGATTATAAAAATCCATTATTTAATATTTCGGGCAAAGAAACTTCCCTTTGTCAAAAATAATAAACACCAGAGGAAAACTCCGTCTGTGCAGAGAATCTGCCAAAATGGATGCCAGAAGACAGAGACAGCGTATAGTATTATGTATTTGAAACACACACTTGTTGAGCGCATACCTCTACTAAGACGTCACAATTATTTAGGGTCGAGATACAAATCTTCTATTTTGTATATCTTTGTAAGAATACTATTTATTTTTCGGGGTTTTTAAAAAAAAAACTTTTTCGGGGTTTCCCCTCCAAAGACATGAATCCAATTGTGGAAAAATGCTATTCGTACAACGTTAAATAGTTATCCATGAACATAGTTTCTTTCCAAGTACTTCCCGCCTGTGAACCACGTTACCGCGGGACTGATTGACTACATACTACGACTATGCCACTCGTTGATAAACCAAGTGTCACACATGCATGGCCAGAAGTCTTTGTTTTATCGAAATTCAATAAACACACCTGAAAATAATTACATTTACCAAAAAACAATCCTTAGACAATTCCTTAAGTGAAGGAAGGCATCACAGTCAAAAGCATGGTAGTGCCAAGCGATGCAATTTTGCGCGTGCAAAATGGTCAATAACTCTGACAGACTTCTCTTTTGGTACTGCCCTGTTGTTTACTGTAAATGCTCTCTTCAGTTAAGGAATGGTCGAAGGATTGTTTTTTGGTAAGTATTATTATCAGAACCATAAAACATTCACAGCAAGAACTCGTCTTACTACTTACACTGCAAAGAATTCTCCTTAAATCAAACGGAACTTCCATGAACGGAGTTTATTTCCAAGAACCTACGTGGGACTGCTTTACTACAGACTACAACATGGTAATTGTTTAAGTCCAATGTCAACAAATATCTATCGAGTAGTTCTCTGAATGTATCAAACATCGTTCTAAATTCTTCAATAGTACCGTTCCATCATCCAACTGGCAATCGTATTAACCCTTATCCTCGAGTGGATGTTCGCCTTAGTAAGTGGTGAAACATTCATATAAAAACAAACATTGAAAACAATCCGAGATTCATATGACTTGCAAATTTCAATGGAGATTTCTTTGTTCAAAAACTCCTTTCCCGTAAAGTGTTATCGTTGGAAAAGACCGTTGATCTTCTCTCGGATTGGAGTAGCAATTAGCCTCCCTCCTCCGAGAAATTTCTTCCGTGAAACGTTGAAGAACCATCCATGACCAGAGTTTCTTTCCTAAAACTTCCTACATGTTTCCGTGGAAGATACAGACAACAACCTCGTCTTTTCCAAGTCCAATGTCAACAAATATCTGTCGAGCTGTCCTCTGAATCTATCAAACATCGTGTTCAATCCTTCCGTAGGTCTGCTCCATCATAAAACTGACAATCTCATCGACACTTATCCTCGAGTGGATTTTGACCTTGATAAGTGGTGAAGCATTTGTATTAAAAACAACAAAAACATTGAAAGCAATTCGAGATCCGTATGACGGGGATTTCCTTGTTCAGCGAATCATTTTCGGTAAAAATGCTCACGGAGATCCTACCTCTCGTAATTATGTGAACTATCAGTCATGCAAACAAATGGAGAAACACGTGGCGGGAAATACGTAATCGCAATGAAAGAGGCACACATGTAAGAGATCTGAGTAATCACTGACATAATTTAACATTTCCAGCGTGTACGTTTGTCACTTATGCGTTCCAAAATTACTGGTGAGGATTACAAAAAAATTTGGTATAAACCACCCTTGGAATATCGAATGTTTCAGGAGCTCGTCAAAGACTTATCACAACTGCTACTACTACTACTACTACTACTACTACTACTACTACTACTACTACTACTGCTGCTGCTGCGTCTAATAATAATAATAATAATAATAAAGGAGGGTGGAAAGACCGAGGAGAGAGAGAGCACTAACCAGACCTCCACTGGAACGGTGTGGAGAGCACTCGGACCCTGGGGTGGCTTATTGCCATCCAAACCCCAGTGGATATCAATGGTGGTTGCCTACGAGAAATCAGATAAGTGGCTGTTGCAATGGTTATCGTAAAAGGTGAAGAATACTAGAAATATCGGGAGACTTGTTGTCACTCGAACTCCAGGGAACACCACCGGTTATTATTAGTGAACAATCTCTGATGCTTATCTGTGTGAGAACTCCTAGTGTGTTTATAATAATAATAATAATAATAATAATAATAATAATAATAATAATAATAATAATAATAATAATAATAATAATAATTAATATGGAAGAAACCCAACATGAACCAAAGGGAATAGAAACTGCAAGAAATGTTATGCACTGTGCCCATCCCCACCCCCCAAAAAATAATCAGCTTCGACTAATACCACACAAAATAGTCGTGAAGGGTCAAGGAAGATGGAAAGATCGAAGAGAGAACAGCACTAACTAGACCTCCAATGGATGAGTGCGAAGAGTACTGGGACGTTGGGAAAGCGTATTGCAACCTAAATTCCAGTGAAGACCAATGGTCGTTGTAAGTGTGAAATCAATGGTAAGCGACTGTTTCGATAATGCAAAGTCATTTGCAAAGGTTATCGAAAGATAAACACGTTAATAATGCGTGCTCGACTGAGCTCCAACCTTTGGTTTCTTCCTTGTGAGACATTTACAGCAAAACACGTCCTATTGCCACAACTGAAGAGAACGTTATTTTCTTCCTTCGTGTGTTTAGCATCAAACGGAATTCTCATGAACAGAGTTTTGTCCAAGACTTTCTCTCAGTCATAGAACTGTAGACAACAACATGGTCGTCTTCAAATCTATTGTCAATAAACACGTGTCATCATAAATCTCCCGAATAAATATTCGAATTGACAATCCAATTCGGTAAAGAGTTTCACAACATCGATTATTCACCATTAGACTACTAACTCATGTAGCATTCTTCAACCAACTAGAAACATTTCCCATACCTCATGAAACCGCAGTAATCAATGGCTAATCGAAATATTACTGTAGACTTAAGCTTAAGGGGTATTAAGAAGAAGTTGAAATAATAGGAATCTTGTTTAATTGGTGCTTAATGACTATCGATCAAATTTAATGCAAATCTGAAATATTTGAATTTTCAAATGTGAGGTCGTTCCAACATTATGGCCCCTAGAAAGCTTTTAAAATACACTAAAGAAACTGAACTTGAGAGAATATATATTAATTAATGTCTAATGCTTATTGTTAATATTTCATAAAAAATGAATTTTGGAGAATATATATTAATTAATGTCTAATGCCTATTGTTTACATTTCATAAAAACTGAATTTTGGAGAATATATATTAATTAATGTCTAATGCCTATTGTTAATATTTCATAAAAAATAATTTTGGAGAATATATATTAATTAATGTCTAATGCCTATTGTTAACATTTCATAAAAAAATAATTTTGGAGAATATATATTAATTAATGTCTAATGCCTATTGTTAATATTTCATAAAAAATAATTTCGGAGAATATATATTAATTAATGTCTAATGCCTATTGTTAACATTTCATAAAAACTGAATTTTGGAGAATATATATTAATTAATGTCTAATACCTATTGTTAACATTTCATGAAAATTGAATTTTAGATAATATATATTAATTAATGTCTAATACCTATTGTTAACATTTCATGAAAATTGAATTTTAGATAATATATATTAATTAATGTCTAATACCTATTGTTAACATTTCATGAAAATTGAATTTTAGATAATATATATTAATTAATGTCTAATTCTTATTGTTAACATTTCATAAAAATTGAAGGCATCTAAATTTTCCTGACGAGTTTCCACCCTCTTTTTATCCCCTTTGCAAAAAACTAAATTAAACTTAATATAGCCCACCTTTTGATACATTACGCCTAGCTGTGTTCTAATATTCATGATGATCGGTTAATTAGTGAGTCGTGGACATTCATTTCGTTTGAATCAAATGATTTTATTGTTGGCATTGGTTTCCCCGGTATTTTTCTAGTTAGAATTCTCCCTAGAAAGAAATCGTGTTCTTACAGGAAGGACCATGTGAAGGTGCCAACATCTGTGGAACGAATTGGATTCGAACCTGGCACACCCAGGTCGTTAACCACTTAGCCACCGTCACCTCCCATGTACATAGAAATATATAAACATATACACATACTTAACTTTATATATATATATATATATATATATATA
>OY744548.1:13155811-13185811 GCA_963556195.1 Sepiola atlantica | reverse complement strand
CCGTCGGCATTTCCCGGTAAGAGGTCCCTCAGGCGATTAGCAATCAACTCACCCCTTCTCAAAGAGTGAGAAGGCAAAGCCTGGGAGGGTTGACCTTCTAGAACTGCACAGGAAAATCCCTAAGACCGGCGGAGTAGGCCAAGACGCTACTGGTCTTAGGAGTATAGAATCCATCGAGCCAGATACTACACTTTGATCCCAGGCCAAAAGGCTGAGATGTTCTTTTTCACTATGCCCATAACATGATATTCCTTTCTTTTGTTTACTGACCCAACTCCCTCGCTGTTTCGCCCCCTAATATAATAAGAAGCTGAAATGTTAGAAAACTCCCTGAATTAGTGTCTTATGCATATGGTTTGAATTTAATTAGAATATAAAATATGAATTTAAAGTTTAAAGGGCGTGATGCTCCCATATGCTGTTTGGGGGCACGTAGATATTCGGCACACACATGTGCACGAAAAGATTCATAACCACTTCCATTGTCTTCTTCGGAGAAATTTATACAAATGATTTAAACTTCATCAAACTAAAATATTTTTGAAATTTTAAGAGAGCTTCGGCTCCGATAGCTCCCTTAGGAAGGTTACCTAGAAACTCAGAACCACTTCCATTGTCTTGCCCGGAAATACATCGATTTCTATGAGTTTTTTTACAATGAAACACGTGTAAGAGGCAAACATTGAATTTGAAAAAAATTACTTTTGAGTGTAATATGAGAAAAGAAGAAGAAAACACCCTCATTGAAATACGGAAATTAAGAGAGTGTAAATTATGGGTTTGGATTAGTCTCCATGGTCACTGAAATGTAATCTATATATGCTCTAAATCTTTTAATACAACTTCATTGAGCTTAACATTGAAAACATGTCAAGGACTATACATTTAAATATATGTATTCGTTGTAAAAACCCATAACTACTATATATATATATATATATATATATATGTGGGTGGGTGTCTGTGTGTGTGTGTGTGCATGCATGTATGTATGTATATATACATATATATATATATATATATATATAGTATGTATGTGTGTGCATGCATGTATGTATGTATATATATATATATATATATATATATATATAGTATGTATGTGTGCGCATGCATGTATATATATGTATATATATAGTGTGTGTGCGCATGCATGTATATATATATATATATATATATATAGTGTGTGTGCGCATGCATGTATATATATATATATATAGTGTGTGTGTGCGCATGCATGTATATATATATATATATATATATATAGTGTGTGTGTTCGCATGCGTGTATATATATATATATATAGTATGTGTGTGTGTGTGCGCATGCATGTATATATATGTTATATATATATATATATATATATATAGTGTGTGTGTGCGCATGCATGTGTATATATATATATATATATAGTGTGCATGCATTTATGTATGGATATATATATGTGTGTGTGTGTGTGTGTGCATGCATGTATGTATGGATATATATATATATGTGTGTGTGTGTTAAGCGAGGACAATGGATGGGAGGCGTTTAAGTAAGTAATTATATTGCGTTTTTATTCTCCGAATTTAAATGCGTTTAAATTTTTTTTTTTTGCTAAACCAATTCCATCAAGATTCCTAGTGGAATCGTAATTCGAGGAGAGACGTCGAACAAAGCGAACACGCATATTCTTCATTTCCGTTTTTCGAGGGTCTTGGGTGAAGCGAGTCTCGAATTCTGCAACAAGGAGAACTGGACTCACATTTTGGAGGGCATGTTCTTTATTGGAAGATGCTATCACTGCACATACCTATCTCCATCACTCTCTCTCTCTCTCTCTCCATTTCTCTCTCCATTTCTCTATCCCACTCTCTCTCTCTCCTTCTCTCTCCCTCTTACCGCTCCCTCCTACCTCTCCCTGTCTATCTCTCAACAATTCTATATACTGACGTACAGAGAGGACGCGTGCAACTACTGTAGAGTTTAAGCGCACGCGCCTGTTTGTGCATTGTAGTGGTTGGTATACGGGTCAAGGTTGACTCAAGGCCACATAAATAGAGCACCCATGTGCACCAGCTGCTTTATTAACGTTTAAAATTAACTACTTGTTTACTTAATGTGTTTATATCCTAGACATACACGTATGTATATATATATATATATATATATATATATATATATATATTGGGAGTAGATGTTTGGATTAGATGTTATCAGTTTCTAAGATTCATCCTCCATTGTACATATAACATAACGCTATTTTATTTTCTGTACTCTCTCTTTTCACCCCGTTTTTTTTTTTAATCCCTTGGGTTTTTTGGGGTTTTTTTTTTAATCCCTCGATACAGCCTTTGTTAAGAGAGGGCGAAACCGGTCGGCTGGCATATTATTATTATTAATAATTTTTTTTCTCCGCTTCATTAACTTTTAATCATGAACGATAGAATTCGTCTTCCCTGCATGCTTGCAATAATAAAATGTTGTACTCCCCAAAAAATCATGAAATATATATATATATATATATATATATATATATATATATATATATATATATATATATATATATATATATATATATATATAATTCGCAATAGCATCGGCAGAAAGAACAGTTACATTTGGTATGTTTAGCAATTTCCAGTGTTTTTGTGAAACCGGAGGTATCGATGGACGATAAAACTAATGTATATTGTTATTTGAAATTTTTAAAAAATATATGCTCATACGTGCGTAATCTGGTAATCTAGTTATTACTCGTATACAAAAAAACACTACATTGCGCACACACACATAATTATTTGCACAGTCATACAACGCCGCAGCCCACACAGACCATGGATGCCACTGGAATTCCTAGACTCGAGTTTCGCCCTCCTTTGGGCTCATCAGTAGGACATATTTGAACTCACGATTTGAAAACATAGTCATTTGCATGCGAGGCGAGTCGTCTGTTATCTGAGCCACTACGTTACCGACAATAAAGTCTCTCTCTTTTCTACTCTCTCTCTCTCTCTCTCTCTCTCTCTCCATCTATCTATCTATCTATCTATATATATATATATATATAGAGAGAGAGAGAGAGAGAGAAAGAGATACATACAGAGTGAGACAGACAGACAGACAGACATAAGCAGAGAGAGAGACAGAAGGAGAGACAGAGACAAACAGACAGACAAACAGAAAAAGAGAGAGACAGACAGAATCAGAGAGAGGGAGAGACAGACAGACAGAAGGAGAGAGAGATAGAAGGAGAGAGGGGAGACAGACAGACATACAGACAGAAGGAGAGAGATATAGAAGGAGAGAGGGAGAGACAGACAGACAGACAGACAGACAGACAGAAGGAGAGAGAGATAGAAGTAGAGAGGGGGAGACAGACTGACAGACAGACAGACAGAAGGAGAGAGAGATGGAAGGAGAGAAAGACAGACAGAAGGAGAGAGAGAGAGGGAAAAATGAATAAAATGTAAAATGAGCCCTCCACCCCCTAAATTGGTGATAATTATTTTCAGGTACCTAAATAATTTTTAACCATTCTCGGGGATGTAATCTTTTTTGTGGTAAGTCTGAAGCAATCGCAGCATGCGGTTGAAGTAAATTATTACGATAAATCAATACTCTGGGCTGTTTAGTTCTTTCTCGTTATTAAAATTGGTTTGTACTTTACATTGACCACTATACACAGATTTACTCCGCAAGCACACCGCTGGAATCATCTATCGTCAAAACCCACTTGGACTTACCGATTGTATATACATATATATATATATATATATATATATATATATATATATATATATATATATATATATATATATATGCTCAATTTGAATCGTCAACGACTTCCTGGAACGATACGAAAAAACGTTGTATGCGCGTTTCTCCGCCGTCTTTTTTAAAATTCTATGCTTTCTCCAACTTGTTTAACACCTGAAGATGATTCAACGAAGCATCAATAACGTTCGTGAAACCTGTGAAACCTATGGAACATTTATTAATTTTGTTGATTTCAATACAAAAGTACCATTAGAAAAATTGAAAAAAATTATAATGAAACAAACGAATTCTGTTATTTTTAACAATGTTTTCATAAAGATATATATATATATATATATATATATATATATATATATATATATATATATATATATGGCTTCTAGGACTTAATGTGATCTACTTGTGATCCCCCCTCCAACTTTTTTCTGCCCTATACTGTTACTGGTCTTCATTTCACTCGATATTTTAAGTTTTAATCGTAGTGCATGAATTTTACTTCCACGTATTTCCGCGTATGAGTGTAGTCGAAAGCAGGCGTAGTAGATTTATGCAACTATAACTTTTCTATTTCATTCCCCTTCAAAAATGTCTCCAACTTCTTTATTCTTTGCCTTCTGTACCACTGAAAATGTGTTTATATATATATATATATATATATATATATATATATAGTCCTGTTCTGAAGATAGCGTTAATAATTTCTATAATTGATTGCATGACTTAAAATAAACACTGTCTTGAAACAGCTGTAAACAATCATAATACTTTGGTGTATGCACTTTATCTCTTTCTATATATATATAATCTTTGATTTACTTTGATAGAAATAAATAACACAAAGTTCTCAATTCTTTAATAATAAAAGCCCCATATTTATTTATTATTGTATGTTAAAGAAGATCAGGTCAAATCGACATGGTACCATCGGTTTCATGCCAGATGCGATCCAGCGAAGCATTGAGTTTCGTTTCTTTGGTAACCGCACCTTGCATGAAACCGATGATATCATATTGATTATATGTGTGTGTTTTTTTGAAGGCTTACCAAAGCATTCCGTTCAGGAGCCTAATCAACACCACAAAAGATTTTTTTATTCGAAAATTATTTATTCATCATTTTTCAAATTAAAGAGTTTTTTTTTACCTACACGTGTTTCACTACCAAGCAGGTCCTTGCTTCGCAGATCATCAGGGAAATTAAGTACCTCGAATAAGAAGTACAACAACCGGCAATACACAATGTGGTGTTGCTTTAATTGATGTCACTTAAGAAGGGAAGAAAAATATAAAATAAAAAGTAAGAAGATAAAAAGGAAAAAATAGAGAATGTTTTAGAAGAATATCTCGCAAGATTTTCCCAACATTGTTGCTATTAGGCGAAACAGCAAAAAATTAGTCCCAAACCAGCAAAAACAGAAGAAAAAAAAATAGTCCCAAATGCAATTTTTTTGATTGGGCTCATGAACGGAATGCTTTAGTAAACCTTCAAAAAATCAAATATAAATGCTCTGTAACCTGTAATCGAGTATCATGGAGCTTGTTTTTATTGGACTAATCCCGGTCTTCACTGATCAATCTTTTTTCTAAGTGAAAAATCCAAATATATATATATATATATATATATATATATATATATATATTCGAAGAGATTAGATAGTCAAGGTCTTTTTCTGAACGGGGTATTTCCCTGCGCTGATGAGAGCCGTACGCTCGAAACGACGTCGTACATAGGTACAATATAAAAAGAAAATAATAATTTACATTAAATATATGTATATATATATATATATATATATATATATATATATATGTGGGGGGGGTAATGATATGATGAATCCACGTATGTTTTTCTTGCATTTTAAAATCCGTTTATTGGCTAAAATAATGAATTTATTCACATTTGACAATGAAAGATAGGATTATAAAAAACGCAAACGCATGGAAATTTATAATAGGACCGTCTGAAATATTAAAGTTATGATTTTAATATTTCGAGCGGTCTTTTGCTCCTTGTCAAAAAATGATTGAAAAATAAATGAGACTGAAACAAATGAGAAAAACTGGAATGTTCAAGTTTGTGCAACGTTCCATTCTTTGCCATGACGTGCTAGACACTTCACGTAAAATCTCTTGACCGATTGGCAAATAGAACCGTTGTCTTTACACACGCATTATATGCATTATATATATATATATATATATATATATATATATATATATATATATATATATGTATTGTATTAGTTTCTGTAAATGTAAATCCGTAGAAACTCAAGTGTTAATAAAAAGTGCTCAATAACAAGTAGAGCTGTTATATAAGAATACATTTTTATTTATACAAACATTATTGGTTACATATGTGCATACATGTTTCGTTTGCACTTTTCCCAGAAAGTCAACCTCATCAGACCAAGAATTTTTCCTGAAAAATTCTTGGTCTGATGAGGTTGACTTTCTGGGAAAAGTGCAACCGAAACATGTATGCACATATGTAACCAATAATGTTTGTATAAATAAAAATGTATACTTATATATATATATATATATATATATATATATAGATATAATGTGTGTGTAAGGTTAGTGGAAGAAAACCCCAGCATAGTGCTTGATTATAAAGAAAATTCAAAGCTAAGAGCTTAATATTTATTTATATATTTATTACAGAAAATCAGTACAACATCGTAAAAAGTCGTATAAACAGAGGCTGAAGAGAGTCGGGCATAGGACACCAACTATATATGTCCTTTGTTTGATTTGAAACCGACAGTACCGATGTTGTTCTGATCTTCTGTTATATATATATATATATATATATATATATATATATTACAAAAATGTAGAACATTGGTAGCATCGGTTTCAAATCATGTATATATATATATATATATATATATATATATATATATATATATATATATATATATAAATTGTTCATATTTGTAAAATAATGTTGCATACTTGGTATATCATGGTATACTTAGTATATGTTTAAGGATGGCAGAAACAATTGTATGCCAATAAAATCTGTTTTTGTTATTAACTTATAGAAAATTACTTTCTTAATTAATTATTGTTAACTTAACATAAAAATTAATTAAGATCTGTTGTATTGCACTATTGAGCTATAACGTTAACCTTTGTTGTTTATAAAAAATATAAATATATATATATATATATATATATATATATATATATAAATATATATATATATATTGTTGCTCCGTCTCTGCTCCTAAGAAGACAACGGCGTCGTTTACCGCTTAGATTGACAACCATTGTTGTTCTAACCTATTTTTGATCGGATCGAAGCCTTAAATCGAATTCTATTCGACTAAATGATTGTGTAAAGTCGAGAATTGAAGTCGATCGCACGTTACATTCTAGCAGGCCGAGTACGCGCGCGCATTCTGACGCACACACCTACACGCATGCGCGTCCGCAAACATCCCGAACCCCTCTCTCGATTGTTCTCTTTCTTTCTTTCTCTCTGTCGCTTTCTTTCAATCTTTCTTTCCTTCCTTTTTCTTTCCATCTTCTTTTTCTCAATTGTATATTTCTTTCACCCTTTCCATCTCTCTCATTTTTTTCTTTTTCTCTCTTTTTTTTCGTCTTTTTCACATATTTTCCTCTCCTCTTTCTTTTCATTTTCTTCCACTTTCTCTCTTTCTCGCTTTCTGTTTGTCTGCCCCCTTTCTCTTTCTTTGTTTCTCGATTTGTTCCTTTCTTCTATGTTTTTCATTTCATCCCTTTTCCTTTCTTTCTCTTTCTTTCTCATAATGATTTCACATTCTTTCTCTTATCTCTTTCTCGCCATCTTTCTCTTTGTTTCTCTCCTTTTCTAATCCTTTCTTTTTGGGGATTTTATTCCTTTCTTTCTGTCTGTCTGTCTGTCTGTCTCTCTCTCTTTATCTCTTTATCTTTCTTTCTCGATTTTTTTCTTTTTTCATCAATATTAGTATTTCTCCCATGCATTCTCTCCTCCTCTCCCTCTCTTATGCTTTTCGCAATTCTCATACCCATCCTCCTCATTATCTCTCTCTTTCTCTTTCTCTCCCCCCCCTCTCTCTCTCTCTTTGTCTTATACTACTCCCTGGGTCTCTCTCTCTCTCTCTTTCTCTCTCTCTCTCTCTCTGTCTTATACTACTCCCTGGCTCTCTCTCCCTTTCTCATCCTTAGTCCTCTTTCTATCCTTCTGTGTATTATCATCACCCTCTCTCTCCCCTTCTCTCACTCTATCTGTTTTCTCCTCCTCCTCCTCCTTCTCCTCCTCGTTCCCTCTCTCTACCTCTCTTTCCCATCTCACACTTCCTCTTTATCTATCCTTCTGTCTCATCCCCCTCAAACTTTCACCCCCTCTTTCTCTCTCTTTCCCTCCCCGATTTCTCTCTCTCTCTCCCACCCCCTCCCTCTCCTTCTCTCTGTCGACTTGTTTACGCAAATGGTTTTCGCGCGCGCGCAGGTGACTTTACACGAAATCTCAATGCAGCCTCGTGCAACGCATTTTTTAAAAATTGCATTCAACCATTTATTTTCATGATTTCGGGATGGGTTACCTCAATTTTTTATTTCAATCAAAGCCTCTCTCCATCTTCGTTCGTATTATATAAAATTGGCACAACGAAGTCACTCCTCGTTCCGACCTCAACTTCAACAACAGATATATAAGGCTAGAATATACCAAATAATGCATGCCTACGTCTTCCCTTTTTCAAGTTGCAGACCTTTCCACCCAGAGATGCACTTGGGTGGTTTTTATTGCATACATAATGCATTAACAATCAGGAAGTCTGTTAGAACAAGAGGCGAAATATTATTCATACAAGAATGAACTTTAAAATAACGAATGAAGAATTTGAATCAAATATACTTATATATCTATCTTGCCCTTTTGGGCAATCGCTTATTTTAATAAATAGACGCATTTCTATCTCAATAATAATACTTATATATATATATATATATATATATATATATATATACACACTATCTATATACACACACACACACATATATATATATATATATATATATATATATATATATATATATATATATATATATATGAGAGAGAGAGAGAGAAAATTAACTGATCATTATGAATTTAGAGAAAAAACTTGGCTACGCGTAATGGGTTGGAATGTGGGCTATATTTAGTTTAATTCAGTTTTATGTAAAAGGAATAGGAAGGGGTGGAAGCCTTTCATGAAAATTAAGATACCTCCGATTTCTGTGAAATTTTAAGAATCGATATCGGACATCAATTAATAAATGTTCCCTAAATTTCTGCTTCTTCGGAGTATTTTAAATGATTTTTAGCGGGCATACAATGGGCAAAACGTTCCATTTGAAAATTCAAATATTTCTGATTTGCATTAAATTTGATCCATAATTCAGAGAGATTACCCGAATTTCACTTTCTTCTTAAGACCCCTAAAGACTCCTTAAATTGTAGACATTTTCTGAAATCAAGATCTTATTATGGATTTTGATCTAAATTGGAATAAGGATTATAGAGATAAGGTTTATATTATTATACATTGATTTTAATTTTCACACGATGGGATGAAACTGGTCTCAAACTTATACTAGTGGATTTAATTTTAGCCGTTCCGAGACGGGTTATCTTTGAAAAAGTAATGATTCGTAAGATGAATAAAATCTTGGCCTTTGGAATGTAACGACATTTTTTTTAAATTTATATATGCTCTGTTGTAACATGATGACAATCATCGAGCTTTTTAATTGGAAGAGGTTGGTATACATAATGAAGAGAAGGTATATTCTAAAACATATATTTTCGCACACCTACATACACACACACACACACACACATATATATATATATATATATACATAGAGAGAGAGAGAGTGAGAGAGGGACAGAGAGAGAGAGTAAGAGAAAGAGAGAGATATGGGGCTTGAAAGTATATTCTAAAACATATATTTTCGCACACCTACACACACACACACACACACACATATATATATATATATATATATATATATATATATATATATATATATATGATTGTAAGAGAGAGATATTGAAATAGATCGATAAATAAATAGCTTGGAATAGATGGATAGATAGATAGATAGATAGATAGATAGATAGATAGATAGATAGATAGATAGATAGATAGATAGATAGATAGATAGCTAGCTATGGAACTTGGAATAGATAGATAGATAGATAGATAGATAGATAGATAGATAGATAGATAGATAGATAGATAGATAGATAGATAGCTATGGAACTTGGAATAGATAGATAGATAGATAGATAGATAGATAGATAGATAGATAGATAGATAGATAGATAGATAGATAGATAGATAGATAGCTATGGAACTTGGAATAGATATATAGATAGTTATGGTCCCGGAATATATATATATATATATATATATATATATATATATATATATATATATATATATATATATAATCTAAAAACTCCTAAATATACGTTTGCAAATAATTTCTCACCGTTATTCATCCATTTTTAAAATGTTAAAATATGGTTCACTTTATTTGGTAATTTGTTAGAAATATATAACCGTATGAGAAGAAAAAAAATTTAATTGCATTTTTTATTTAGTGTTGTTTTCGATCTATTCATTACAAATAAGAGGAGTTATATATAAAAACAAAACAATCCATGTTCCTAACGTAGAAAGCCCAGTCATTGTTCTGTTGGCTTCAATCTCACCCAACCTTGTTGTTTAGTAAAGTAACTAACCCTAATGATTCTGATCTTTTTTTTTTTTTTTTTTAATATAATCAGGATCTTTTGTTTCATTTCTATAATGTTCGACACTTTTTCTTTTGTTCTGAATGGGACCGATATTTTGGCCAACCGCGAAAGAAACAGCGACAGTAGGAGGTATGCAAATGAAATATTACACATCTGTATGTACAAAGTGTGTAATATTTACACATTCCTGTATACAATGTGTATCATTACACATTTGTTTTTACACATACATTCATATAAATTCGGCATTTTATTTTATTTGATAATAAAAAAAAATACGTCATGTGACTGCATCATCTGAATTCGTTTTATATCTTCAAGTAAAATCATTTACTGTCTATTACGTTTATTCGTCTGTTGGTTCGGCTGTCTGCCAATCAATCTTTCTGTCTGTCATTAATCTATCTCCGGGTTGAGATAGCTTCCTTCTACTTTCAATATCGATTAATCCCCGGTCGTCCATCTGTCTATCTATCAATCGATCTATCTATTTCAAACTCCCTATTTCAAGTTTTATGTTTATATATTCGCTAATTTCTCTCCCCATACTTCAACACACACAGACACATTCAAATTCTCATCCTCTTTCTATCTCAGTCTCTCCCTGTATATATATATATATATATAGATATATATATATATATATATATATATATATATATATATAAACTCTGTATGTTATGTATACTTCTTTTCCTTCGGTAGTTACTACAATAGTGCTCAATACATGAGTAGGGCTATATAGTAGTAAAAACTATACTGATAACAAGTAAGTTCAGATCAACGTTTGTGTTTCATCATATATATATATATATATATATATATATATATATATGTGTGTGTGTGTGTGTGTGTGTGTGTGTGTGTGCGTGTACTTTGATTCCCACAAACAAGTCACATGATCAGTTTGAGGTAAGGTGCTACTGTGAACACCCACAGTGGGCATTTATAGCGCGGAGTTGTGCAGCCAGATGTTTGTTCACATTACATTTAAATTTCTGCATATTCCTACAGTCGGGGAAACAGGGAGCAGGTGGGGATTTCAAAAGCAAGCAACTCGAGGAAGGAAATTAGCTATTAGAGTTGAAGGCCTTCCGACATCTGGGAACCTCTACAATGAAGAGGTTGGATTTTGCTGATTGTCGGTCGGGGGTATTTACGTCAAAGAGGAACCAATGCATCTCTCTTTCTTTTATACATTTATATATATATATATATATATATATATATATACATATACATATATATATATATATATATATATATATACATATACATATACATATATATACATATACATATATATATACATATACATATACATATATATATATACATATATATATATATATATACACATATGTACATATATATATATACATATACATATATATATATATATATATACATATATATATACATATACATATATATATATATACATATATATATATATATATATATATATATATATATATATACCACATTTTTCCATCTCTGTTCTTATTGTTGTTCTCATCGTTTATATAAAGTAGAACCTGGAAAGATTTTAACCGAATTATTTGTATAAAACCTTCAGCCGAAATCTATTCATCGTCGCGCCTTATCGAAGTCCGTTGCCCATAAATGGAAATTGCAAAAGAAATACAATCCAAATAAGACATCGTAAAAATGCGGAAAACGCTGTTTCTCTTCTTCTTGTTGTTGTGCGTTTTGTTTGACGCAAGGCTACATGTAATAGGGCGCTCACAGTGTACGTTCGAACTTTTCCGGTAGTTGCAATAATATGGGTTGATGAGCGGCCAACCTGTTCAAAATGTCCCGCAGTGAGAGATAGCGATGCAGAGAGAAAGCGAGACTGATTGGCAATGGCTAAACTTTCTGTTTTACTAATCAGTAGCCATATATGAAGGCTTAAAGCCACTCGAGGATAGGGATTAATGAGATGGGTTGATGATCGATTTAATGATGAAGAATATTATGAGAGGATTGAAAATAATTAATGAAGTGAACAAAGTTTGATGACTATGGTGATGCGTTATGGAAGATCGAACTCGACTTGGAATCATCATCTTCAAGATTCTTTCCCTCGCTCTTTCTCTCCCCACTCCCTCTCTCTCTCTTCCCCCCTTCTCCTCTCTCTCTCTCGCTATATATGTATATGTTTATGGAGAGAGATTGAACTCAGGAACACGAGTCATGTTTCAAACTCAAATACCGACGTCTTAGCCCACACGGCCGTTATCAAGAACCCCGTAAATCAGCGAGAGATTACGCCTATTTAAAGGCATCCGTCGTCAAAGTGTTCTACTACTGTAAGGAACAGGCATATATATATATATATATATATATATATATATATATATATATATATATATATATATATATATATATATATATATATATATAAATAATTGTAATAATCCAGGTGAAAAATATCCACAGGGTGGTAATCCAGAGAATTTTAACCGGGTTTATAAAAAGTGCTCAATATCAAAATAGAGCTTTATATATATATATATATATATATATATATATATATATATATATATATATATATATATATACTGCCTGTGAATAACGTTGAGAAAATTACTCTCATGAAATAAAAAAAATTAATAACAAAATAAATCCAATAAGTAAATTAAACAAAGTCCGTTAGAAAAGGTGCTGCTTTCTACGCCTCCTCCCCCCCCCACGTACCATCCACATCTACCCCACCTGCTTATAATTCGATCCCCGTCACCCCCTCTCCGAGAGCCTCCACCCGTCAATATTGTCGTTCCCCAACCGCCACTCTCTCAAAGCAAAACCGGTTCGACTGACCTTCAATTCGCGCTGTTGTCCTCCCTACTGACCGACGACGACGACGACGACTGCCCGTCAACAAACAAAGACGACGGCGAACCGTTCACAATCGATGAGGAAAGCATAAATAAATAAACGAGTAATCGATTTACCTTTTCGAGGTAATCAATCGGTGTTAAAAAAAATAAAAGTATTCCGGCTTCTGTTTAGTTTCTTTCTTTTTTTTTCTTTTTTTCTTTCTTTTAACCAAACCACTTAATGACACGTTTCGACGATACAGCAGATGTATCACTGAAATAACCATTTCAGTTTTTCGAATGAAGGTTAGAACAGTGATAAATATACGATAGCATTTATTTATCAGCGTTTACACATTTATATATCGATCCACATCAACATACACACGTGTCGACACACACATATCGTGTAAGACGTCGGGTTATGAGACCTGAGGTCTGAGGCTCGAATCGTGCGGTGGACGATGGGTCTTATTGAGACGAAACAAACGTTTTACTGTGGATATGCATATTTAAATATTCGATTAAATTTTATAGATACACACACGCACACACACATACACACACACACATATATATATAAATATATATAAATATATATATATATACATATATATATATATATATACATATATATATATACATATATATATATACATATATATATATATATATATATACATATTAGTACTTAATGTATCCACATAAAATATTATAAGGAGATATAATTTTTATGTATCAGTTTTCAGTATTTACTTCAACAGTGCTCGATACGTAAGTAGAGCTAGGTAGTAAGCAATGAAAATATATATGGCAATTAAGCTACACAGAGGCTCCCGAGTTTCATCCCCGGGGAAAGCCCAACGACTGGCTGAGGGAACAACAAAAAATCTGATTGGTTAACTAGCAAGCCATGTATATAAAAACACCTGACAAAAATAACTCCATGCATTTAGCCTGAAGATTCCCCCGGGGATGAAACGTGGGAACCTCTGTGTAGCTTAATTGCCATATATATTTTCATTGCTTACTACATACACATATATATATATATATATATATATATATATATATATATATATATATATATAAATGAGAGAGAGAGATTACCGTTTTATATTATGTAATACACACAGACGTGAATATGTCTCGGAAAATGATGAATAGAAATACTTATCGAATATATTTTGTGCATATATATATATATATATATATATATATATATATATATGTGTGTGTGTGTGTTCCCTTCTTTAGTTCACCAATGCTCAATATATGAGTAACGCTTAATAGCAGTATAAACATATACTTATGGCAAGAAATAAACAGAGAAATTGATGTGTTTCACGTTTTTAGAGATCATCAATTTGCTTGCTATAAGTATAGTTCTACACTACTCACGCCTATCTCTCTCTGTCTGTCTGTCTCTCTCTCTCTCTCTCTCTCTGTCAGTCTCTCTCTCTCTCTCTTCATAAATATATATATATATATAACATGAGAAATCAGCACAAAGTCTCCTTCTCAAAATCAGAACAGAGCCAAATGAGGCAGCGAACCTTGCATACACAATGGACAGGGGACTAAAATAACATGAGTGCGCCACAGGCAGCATGTAATAGGCCTATCACATAGGTCCAATATGAGGAGGTAATGCCTGGGAGGTTGACTTCCTGAGACTGAACAGATACTGTTTTCATCCTGTGAAGGTGCTTCAACAGTACCAGATTCAAATCCAGATTCAAATCCAGATTCAAATCAATCTTGAATTATGTTTCGGAATGTATCGATACCGTCGGTACCAGTGCGAAGTAGATAATGTTTTTTTGTAGACTAGTTCCCGATTTTCGGACTATGATCTAAGTGTAGTATCTGTTATGTTCTCGATGACGAGAAAGTTAAAAACTCCTTCTCGACTTGGGCGTTTTTTTTGTTTTTTGGATCAAATACAGAGTACCTCTTTTGGGGGAGCTTGATTTTCGCCCACATTTAAACCCTATCTTGTGTGTTAAATTAGCTCTCGTGGAGATGCATGTAGATAGGTAGTCTTTGCTCTCCCGAGGATTTATAGTCTAGTTTATCGCACTATCTCCCTTGTAGATGGATGCGTGGGGAAAAGAGAGACGGATTCAGACATTTCACTACGATATTAATGAAAGGTGAAATAATTGTCCGAACACGGGTCACCTGGGCCACGGTCTGCACAGGTCACTAAAAAAACCCACCTGATCGACCACTCCTTCCTCGCATCGCAGGTGTCTGAGGAGGAGAAGAAGAAGAAGAAAAAAAAGAGGAAGAAGAAGAAAAAGAAGTGTGTGTGTGTGTGTGTGTGTGTGTGTGTGTTTGTGTTTGTGTTTGTGCACCAGCTCGCCTACGAATTGTGAAAAATCTGGACCAGGACTTGCTAAGCGTCCAATTCAACTGTGTGTATAGTTACAGCAGTCATCGCGCCTCATTTATACGAGTTGGTCTCGCTTAAATTCTCGCCGCCGCCGCGTCCTCCTCCTCATCCCTCCTCCTCCTCCTCATCCCTCCCCTTCCTCCTCGCATCATCTGGATTCAGATAAACAACACCCCCGCAATTTATCTATTTATCTAGTTTTATATCTCTTTCGACAAAACAACTTGATTTAGCTGATTGCTTCGTAGTTAATTAGCTCGCATACCAGCATCTATCAGGCTTTCTCTCGCTCGCGATCAATCAATCGATCGATCGATCGATCGATCGATCGATCTACTTCAGAACGTGTGCATCATCAAACAGTCAGCCTATCTAAATGTCTTTATTTATAACTATCTATATAAAATGAATCGATCGCGTACTAAGCGTTCATATGCGATCGTGTCTATTTCATCTTACGTCTCTCTCGCTCTTTCTTTCTTTCTTTCTCTCTCTCTGTCTCCTTCTCTTTCTTTCTCTCTCTCTCTCTGTCTCCATCTCCCTCTCTCGCTCTTTCTCTCTCTCTCTCTCTCTCTCTCTTTTTCTCTTTTTCTCTTTCTCTCTCGCTTTCTCTCTCTCTCTTTCTTTCTCTCTCTTTTTCTTTCTCTCTGTTTATTTCTTTCTTTCTCTCTCTCTGTCTCTCTCTTTCTCTCTCTCTCTTTTTCACTCTCTCTCTTTTTCTATCCCTCTCTCTTTCTCTTTTTTTTCCCTCTCTCTTTTCTCTCTCTCTCTCTTTTTTTTCTCTCTCTCTTTCTCTCTTTTTTCTCTCTCTCTGATTTTCTCTCTCTCTCTCTTTTTTCTCTCTCTTTCTGTGTGTGTGTGTGTGTCTCTCTCTCTCTCTCTCTTTCTCTCTCTCTCTCTTTCTCTCTCTCTCTCTCTCTCTCTCTCTCTCTCTCTCTCATTACATATATCCTCCAAAAACACTTTCTTGTAGGATATATGAACGGTTGTTCTCTTAGTAACAAAGATTTTATTATATTATATTATATTATATTACATGATGTTATATTACATGATGTTATTATTATTATATTACATGATGTTATTATTATTATATTATCATGCACTACTGATCAACAACATAATTAAGCTTTGTGTAAACTAAGATGATTTTTAATATATACATATGTATATATATATATATATATATATATATATATATATATTAGTCAATATTTTTCATGTACCATTTCAATGGTATAAAGGACAGATTCAGGTTATTTCATAACACTTCTTTTGTATTAGACATACAATTGTTTCGGCAAACATTGATATATTTCTAAAATGCATTTATTTCTTGGTGTGGCTATCTTCAGTGCAAATTTTACTAAACAAAGCAAAAACGTAAAAAAACATTAAGTTTTCTTTGTTCAAATATGTCGGCAAGCAATTAGGGTGTTTCTGGGGTTTCTGATGATATTCTTGCATACATTTTATATACTTACGAACACACATACACATGTATTTATACGTAGGAAAGGCTGTGCGCGCACACACACACGCACAGACAGGCACCTGTCTCTCTCTCTCTTTAAAATTATAAAATTATAAAAACTAAAATACCAAACAATTGATCAAAAAAGTTTTTTTACAAATGTTGGTAGCCTCATTTCTTTAAATATATATATATATATATATTTCATGTATCCACATAAAATTTTATAAGGAGACATTATTTTTTTATGTATCAATTTTCAGTATTTACTTTAACAGTGCTCGATACGTAAGTGAAGCTAGGTAGTAAGCTATGAAAATATAATTATGGCAATTAAGGTACAGAGAGCCTCTGTGTAGCTTAATTGGCATAAATATATTTTTATAGCTTACTATATATATATATATATATATATATATATATATATATATAGAGAGAGAGAGAGAGATGGGTGGGGAGAAGAAAGAACATTAACTTATATATAGTTCATTGCAGCTTTCATAATACAATACAATTTAAAAAAAACAACAGGTGTCGTCTTGTTGACATTACAAACTAAACTAACATTTAACTCATGTGCTTCGTATAGCAACGTTCGCTTGAATATATACTGAATTGTCTCCCCTGTGTTACACGCAGATGAATAATTATTCATACATATATAAACAGAGATACAATGCGTATAACCATATTAGACACACACATTATATATATATATATATATATATATATATATATATATATACAGGGTGGGCAAAAATAAGGGTCCTATTTTTAAAAATTCATAACTTTTTTATTTATTGATTTTTTTTTTTTTTTTAGAATAAGTAAAGGACCACTTCCGAAGCAAGCATGAGCCGTATTAGCCCTAAGGAACGTACCCTCATTTAGAAAACATTATTTTTGCTTAAAAAACTCAAAACAGTGTAAAAAACAATACTTTAGTTTTTGAAAGTTTTAAGAAGTGTTTTTCGGCTAAAATTTGTTTTGTTTATTTCAAAAAATCTCGGAAGGGTCAGTCTACACACACATAAAGTTTGGTGAGTTTAACTTTTATTTTGTGGAAGTTATTCAAATTCAAGTTATTCAAATTTAAAGATAGGACCCTTATTTTGGCCCACCCTGTATATATATATAGTCTCGGAAGTTTCTCAACCATTAAAACTAAAAAAAAACAAATAAAAAAAACCTTAAGTCCCAGGTCGTTCAGTGGAAAATCGCTCATGTAAGTCAATTTAGTTTTTACAGTTATTATATTAGTTTGCTTCTTACATTATTTAAGGGATCATCAGTTGTTTACCATAAATAACTGTTTCGGGAATTAATTCCTAGTTTTTGGTTTAAATAAGTTGACTCTTTATGAAGAGTACAACTGAAACATGTATGCACATATGTAACCAATAATATTTGTATAAATAAAAATGTATACTAAAGAACAGCTCTACTTGTTATTGAGCACTTTTTGTAAACACTGGTGTTTTAACGAATATACATCTACAAAAACTAATATAATACATGTACTATATATATATATATATATATATATATATATATATATATATATATATATACATACATACATACATACAGAGAGAGAGAGAGAAAGAGAGAGAGAGAGAGAGAGAGAGAGAGAGAGAGAGAGAGAGAGAGAGAGAGAAAGTAAGAGAGAATATTAGGCTACATTCAGTGACCAAGATTTCTTCTATTTCACTCATCATATTTTCAAAACAAAAACTCCGGTACATTTTTACGGACCGTTACATTTACAGAAGAACCAGCATTAGTATTTCAATACCGGATATTTCATCTATGGACTCCTCAGAAACTAAAAGGTTCCCATAGCATATTTGATATCCGCGGACAAGCGCTTGGTTCGTTTTTTAAAGACTCATCAGTGTGGCTCTACAACTTATCCGCCAACCGCATGGATCGAATCTTAGACATTGAGACTGATAGCCAAATATATCCTTGCACATCGTACGTTCCATTCGTACGCACAGGACCTTTTATTCTTCTCATTATCTATTCACTAAGGTTAGTTTACACAACTCTACCGTGTACTCCTCTTTCCGTATATATGTTTTATTTACCACTCAAAATAGTTCAGATATTTATAAATTCTGCTCAGTGCGTAGCTGTTTATGTAGGTAGGACTACCCAACGGTTAAAGATAAGAATATCCCATCTCATTCCACGTGTCATTCGCGCGCACATGGTATTGAACACATCTGGGAACGGAGAAATACGTGTTCTAGAAAATACTCAGATTAATGTTTCCTGTGTTGCACAGGGCTAGGTCGAACTCTCCACTCAATATAGCTGAAGCGATTGTTATTAACATTTCTCGACGTAATCTCTACTGACCAATGGTGTATTCCACCAGTAAAACAGCCGAGGAATATATATACATATATATATATATATATATATATATATATATATATATATATATATATATATATACAAGCCAACAAGGAAAGCTGTTTCTTCCAAACAACAAGGAGAACCTTTTAGTTTCTGAGGAGTCCATAGATGAAATATCCGGTATTGACATACTGGTTCTTCTGTAACTGACCACATATTTACCAATTTTCTACGAGCTGTGTAATTCATCAAAAATAGTTGAGAGATTTATCTTTTTATTCTTACCCTAAACTTCTATAAATAATACATTTCTTTCCATTGATTCGTTTACATTTTTAGTCGGTATTTCATTTTCTTACTGTTTTATTGAAGAGAGTCAGACGAATTGCGCTTTAATTAATTTTTTTCGATTTTTGTTTTCCATAAAATAATTTTTGAATTTCCCGTCTTTTTATTAGGTATGTTTATATTTTTACCATGTTTCTTCTTGAATTCGTCTTTCTTAAATTCATCTTCCATTTCTGTTTAAGAATTTGCTTCTAACAATTTCAATTCCAATTTTCGAACGAACATATTTTTAAATTGTCGTCTTATATTCTATCAGACACTAAACAATATGGCGGCTTATAATTTTGCACTCCTTTCGCCATGTCGACAAAATTCAGAATCTTTAGTGAAATAAAATTGTTAGCACAACTAAAGAGACACTATCTGAATTTGAATGATACCACCCATGAAAGATAAGGGTTGAATACCTATAGACACTATCCTCGAGTGTCTTCGGTCTCTCTGTATATGGATCTGTCAGGACACACTGAGATGAGGATACTTCGCCTTACAAATAAACCTTGATCAAATATTTAAAATAACATTGTACTCGAAGCCCAAATAAGACCCTCCCTAGGATGCCTACACACTGGCTCATACGAAGAATGGTGTACTTTCTCCTAGTGATCCTAATACAAATAACAACATTAAGTTTGATACTCCACCAGACCAGATGAATTCTGATCCTGGAATTATGCATAACCAAGCAAAGACTCCAAGAAATATAAAGTATGAAAGATCAAATTGGTATTTTCTCTTTTCCCATCGATGTATTATTACTCCGACAAATACGGATATCTATGTCACTCATAAAGAAATCGACTGTTTCCCTAGGAAGAGGCTCCTTTGTCTCTGAGAACTTACTGAAGGAAAATGAAAAAAAATATCAACTAGTTTCAAAATACACCGATGTGACTTCGGTCGTAAACTCGCCGTAACTCGCACAAAATCCGATTACTGTCTTTGGATAAAGAATTATTTTCAAACTGCAAAGTTCCTTAGAACTAACCCTGATTTTTACATTACCCGGCAAGATAAAGGATCAGGTGTTGTTATCCTTAACCATGTCGACTATATCTCCAAGATGGTCGAAATAAGTCAAGACGATACTGTTCAGAATTGAATTTTTAGATTCCGGAAAAGATCCCTCCAACTTTATAAGATCAAATGTTCCTCAAAGGAGATTTCGAACAGAATTCGACTGATAGATTTGTAAAGGTCAAAACTGTACAGCTTACATCAAATTCGTAAACCCAACATTCCAATGCGCACAATTTTATTTATACATAATTTAAACGAATTAGTGAGACAGCAGATGTTTGTCCTTCCTTTAAAATAATATAATTGATTAATTCGAAATAAATCTGATAAATAAAAACTAAAAACAAATAAAAACAAAATGAATATTAAATTTTACTACAGATTTTTTAGTCTGGCGGGTGAACTTGGGCACTAATTAAGCTCCTTTGAAAAAAGATTGGCGCTACTTTTGTATAATTTTGAATACTTTGTATATCCAAAATATGTATGTGTGTGAGAAGGGCAGAAACAACTGTATGCCAATAAAGACTATTTTTGATGCACTTATGAAATTTGCTCTCTCTCCATTAGCGAAGGTTTATATAACATTAAAATTTTAAAAAGTATATATATATATATATATATATATATATATATATATATATATATATATATAACTAACACATTCCACGTGACATTCGTACAAACAAGGTATCGACTTAAGTCCTGTACATGAACAAGAATGAAACTAGCTATCGGGACAGTAGCAGAAACTCGCTATAAAGTGAGCTGACAACAGAAGATATTGTTGTTTGGAAGAAAGAGCTTTACTTGTTGGCTTGTATATATATATATATATATATATATATATATATATATATATATATATTTCCTCGGCTGTTTTACTGGTGGAATACTCCATCTCAGCCTCCATACAATGTCGGGTCATCAGGAGAGAATACGCACTGTTCAAGGGATTTTTATGTGTACATGAACAAGCACAATTGTTCGTTGATATTCTTAATCCTTATTTAATTCTTATCGGCCTTATGTATTTCCGATGTCTTTCAATTGTGTGTCTTGTATACAAAAATACACCAATTTAAGAATATCTAGTTTCATTCTTTGATATTAATAGTCTGTTAATTAATATTAATAGACTGTTAATAAATATTAATAGTCTGTTAATTAATATTAATAGTCTGTTAATAAATATTAATAGTCTGTTAATTATTGTACGATTAGATTAAACCATTAGTATGTGTGCTATCCTTATCGCTCCACTATCAAATATTCGCCTTCTTGCGAACAAAGTTTTGTGAACTTGTAGAACTGTGTCGGTTTCTTTCGGTTTCAACATATTATATTCCGGTAAATTTAAATACGACTACTATTAAATGGAATCTTATCTTTTTTTTAATACAAAATATTTTATTATTAACTCAACTTGACAACAATCGCTGGCAAGTTAGTGAGAGAAAGAGAAGCAAAGAGACAGATACAGACATAAGTTGATAGAGAGGGGGAGAGAAAGAAAGAGAAGCAAAGAGACACATACAGACATAGGTAGATAAAGAGGGGGAGAGAAAGAAAGAGAAGCAAAGAGACACATACAGACATATGTAGATAGAGAGGGGAGAGAAAGAAAGAGAGGGGGAGAGACAGATACAGACATAGGTAGATAGAGAGGGGGAGAGAAAGAAAGAGAAGCAAAGAGACAGATACAGACATAGGTAGATAGAGAAGGGGAGAGAAAGAAAAGCAAAGAGACAGATACAGACATAGGTAGATAGAGAGGGGGAGAGAAAGAAAGAGGAGCAAAGAGACAGATACAGACATAGGTAGATAGAGAGGGGGAGAGAAAGAAAGAGAAGCAAAGAGACAGATAAAGACATAGGTAGATAGAGAGGGGGAGAGAAAGAAAGAAGCAAAAGACAGATACAGACATAGGTAGATAGAGAGCGGGAGAGAAAGAAAGAAGCAAAGAGACAGATACAGACATAGGTAGATAGAGAGAGGGAGAGAAAAAAAGAGAAGCAAAGAGACAGATACAGACATAGGTAGATAGAGAGGGGGAGAGAAAGAAAGAAAGAGTCAACAGATGACGATTAGAACGGAAGTGACGCCGCCGTTACTGACATAGCGTTGCCACGAACGATAGCCAGGGAGACGCGTTGGAACAATCAGACTGACTCACGGGGCTCGTACCTAGACGTTGAAATCCTCGTTCAATGTCCTGAAAAAAATTAACTGTCTTGGGGCCAAGAAACCCGACGTTTCCACTGAAATTGGTTGGAAGACGAAACGGTTTTAGATAATCTTATAGATAAAAACCGGGTGTTAAGTTTCGGTGTCTGTGATGCCCATCCAGGATCACACCTTCTACTGATGAGACGATCACCAAAGTGTCCCTTGCATATTATTGATGCGTCTTGGTAAATTGATGGTAAAACCATAGGAAGTGCTCTTGGTCTGCGTCAGTAAGTATTCCCAAATGCCGACAATATACGATCTACAAACGCCCATAATCTACGGCTTGCTTGATGTCCATAAACCCACCGTTCATATGCACCTCATTCTATCAATGTCAGATTCGCCACAACATAGACTAGAAAAAATGGTTACTTGATATCCTTAACACCGTACTCAATTCAGATTCTGCTTACTGCATTCCTGATTGTCTCCAATTTGTGTTTTGTATCGACAAATTCCGCCGCTCCAAGACTACCGAGTTTCTCATATCCTTTGATATTAATAGTCTGTTTATTAATATACTATCAAATGAAGCCATTAGTGTTTGTGCTGACCATCGATAGCATGGGCCTATTAAAGCTTCATCTTTCTATAAACAGTTTTTGTGAACTGATGGCACTTGAACTATGTCGGGTTCTTTCAGTTCTAACCATGGCCATCCCTACTACAGGCCAGGCAAACGTGCAACTGGGGTCTTTTACTGGGGGCCATGTGAATTTTCTTAAATATTCGATATAGAAGTTGCAAACAAAGGTAAAATTCCTCTGTGAGATTAGTTTGATGTTTTTATGTGTTTTACATACCAAATAATAAGAACCACAATGCGCTAATTGATAAATTTTACAATTATTGACAAATTCCTATAAATGAAGAGACAGGTAATTTTTGAATAAACAAAGGCAAATGCATATTTCAATGAAGAATTTTTATTTCAATGTTGGATTTTTTTTTTAGAGATTGTGTACTTATGTCAAAAGATCATTACTTGTATATTGTGGTTAAACAGAAAAAAAGGATCCGCACCAGTTGATGATATAGTTTGCAACTTCTATATCGAATATTTAAGAAAATTCACATGGCCCCCAGTAAAAGACCCCAGTTGCACGTTTGCCTGGCCTGTAGTAGGGATGGCCATGGTTCTAACATATTATATTCCGCTAAATTTATAGTATATCTATTGGTAGTCATCTTCGTCCTTCGTCAGCGAAAATTTTCATTGGATTTTTTTCTTCTTCTAAAATAAGACAGACAGTATTTTACACACGTTACATTGATGAGACACGTTACATTGATACGTGTTTCCTTTCACAATCTTTGCAATTTATTATGGTACCTGAAGAATATGGTTTTCTTCGATTCCGTGATGTTTTGGTTTACAAGATCTCAAACTTAAATTTGTAATTAGCACACAAATGAAATTGTGTTTCAACCACAGATCTCCTCAGGCTATATATATATATATATATATATATATATATATATATATATATATGAATTAGAAAATGACGGTTTCAACCTCAGCTAATAAGCAAGATCTTTCCGCAAAAAGAATGGAACCGTCCACCGTTATCGAGAAAAGGTAAATTTAAAGGACTTAAAAATAACGTTTAAAAGGTGTATATATTTTCTACATCTTAGGAAGAGGCAAGTTGGCTAGGATGGTATTAAGTTGTGTGAAACCACACGTGTCTGTTAATACAAATATTTATATATTTAAATATATCTGAATTTCAGTAATGTATGTGGCGATATCCGTTGGCCTAATGCATTGGGGCTTAAGATCGTGATTCTTTTCTGAATCTACGAACTGCGTTCGAAATATATACATATACATATATATATATATATATATATATATATATATATATATATATATATATATATATATATATATATATATAAATAGAGAGGGTGGGTGGAGAGATAAACAGACAAAATAGGAATATAATGTAGATATACAGATAGTTTAATATACACACATATATATATATATATATATATATATATATATATAGAGAGAGAGAGAGAGAGAGATACATATGTATATTGAGTTAAGCATTTTTAACATATCTGTTCTAACTTCATTAACGGCTTGATTAAGGTAAAGGTTTCCGAAAATCATCTTAAAGAATATCCTAACAAATGAGAAAAATGAAAAAACAATCGTCCAAACCACTCAGAACGAAATAGTAAGCTACACATCTATTTTCTCTCTCACATATATATATATATATATATATATATATATATATATATATATATATATATATATATATATAAGGTAAGTTGAGATAAATAAAATCAGAATATTTCAGTTCCAAAAATTCAAACACAACGAATATTTGGCGTACGATCGTTTCTAAAACAATTTGGAGAATTTTATTTTGTATTATATTTTAGATGATTCCAATAATTCTTTTTATTAGCGCCTCTTTATATATATATACATATATATATATATATATATATATATATATATATATATATATATATATATACAGGAAGTGGAAGAGAGGGAGAGGATTGGGATAGAAAGAGTGGGAGGATAGAAAGACTGAGATTGAAGGAGGGGATGCGGAGGAGGGAATAATTTATCTATACAATCCGAATGCTGTTTTTTTCTATCTTTTCTTTTCTCCATTTTTTTTACTGCCTTATTCCAGATTTCACATATCTTCATCGCCAATCAATTCAATTCGAATAAACAAGAATCGTTTTAAAACTCAGTAATAATCGATATTCCAATATAATTAATGGATGTCAAGGAAAAATCGGAGACAGAAGCAAATCTTCGCTGATGAAATCCCATAAACTGAAACAAGCAAAAGTTAAATGTTTCTTGTTTTCTAGATACTCTCCATGGTTTAGACATTTGTTTCTTTGTTTTTTTTGTTGTTTTTTTTTTTTTTTTTTTTTCAGTTCCGTCACTGACTCCTACTATCCTCGCGAATATTTTATGACCACTTAGTCGCAAATTATCAAGGCCAAAAGATACTCGAGGATAAAAGTTCCTGAGATAGATTGTCCTTATTTAGTTACTTCCCCACGAGGGCAGAGTTATACACAGAGTCGATTGTTTTATGTGGAGGAAAATCCAGCTCCGTCAAAAGAGGCACACTGGATCGTGACAAAAATTCCAGTTACCTCAGTCTAGAAGGATATTGCTTTCAATGACCTAGGGCAAAAAATAATCAAGTGTAGTATTAGAACAGATACTTCACCTTGCTCCTAGCCAACAGATGGATAGATCGTCAGTTGAAAAATCTATATAATAATATGTTAAGACAATATCAGGATATGATCACTCGATCGCCGAAGTTGTTTTTTTTATTTCATCTGATGTCGTCGTTGTGTCGAACGTAAAACTCGAACTAAAATTACACTTTCTTGGCCTTCGTGCTAGGACAAAAGTGTAGTATCTGTTCTGTCCATAGATGGTACAATGATATTGTACGGCCAGCGTTCGCGTTGGACGTCCAGAGAATAGAAATATGACACAAACTCTTTGAAGATTTTAGATACAGACCCCAATAACCAGAAGTTTGAAAGAGACAGACAGACAGACAGAGAAAAAGAGACAAAAATGTATAGAGAGGGATTAAAGCGGTTGAAAGAGAGAGGAAAAAAAGAGATAATATGAGAAAGACATATATATATACATATATGTATAAATAAATAAAAAGACAACGAGAGAGAGAAAGATATATATATATATATATATATAATTAAGATTTGGTCGCAATTTATCATGGTAAAAAGACACTCAAGGATAAAAGTTCATGAGATAGATTGTCCTTATTTAGTTACTTCCTCACGAGGGCAGAGTTATACACAGATAACAGATATGTAAAATGTTAAGAAAAATAAATAGTAAGTCACATTTCGTATTCGATTTATTATTTTTGTTTCTTCCAGCTTACATCTTACCCGGAATTTGCATTGCTCACATCCTTTTAAAAAACATACTACTACTACTAATATATATATATATATATATATATATATATATATATATATATATATATATATATATATATATATATACAGGGACTAAGGGGGTAAAAGGAAAGAGAACAAACGAGAATGAGAAAAAGATATATATATATATATATATATATATATATATATATATATAGAGAGAGAGAGAGAGAGAGAGGGGGGTAATAGAGAGAGAGAGGGGTAATAGAGAGAAAGAGAGGGAGAGGGGGAGAGAGAGAGAAGACGGAGAGAGTGGGGGAAGAGATAGATGGGGAAGAGATGGAGGGAGAGAGTATAAGTGGGTGGAAAAAGAGAAAGAGAGAGAAAGAAACAAACTAAGAATAAGAAATATATATATAGAGAGCGGGTGGCGAGAGGAGGCAAATAAAAGATGAAGTGGAAAAAATCAGAAAATCTGGAGAGTAAGCTTAAGGGGAGAGTAAGGATGATTCGGGATTGAAATAAAGGAGTCAAACCGTGTAGAGGCACGAAGAAGACTAAAAAGGAGAGTCATTATGGACATGCAGGTTTCGTTTTTAAACTGAGTTTTATATTTATGGCTGAAAGGAAGCGCAGAGTTATGAAGGATTTATTAATTATGGTCGAGGAAGACGAAGAACGCGGGAAAGTAAAGAAGAAACAAAGAAAAAAAACACTCTTGAAGCGTCGCCATTTTTTCCCCTTCTTTCTAAACTACAGGACGCGTGTGTCTCGTCCTCTCGAAACGTGACAAACTCGTCAAAGACAGCGGAAAGAAGACAATTAATTAAGGCAAGTTAAATGAAGTAAGAACACAAGGAAAATGGTAATCAAAGGATAATTCGAGGCGGAGGGGGGTGTCGAGAAAGAAAAGAAAAAGGAGGATGCGGTGATAAGGGTTGACATTAAAGATGGCGAGAAAGACAAAGAGATGGAGCGTTGGAAAATACAAAAGAAACGATGGAACTACTAGTTTAACATACAGACGACCATAGTTATTTTTGTCACGGATTTGAATATTTACTAGCCGTCACCCTAACCCGGTGTTGTCCGGGAGTCTTTGTACTTTCGTTTTCGTGTCGCTTATTGCCCCCCCCCCCCGTTGTTGTTTCCTTTACAAAATAAATTTATATTTTGCCAAATATTCTGTATCATTTGGATTGATCAACTTATTGATCTGATCGTAGATGTTATTCTCACAACGTTTCGGCCGATGTAATCTCCGACTTTCCTAAGACTACTGTTCTCATTGAAACGCGTTATATAAAATTATAAAATAACAAATTAATAAATAAATGTTGAAAAAAAACATTTTACAAATGTTGTTAGCCTTACTCCTTTATATATATATATATATATATATATATATATATATATATATATATATATATGGGAAGAGAAGGATGAAGGTAACCCGACGTGATGGGAAAATGAAAAAGGAAAACCAAAAAATGGATGTTTTTTATGTGTACATCAACGTTTCGTCTTTATTTATAAGACTTCATCAGGATGATAATATAGAGAAAGAAATGTCATGCAAGTACAGATACATGTAGGGTAGACATATTGGGAGGAAAAATAAAATGAAATAACGGACGTCCACCCAGTAGTGGCCATTATTTCATTTTATTTTTCCTCCCAATATGTCTACCCTACATGTATCTGTACTTGCATGAAATTTCTTTCTCTATATTATCATCCTGATGAAGTCTTACAAATAAAGACAAAACGTTGATGTACACATAAAAAACATCCATTTTTTGGTTTTCCTTTTTCATTTTCCCATATATATATATATATATATATATATATATATATATATATATATATGATACGCTTAGCTGTCTGCTTCACGATGGGCAAATACTATCTCCAGCAATCTTTCAATATATATATATATATAAAAGAGAAGAGAGGAATAGCTTTCCACTTATGTAATGCGAACAGGTGCATTCTTAGGGGGTGATTATCGTTAATATACGACACTCATCACACCCCACATCGCCGAAAAAAACACAACAAAAAAAGAAAATTAAAAACAAAATGAACTGGGTTGGGATGCTGTTGACATTGAGCTTCTAACGTATTTTGTTTGTAAGTTTGAGGTCATTGTTGATGGAAGGATGTTTTGACAATAAAAATGACATTTCGTCTTTGCTCGTTTTTTTTTTATTCGTTCCTCTTGTAGAATGAACCTGGGGTTTCGTAACGACGGTGTATAAGTAGGAGAACAAGTATGTAAGAAAGAAACCTAGAAATTCATCTTAATCAGATCAGGAGGGGGTAAGATCTCCTTCTAATTCTTTTGATATATATATATATATATATATATATATATATATATATATATATATAGCATTAGATAAAGTGAAAGAATAAAATAAGGTGCGAATCAAATTTTATTAGAATTCAATGTTCAGGCAAAGTACCTTAAAGTCCTTAACTCATGAGTTTTCAAAGAAAATTCTTCTCCTCAGAGGACCATTACCGCAATGACATTACTGCAGGTAATAAAATTAAACTTTGAAAATATATAAAAAATATAGATAAAAATACATAAAAGTTTATAAAACATCAAATATATCGGCCCAAAGCATACTTTTTTGTTAAACCTATACAGTTCACTCAAGTCATAAAGTTTAAAACATATTCAGGAAAGATATCAAAGAGGTTGATTGAAAAATAATCCAGGTGATTAATGGTAGTCCAAAAACGAAAAAGTTATCCAGCCGAGAAATTTGTTTGCTATCGATGCAGTAAATGACAGTGAAAATGTATCCAAGGTGTGTGCAAATTAATAAAACGATAGAAAAAAACAAATCTATATGAAAAGTTCAGAAAACTCACTTGGTGTTGAATATTAT
>OY744548.1:13145811-13150811 GCA_963556195.1 Sepiola atlantica | reverse complement strand
CAATTAAATACAACGGACACAACATGATACTTGTATTGAGTCAATCGATGGCTTATTGTGTATGCTGTATACCAAACTTCATAAAGACCATGTTACCCCACTAACTAGTGCAGTTATACCTTGTCATTGTTTCATTTTACTTCAGTCGAACTTCTCAGAAATCAAGGGTCCCATTCCTAGGGCTAACACTGGACCTTTATATAAGATAATATATATTCGAATATGTAAAGTTCTACTTAACCTGGCAATCGTTGAGTTTGTAAAGAAGTTAAGAACATTACATTTCTCTCTTCCCAATTGACCGGTTAACTATGTTATAGTATACATTTCTTGTTGTCTCTTGGTCTTACAGGATTCGTCTAGTCTGGTGGAGTTTCCAACTAAGTGATGTTATTGATGTAACATCACCAGGAGAAGGTGCACCATTCCTCGTATGAGCTAGTCTATAGCTATGTCGAGGGAATCTTATTTGAATTTAGAATACTATGTTATTTTGAATACTTAGTTAGGGTTTTCTTGTAGGGCGAAATATCCTCATGTCAGGTTCTCCTGACAAACCCTTGTAAAGAGAGACCGAAGACACTCGAGGATGGTGTCTAGTAGGTAATTCAAACTCTCTCTATGTAATTAAAACTCTCAAATATTGTCAAATATATATGCTCATCTGCAAAGCGACGCTGTTCTCATAACCAGATCATCAGTGTGTCGATGAGCGCAATAAAAACTACTGCGACCCGGTGAATATTGATTTACTCACAAGGCCAGTTATTATCTTGCTCCCACAAGGTAAGATGTGACCCAAGGTCGGGTCGGGAAAGTGGGGTTTGAAAAGCCAGCGCCCGGGAGGTGAGCACTCTGGCCATTAAAAATTGCCTGGGCAGCCCCGTCGGTATTCCCCGGTAGGGGCGCCTCAGGCAGTAAGCAATAAACTTACTCCTCCCCAAAGAGGGGAGGCAAAGCCTGGGAGGGTACTCCTCTAGATCAGCCGTGTTCTTTTAATGCGCATGCATATTAACAGCGTGACTTCAAGCAAGACCAGGCTCCTCACGACGCATGGACGCTCCTTCGCTATGGAGAGGCTATATTTTGCACGTCACATAGTGCTGGGGTGTATGGAGAGCACTCAAGGATGATAGCTAGATGAGATGTGCTAGCGGTCTCTCGAGGCTCGTCCTGCAAGTGGCTATCATTTGTCCAATATCTCGTATCAATCGTGGTGTATTAGAACCGAGGACACCCGACGTTCCGACTGAGCTGGTCAAAAAAATGAAACGGTCAGTTAGGCACGTGTATTTGTCGTTTCCTTCTTGTTTCGGCGAACTGAGCTGTGATTCGCAGCAGAAAATGTCGAGATCGTATATATCTGTATACGACTAAAGCTCTGTGGTGTTTGCTTATTTACTTGTTTGTTTGCCCCTATGCACACTAGATGACGTCATCAAAATCATGACGTCATCCATAAAAATGAAGTTGGGGGATAACCGCGCACCATGGATGACTTCACAGAATAATGATGCCATCACTTTATGACGTCACCTACTAAAATAATCGGACAGCGGATGACGGCACAAAATGATGATGTTATCACTTTATGAGGTTATCAATTAAAACAAGGAGGGAGATAACTGGACACAGTAGATAACCGCACAAAATGATTACGCCATCAATTTATGAGGTTATCAGTTAGATGAGGATCACCGGACAGCGAATGACGGCACAAAATGATGACGTAATCACTTTATGAGGTAATTCAGAGACAGTGGATGATGACAGGGTAATAATGCTATCAATCAAATCGAGATAAAGAGAGGGGTGGGGAAGGGGGGTCACGGGTCGTCTACTAGCCAGAACCTCTCTACATATACCTCGTATACATTTAAGAATTGAATACATTATAAAACAAACCCTGGGCGAAATAAGTAAAGAAAAACATTGTTTAGTACAGAAAAAAAGGTTTAAAAAATTGGAAGATAATGCGATCTGTATAATCAAATAAGAATACATAACAATGAACGTCTTACATTTTTTGGTAATGTGAGAACAGGATTGGTCAGAAGACAACCGCTGACTCGTGGATTCTGTGGGAATGACTTGCGCAGATTTCTCCCATGGTTCAGCTTCTCTAAGTAATGGGCACGTGGTGATTCAGTATAAGATGAGGAATTAGAACATGTTGTTGTTGGTGGTGTTGTTGTTGGTGGTGGTGTTGGTGTTGTTGTTGTTAATCTTGTTTTTAAGCGGGTCGGACTACTGCTCAGAGCTCACGAAGTTCGTGCCCCCGCATTGTTCGATCGCAGCTATTCGTTAACCTGCAAGATTGAAAGTTTTTACTCCTATACAAATACACGCAAGACTCAGCGGTAGCATGCGAAGTCGAGGAAGGTTTGAACCAGAAAACTCAAAAGACTGGTGCAGAAGCAACGTTGTCATTCTCATTCCATTGATATTCAGTTCTGCGCCTGACACGGCTTTACTTTTCACACACACACACACACACACATATATATAGTATATTATATATATATATATATATATGTATGTATATATATATGCTATATACTATATATATATCATATATATATAATATATATATGATATATATATACATATATATAATATATATATTTTATATACTATATATATATACATATATATATAATATATATATGATATATATACATATATATAATATATATATATTATATATAATATATATATATTTTATATACTATATATATAATATATATAATATATATATTATATATAATATATATATATATTATATAATATATATATATATTATATATATATATTATATATAATATATATACACTATATAAATATATATTATATAATATATATATATATATATTTTATATAATATATATATATATATATTTTATATAATATATATAATATATATAAAATATATATATTTAAATATATATATATATATCATATATAATTTAATAATATATATATATATTATAATATATATATATATTTTATATAATATATATAATATATATAAAATATATATATTTAAATATATATATATATATTATATAATTTAATAATATATATATATATTATAATATATATATATATTATATATACAATATATATAGAAAAATACGTTATTATACTGCCAATTACATGGTACAACAATACCAATTGAAAATTAGCTTATCAAAATCCAAGTTTGACATGCTAGTTTAAATTTTATTTAGGTCAAACTTTTAAAATCTTACAAGATGATTGTATCTGTAAGATAAACTGTGCATATGTCATTAATTTTATAGTTTGGAATTTTTATTCTGGGAATTTTTAACCCAGGATTTCGATCATCTGCTGACAAAACCACTCGGACGCCGATGTTTATTTATAAAAAAATTCAGAGAACCGTCATAGAAAAAATCAGAGACACGGGCAACTTGCGTACGCGTGGAGAGAGAGAAAAGCAGACAGAAATATCGAGATGGATAGCTCGTTTCACTACACCTACTTACATGGTGCACGACCACCCCCACACGCTTCCAATTGGGGACGGCGCTCTGGATACGTCTTCTCCGCTTAAAATGTCTGCAGAAAATTGACAGAAAATCTCCTCTGTGTTTCATCGACTCATGTGTTCTGGGGTCACCTTTGACCCTAAAGATGTCAGTAAAATGTGTCATTCAAACACGGTCCTCGGGGCATCTTTTACGAGACTCAGCAGAGTAAAAACGCTAAAAAAACAAATTTACAACAAATAAAAGTAACTGTAAGCTGTAAAAGTTAGTTTCAAACTTGCATGTGCTATTTGTTTGTATTTTTAGACCGTTACAACCGCTATTTATTAGAAATCAATAGTTTTATCATCGTAGGTTGGGAAAAACATGGCCGCTGTTGGGGGGGTATTTGCTAAAGAAAGCACGTGAATCGCCATCTTGAATTTTATGCAAGCCTTTGGGAAAAAAACAATACATTTTTTTTTTTTACATCTAATAAAAACCCATTTATAATACGTAAAAATAAAAAAAAATTACATAGGTAAATAGAAAAATATCTATTCTCGTCGTAGGTCAACTTCACTTGTTGCAAATTTATGTTTTTAAACCCTTTCTCGTTCTTTTTTTGGACCCCGTTCGCGCCTCTGCTGAGTCTCGTAACATATACCCGGTCCTCGATATGTAACACAAAGATTTGAGTTACACAAAAAACTTTTGTAAACATTGCGAAACAGAACCAAACTCCCGTTTTCAAATACATTTACAACTTTAGTTATCTTGAAGTTTTAAGCTCTAGCATGGCTGCCAATTTTTTGCGATCTGGATAGGTCTTCTCCGCTTGAAGTGTTGTCGGAAAAGAGACAGAAAATCTCCTTCCAGAATTCACTTAGTTTCGTCAACTTCCGTTCTGGGGTTACCTCTGATCCTTAGGTGTCACTAAAATGTTTCATTCAAACACGGTCCTTTATATGTAACACAAAGATAATTATTTTCGGTTTGAAATGATTTTTAAACCTATGAAAAGCATCCTTTGAGCTAATTTTGTTTTTTTCGGTCATAATTAAAAATGTTTTCATATTAAGAGTTGTCCGTACGGGATTAATTGTTTTTGTTAATAAACTGTAGCGAAATATGTTATTGTATTATTCTTAAGAGAAGGCTTTAAGCTAATTTATATTTCAGTGATTGCATTAATCGCTGTAGAATTTAGCGACACAGCCAAGAGGTTCCGAAACCCTGCGAGCCATATACCGCTCACAACTTGATTATTCCTTCTAGCCCGTAGCCATGTCTGCGCTCCTCAACGCTTCTGCAACAATTGCATTTTTTTACCGCAGGATTAAACAATGCTTGAAAATTCTCAGAATAATTAAAGGATATATATATTCCATGGTGTCATCATTTTTCATTTCAATTGAACGAACATGTTGGTTCTTATCGAGATGAGGTCACATGTGGAAGACAAGTGACAATTGTAGTTCCAAATAAATTAACCGGAATGCACTTGGA
>OY744548.1:13135811-13140811 GCA_963556195.1 Sepiola atlantica | reverse complement strand
CGTCATCCACTGTGCTCTGTTATCCTAATCTCTGTATTAATGGATAAGGTTAATAAAATTGTGACGTCATCATTTTGTGACGCCATCCACAATGTCCCTATTTATTTGCTTTCCCATGAGGTCAAAGTTAGACTCACGGTCGATGTTTAATGTGGAGTAAAATCCAGTTCTTATAAAAAGGAGCACTCTGGGTTGGGACAGAAATAAAAATTGCTTCAGTCTAGGAGGATTTCTCTTTCACTGAGCGAGGTCAGAAAAGATTAAGTGTAATATCAGAACAGATACGACACTTTGCTCATAGCCAGAATGTCAAGGAAGGCTGGTTGTCTCCATCTTTTTTTGATTAGATGACGCCTTCCCTCAATTACGTCATTTTGTGATTTTCTGAAGATGAGTTCCTTATTCACCAACCTGTTATCGTTCCATCTTTTGTTGTTCTTCTTCTTCTCCTTTTTCTTCTTCGTCTTCTTCTTATTATTATTTTTCTTCTTTTTTCTTCTTTTTCTTTTTTTTCTTCTTTTTCTTTTTTCTTCTTCTTTTTCGCCTTTTTTTCTTTTTTCTTCTTCTTATTTTTCTTTTTCTTCTTTCTTTCTTCTTTTTCTTCTTTTTTCTTTTTTTCTTTTTCTTTTTCTTTTTCTTCTTGTTTTCTTTTTTCTTTTTCTTTTTCTTCTTTTTTCTTTTTTCTTTTTCTTCTTTTTCATTTTTCTTCTTTTTCTTCCTTTTTTCTTTTTTATTCTTTTTTCTTTTTCCTCTTTTTTCTTCTTCTTTCTTTTTCTTCTTTTTTCTTCTTTTTCTTTTTTTCTTTTGTTCTTCTTTTTTTGTTGTTTTTTTTTCTTTTTTTTCTTCTTTTTCTTTTTTCTTCTTTTTCTTTTTTTCTTCCTCTTTTTCACATTCTTTCCTTCCGTTCTTTCTACCATATTTTACGTCCTTTTTTATTTATTTATTTCTTTAAGTACTTCTGTCATTTCGTTATCCGTTTTCTATTTTTTTCGGTTATCATTCCTTCTTTCTTTTTTTCTATTACTTCCCCTCTTTCCTCCGTGTTTTCTTCCTTCTATCTAACTTCTTTCCTTCTTTACTTTCCTTCCCTGTCTTTCTTTCTTTTTTTCTTTCTTTTGATCTATATGTCAGACGGAGATTGATATATATATAATCTTTAAAAAAAATTACAGCCTCATCCTTTATTTTCGAACTTAAACTGTACGCCCTAATTTCACGAAATTACGCCCCGCGTTGTAACTACGTCGCCCCGACACATTAATACAGCAACCTTTAGAAAATCCAGCTTCCAATAATCCGACCGCAGATTAAGTATTACCAGCGCTGAGAGGACACCAAATGATCAAGTCATTTATTTAATTCGAATTTATTATCTGTCACTCGCGTTGAAAGCGAATGCGTCATTCGTTTGGGAATGTCTTCTGTTTAATTAACGTTTACAACTTTGTCTTCTTTTCCCTATTTTTTTAATCATTTTCTTTTTAGATGTGACTCCACGTGAGATCAGTCGGTATGTCACGCTTGAGTTTGAAATGGGATTTGTAATCGCTCAAAATAAACTTGTCCTAAATGCGTCCAGGCATCTTTATAACATGCGCTGTCCGTCGTTCTACGATGTGATGCTTTAGTTTTGAAAATAAAATATTTTCCTTTGCGAAACGGACGCATCTGAGTCTAGGTGAGTCGTAGTGTAATAATATGTGAGTGGCGGCACGAAAGGGTGAATGCGCGACACAGATAAGAAACTCGGACGAAGGCGTCTCAGCTTGAAGCCGCGTATGGAAACGGAATAATAATTAATAGCAAAAGAAAAAAGAATATCGAACAGAATTATTTGTGACAGAGTTCGGAAATCGGGACTTCCTGTGTCTCTTACGTCAATAGGTCGAAACAACAGACATGAGAATGTATATGGCTTTGAAAGAAATGTGGTTAGAAATTAGGACCCAAAAGTAAACGACGAGATCTGACGTAGATTTATGTAAGGAATTAATATAAAACAGAGGAAACTATGGGTCCCAGGGTTAAGGTTGTCCGACAGACAGACAGACAAACAGACAGACAGACACGTCGGATAGGTGGGTGTTTGAGCAAACGTCTTGGGGAGTGTTTAAACATCTGTGAAAGAATTTACCAAAAAATAAGTAATTTTCTTTTATGAAAAAATATCCTTTTTTCATTCAATGGGGAATAACTAAGGCCCCGACAAGAAACGAAGGGGAATAGTGAATAGCTATCCTTCTCTTCAATTGTAGTAAGAGTCATAACAGACAGAATGCCATAGTCGAAGGAGGACGAAATGGCCGGCATGATGCGTATTACATAAATAATTCATTGTTTAAAAGGAAAATATATTTTGCTATTTTTCTAGAATCGACTTCGTTATCTAGTGGGGGAGTATCTCTTCTGTTTCCCTGAACCCCTTTCTCAGAGAAGAGACGTTGTAAGCATCTCTCTACTTGATCGTTATTTTATTGGAAGGTGCTCAGTTTCCTTTTTGTAAGACATTCATGGCAAGTACTCGTATTTCTACCACAACGAAGAAAATTTTTTTATTTCTTCCTCAGTCAGGCGAGATTTCTAAGAACAGTCAGTATTCAGAAGCACTTCCCGTCTGTGGAACATATTGCGACGGAACTGCTTCTCCGCATAATACAACTTGGTCGTCAACAGATTCCTATCAATAACCGCCCCAGCAAGTATTCGAACTTAGTTTCGACAATTATTACATATAATTAACTCGTATCCTTGAGTGGCATCTTGCCTTAATAAGTTGTGACTATTTAGTAAAAAGTTTGGTTTGGTTGTTTTGTTTTACGGCATATCAACCCTTTATTTGATGACGAACCGTGTCATTTTGGCAAAAGTTTTCGTCGTGCAGTTCTTTATATGTTCAAGTGTTTATTCATGGTGTTTGGTTTTGGTTGTTTTGTAAAAGAAAACATCTTTTTGTTTTTGTTTTGAGCTTTGCAGAACATGATTGAGTTTTGCAAAGGGGGTGGGAAGAAAAGAATAACATCAATGTTTGGTGCATTTAAAGTCAGGAATCCGGTATCTTCAGACAGCCAGATTTGGTAGCACCAGGTATTTGGTAAAAAAAAATTGTTCGAAAATATAAGATTAATCTCCGTCGTGTGTGACAATACGGGTACTAGGTGTGGCAATACGGGTACTAGGTGTGGCAATACGGGTACTAGGTGTGGTAATACGGGTACTAGGTGTGACAATACGGGTACTAGGTGTGACAATACGGGCACTAGGTGTGACAATACGGGTACTATGTGTGGCAATACGGGTACTGGGTGTGACAATACAGGCACTAGGTGTGGCAATACGGGTACTAGGTGTGACAATACGGGTACTAGGTGTGACAATACGGGTACTAGGTATTACAATACGGGAACTAGGTGTGACAATACGGACACTAGGTGTGGCAATACGGGTACTAGGTGTGACAATACGGGTACTAGGTGTGACAATACGGGCACTAGGTGTGACAATACGGGCACTAGGTGTGACAATACGGGAACTAGGTGTGACAATACGGGTACTAGGTGTGGCAATACGGGCACTAGGTGTGACAATACGGGTACTAGGTGTGACAATTCGGGTAATAGGTGTGGCAATACGGGTACTGGGTGTGACAATGCGGGTTCTAGTTTATAAAGAGGAACTATATTTTTTAATGCAATGGAATTCAATCCGTTTGCTCCGTCTTAGGATTTAATTTCTTTATCTAATTTTGTTATTCTGGTCGCCATCTTCAGTTTACATCCCAGACCGAAAGCGCTCCTGTACTCCCGGCCCTGACCAAGCAGCTCTTTGGTTTCAACCGTGTGGTCGCGTTGTCTTACGTCGCGGCAATCAACCTATTCGATCAATACCATCGATTTCCGAATCTATGCTTAACCAGGTCGTAATATAAGCCAGTGCAAATGACCTTTACCACCGCAGCTCAGACCATAAATATAAAAATGGCTTCTCTGATGGCTCCGTCATCAGAAGATAACTACTGGCATTACTGCTAATACTGCTACTACGGATTAGGATCTGTGGGAGTAATATTGAAGTTTGTATATACTTGATTACCATGGTAGCAAGATGTACCACAAGTCGGGCAGATGGGTAAAAAATCAGCTCCCTTGAGGGGGTAATTTGATCAGGTACAAAGAATAGCCGAGAACGCAGTCGTCGGCATTCTCCGTTAAGGGCGCCTCAGAAGATCGGCAATAACCCAACCTTTTTCCATAATGAGCAGGTAGTGCTAAACTAAGATAAAAAATGTTGATATGCCGTAAAACAACAAACATAAGCCAATCAACGAATCATTAACAAAAAGTATTGTGTTTGGCATTAAATAGGCTTGATATGCCGTAAAACAACAAACCTAAGCCAATCAACGAATCGTTAACACTAAGTATTGTGTTTGGCATTAAATAGGTTTGATATGCCGTAAAACAACACACTTAAGCCAATCAACGAATCATTAACAAAAAGTATTGTGTTTTGCATTAAATAGGTTTGATATGCCGTAAAACAACAAACTTAAGTCAATCAACGAATCGTTAACAAAAAGTATTGTGTTTGGCAGTAAATAGGCTTGATATGCCGTAAAACAACAAACCTAAGCCAATCAACGAATCGTTAACAAAAAGTATTGTGTTTGGCATTAAATAGGCTTGATATGCCGTAAAACAACAAACTTAAGCCAATCAACGAATCGTTAACAAAAAGTATTGTGTTTGGCAGTAAATAGGCTTGATATGCCGTAAAACAACAAACCTAAGCCAATCAACGAATCGTTAACACTAAGTATTGTGTTTGGCATTAAATAACCATAAAAAGGTTTGATATGCCGTAAAACAGACATACCAAACCAATAAGTACAAGTTCTCTTATTTTATAGCGTTTATCTTGAGATGTTCAAAGATGGAAAATGGATACGTAACCATAGTTTCCATTTGCTGTATATTTTCCTAATGAATCTATTTTTAAATGCC
>OY744548.1:13123311-13130811 GCA_963556195.1 Sepiola atlantica | reverse complement strand
GAGGCAATTGTTCCTAATAGAAAGAAAGTATCGCTGACCTTGGAAAAAATCTGGTTCGCGCCCCCAGGGTGTCAAAACTCCCTAAAATTGCAAAAAATGACTTTTTTCTCCCATAACGTTTGATCCATCCATTCAAATATTTTAAAACTTGGTCAAAATGTAGAGGCAATTGTTCTGGATATAAAATGAGCATCCTTGACCTCAGAAAACTTCTGGTTGGCTCCCCCAGGGGGTCAATGTGGGGTCAAAAATATCCCAAATTGCCCAAATTTATTGCATTTTACACTCGTCACATCGAGTCACATACAGAGGGGGACCGCGCATGCGTGGCTTGTTATTTTTATTCTTATCTTGTTCCCAAATCACATTAAAACATTCAAAATTAAAATATTAAGCAGCCTGTTTAGATTTACTTTTATTTTCTGCTGCAATCTACGTAATTCGGTCTGCAATAAAGCAAGGGTTGCGCAATCTCAACAGCAGCTCTCTTAAACTGGTATTACTCAAATCCAGTTGCAAGAAGTACAAGTTGAACAGAAACAATGCCGGGGTAAGCAGAGAAAAATTGTTCTTATTTCTTAGTTGGCCTTCCCATAATCTAGTTGCACAAGCAAGTCTTGGGATTCTGTCCACTGTTTAATCCATAGTTTGAAGAGAGGTATATGGATCCATAATTTTTTTTCGAAGGGTATTAGTGAAAGTGATGCTTTCACCCGGCACAACTTGAACCAGTGCGCTGCCCGACGCCATATATAAAAAATAACACTCTACACTTTACAAGTTGATTGTTTACGATTCACAACAAACACATGCACACGTATATTTGTATAATTAGAATAATTTATGAAAAAATACGGCTCTATTTGTTACTGAGCACTATTATTAGGGGTGGGACGTAATGGGTGAAAATTTCAGATTCATGCGAGTAGTATTTCTGGGTGTTCATTTATACATAAATAACACTAAACAATCAAACATTTTGAAAACTTTGCAAAATTCAGAAGGTGCAGGCCAAAACTAGCCGTTAGGGCTCCACGGGACTCAAAATCCATCATTTTTCGGTGAAAAAGTGGTTTCATGCGACATTGCAGGCCCTAAAACATCCTCAAACGCTTTGAATGGATATAGATGGTAAAATCTGATATAGTACTTTAATTCAGGGCAATTTTCAGGCTGTGAAAGGCTTTTCATGAATGTAAAATAGCCAAAAACTATTGGCCTACACCTTTTGAATTTTGCAAAATTTTCAAGATGTTTGATTGTTTAGTGTTATTTATGTATAAATGAACACAAAACAATACTACTCGCATGAATCTGAAATTTTCACCCATTACGTCCCACCCCTACTATTATATAAATACGCTAAAATTTAATGAAATACATACATTAACCCCTCTCTCCCTCTTTTTCTAACTTGTGTAAATGAGGCAGATGGTATGTTATTCCATTGATGCCGTCTACATGCCTTTAATTTAGTGTGTATACCCTGTGCTGACCACGAGATCAAATAGTAATAATATAAATGCATGGTCTCTGAAACGATCGTACACAATTCTGTTGTTTGTTGATTTCTTGGAACACAAATTGATCATGTAATTGTGTTTACATAAATCTATGCTATATATACGGCTGTGTGTGTATTTTTAATACTGAAATTTATTTCTGACAGTATGCAATAAGTTATGTCTTAAGCTGCTTTTTATGTTATAGCTTGAGCGAGTGATATTTTTAAACAAACAATTGGTTTAGTCCGCGGGGTTGGATATCAACAAAGTATATCACAAAGTGAAAAATGAGTACAGGATTTTTAGTATTACCCACGCAAAAAATAACATCACAAAAATGCAGTTTAATACATATTATACTGTATATGTATATATGTTGAGAAAATATGCGGAAGAAAGTGAATAATCGTATCTTACATGTTTAGCTTTCCTCCTTTTACCAGTTTCCAGATCTATTCTTACAGCGTTGTACTTTTTTATGGAAATCGCTCCAGACAAGACATGAAGCTACTTGATGTAAGGAGTTTAATAAAATAGTACTTCAAAGTCAAATACTGGCATACGATCAGTGTTAGATGGGCCAGAAAACAGCAATTCTTCCTCCTTTGTCAGAAACATCGCACATGGAATGTGACGACTGAAGGGCAAAATAAGGGAAGCCAGAGTTACGAGGCTGCCGAAAGTAAACCCAAGGTCCCCTCTCTCTCTCTCTCTCTCTTTCTCTCTCTCTCTCTCTCTCTCTCTCTCTCTCTCTCTCTCTCTCTGTATAACTTACACTGTTTCTCCATATATATAAGTTAAAAAAGAAAGAACTCAAACCAACAGCCTTTGCAAAATAATTTATTTCGCTCAGACGGGCTTCGTCAGGTGTTAACAGCTTATTTTTCGCTCGTATACTAAGAAGATGGGAATACTTATACCGTATGCTTCGTTCCAAAAAAAGAAGAAAAAAATTATTTTCACGTCACAAACGGACCGAACTTTTTGAAAATATTTGTACTTGCAAACAAAAATGATGTATATATTTTCAAATATAACTGAGGATAATCAGTGAGATTCGTTGATTTTGTGACCACACCGTGCTTGAAACCAACGGTATCAAGCTGCTTTTCTATTACACCATTAACAAATAAGTGCGATGCTTTTATTTATTTCTGACAATCAAACCAAGGAATTTAGAAAATAAATGGAAAAAGTGAATCACGACATCTCACTTTTTTAAAAACTTTTCTCCTTCAACTCATTTCCAGGTTTATTCCTACCGTGTCTTACAGGCCTCTTTTCGTTTTCTCCTTTACCCAACTCTCTCTTTTTTCTTTCTATCTCACTTTGCTGCATATAAATATTTTTAAAAAAAACACACAAATAAAAAAAACAAAAAACAAAAGACCGAAATGAGAATATCGATATAAGAAAGGCCAATAAATTGAGTTTATTTTATATATGTGTTCATTTTCTATCGGAAATTTGTTTTGAAATTGATAAGCTTAATGGAGTCACTGTCATTTGCCGAACATTTTATTGCGGTTTGCCGCCCGGCAGAATAAATTATCAAACGAGTTTCACGGCATTTGCCGAACTCGAACATTTTACCATTGAATAGATTGAATAGAAATGTGATTCCGAGAAGCATACTTATTTCTGTCTCATGTCAATCAAAATAAATACATAGAAGACACGGCCACGTCTGCTGCAAAGAATGGTAGTCTCCCTTTACCGAGCTAGAAAACTTCTCACGCCTGCCAGTATCTTAGTTTGGTATGGTTTGGTAGTTTTGTTTTACGGCATATCAACCCTTTTTGGGTTATTTAATGCCGAATCTGGTCATTATAGTAAAAGTTTTTATGCTTCAAGTTCTTTATATCTTCAAATGTTTAATCATCGTTTTTGGTTTGGTAGTTTTGTTTTACGGCATATCAACCCTTTTTGGGTTATTTAATGCCAAATCTGGTCATTATAGTAAAAGATTTATGCTTCAAGTTCTAAAAATAAAATAAAAAAGGGGAGGGAGAAAGGGAGAGGGGCTGTTGTTTCTGTTTTTGGTTTTGTAGAACATAATTAAGTTTTACTAAAAAAAAAAAAAAAAAAAAAAAAAAAACGTCAATGTAGGTGAATTTCGTCTCAGGGAGCCACAGGGCAGCCTGATCTGGTATCACCAGGCCAGTATCTTATATCACTATAAAGCCACCATTCGGCCAGGATGAAGTATTGTTGCTACATCTGTATAAGACTCTACCTCTTTAACAGGGCGCAAAAAAGAATCTCTATTTGTTTTCTTTTTCTTATCTTTCTGTTTTTGCTGGAGATGGGGCATCCTACCAGATGGCAGACATTCACCGGCTATTTTAGACACTCCAGCCGAGAGGTCTTTTTAAGATTCTAACCGTCCCTTTAAGTGCAGTTGTTTGTATCTCTCTTGCACTTGGTTCACCGGGTATACTCGCCAGATAGCTCTTGAAATTCTTCTTCATTAGTCCTGTTGTTCCTATAATTACTGGTATGATGGAGATTTTCCTAAGATTCCAGTTTCTTTTCATGTCGTACATAAGACCTTGGTATTTCGTAAATAGGTCCGACAGTGTCTATCAAGATCAAGTCCCTGTCCGATCGCCGCAATGTCGCATCCCTCTTCGTGATTTACATGTACTTCTACAGAATGTGTTCCGATGAACTTACTACACTGGTACCTCCTCAACGTAAATGCCTCCGACAAACCCGGCTAGCAGCAAAATCCCACCCCTTTCACTCTAGAAGTTCTAAGATAAAATAAAACTTTGTACTCTAATAGCTCATTTGCTGGAATCGCTTGCCTTTGAAATTCCCCCTTGCTCCCTGTTTCCACGACTGTATCAACACGTGGAAATTTAAAAGTAATGTGAAAAAAGCATTGTTTGTAGGCCAAAGTACTGTTTCTCTAGAGCGCTGGCTTTTCAATCCCCTTTCTGACCTTGTGTCAAATCTTACTGCTGTAGGAGGGATATATATATATATATATATATATATATATATATATATATATATATATATATATATACATATACTGTTTTGTTTAGTAACAACAATATCGCAAAAATCTTACGAGCTACATTTCTAAGACATTTTCTATTTTTCCCTTTTCATCTTTTTCTTTTTTCTTCTCTTCTTAAGTAACCTCAATTCAGGAAACACCACATTGTGTATTGACGGTTGTTGTAATTATTATTCCAGGTACTTAATTTCCCTGATGATCTGCAAAGCAAGGACCTGCTTGGTAGTGAAACACATGTACGAAAAACTCTTTAATTTGAATATATATGATAAATAAATAATCTTTGAAAGAAAAAGTCTTTTGTGGTGATGATTGGGCTCTTGAACGGAATACTTTGGTAAGCCTTCTAAAAATCACATATAAATGCTCTGTACCCTGTAATCGAGTATCATCGAGCTTGTTTTTATTGGCCTAATCCCGGTCTTCACTGAATAATCTATCTTCTAAGTGAAAAATCTCTCTCTCTCTCTCTCTCTCTCTCTCTCTCTCTCTCTATATATATATATATATATATATATATATATATATATATATCAATTTTATTGTTGCCTACGGGTACACAACTGGAAAAATATATTCTGTGGATGTATTCTGGCAAGTCTACAGACCAAATGCTGGCGTAGCTTTTTACAAATATCTCACCATTTTTCTAGACATAGAATGGTTTACCTAGTGGAGGCTGGTTTGATCAAGCACCACCGACGTAGGCATATACTTCAGATGAACGTTTTTCAACCGAGAGTTTGTTTTGTAACTTACGTTTCTATTGTTGATATACTAATCCGAAAACTTATCTTAAGCATCACACGAGGTATCGCCAGTGATCACTCACTGGCAAAAAAAAGCGGTGTTCCCTGGAATCTGAGTAACAAGACTCTACTAGATTTCTAGTACTTTCCACTTCTTTCGATCACCATTGTAAATAACTTTGCATTCTCGCAACAGCCGTTTACTATTGAATTCTCGTTAACAACGATCGTTTGCTTTCTCTGGAATTTGAATGACGCCCTTTAGATTTCTAGTACCCCCCCGGGCCATTTTAGTGAATCGTTAGATTGTGTTTCAATCTTGATAAAACCGTTTTTCTTTTGGACGAGGTTGGACGATTGTCAGATTAAAAGATTCCTCATAGATGTGATCTGTCCGTTTCGTTTCCTCTTTGGTTTCGTCCTTGTATGTGTTATTAGGTTTGTGAAGTCTTATTTTATTTCAACATATCTGTGGTTGGTCGGTATCACCTTGCTATATAGGTTGGTTTCCGCACTCGATGATTTTTCTTAATAATCCGGGTGCTTTAATCAGTTTTATGCTAATTATCTTCCAACTACTATTTTACTCACTCGGAGACTTCACACAATAAACAGTTGTGTTTCCCTGGAATCCGAGTGAAAACAAGTCTCCTCAGACTTCCAGCACTCCCCACCTCTTTCGATAACCTTTGCAAATTATTTTGAGTTATCACAAAAGCCGTTTACCATCAATTTCTCGATTGGTGCTCTTCCTCCTAGGTCTTTCTATCATCCTTGACTTTTTAGGATTTTGTGTGGTATAAGCCGAAGCTGGTGCCACCGTATTTTGGTTTTCTTTTTTTCCCATTTCAATTTACCCGGATCAAAATATGTCATAGCCAAGTTTGGCTGACAGTGGGTGTGGTGGCGGGGGGGGGGGGGAAGGCTGAATATGCCGTTATATTCTAACCTGGAAAGGGGAAAGAAGAAAGAAAAACTTCCCAGCTAAAAATAGACATGGGAAGCTAATAAGTCGCAGCCATCATCCCATTCACTTCGTGTCCTTTGACTGAGACATACTACTGATGATGACGTCATAACCAAAATCATGATGTTCATTTTTTGCTTGTTCGCGTCTACACCCACGCCGAAGTCTGGACACTTTCTGACAAATCAAAATTAATATTCTGTATAATTCTTCTACATTGTTTGTTCATCCTGAGGAAGTCTTTAAATGAAGACGAAACGTTGATAAATACATAAACAACATAGTTTTTGGCTTTCCTTTTCCTTTTTCATATATACATATATATATACATATATATATATATATATATGTGTGTGTGTGTGTGTGTGTGTGTGTGTGTGTGTGTGTGTTTTACATGACATTTAATATATTTGGATACAAAAATACACACACACACACACACATATATATATATATATATAGAGAGAGAGAGAGAGAGAGAAAGAGAGAGAGAGAAGGAGAGAGACAGACAGACAGACAGACAGACAAACAGACAGAGAGGGGGGAGGAGGAAAGAAATAATTAAAAGCAATAGATTTACGCTTCTAGGATTTCAACTTTCGAATTACCAACCAAACTGTTGCCAAAAATAGTTGAAGTGCCTCCATGGCCTTCCAAGAGAGGGGATCCGGTTTCAATACTAAGCCAAAGCGTTTAGAGTTTAAAATGAAGAGAAGGGTGGAGAGAGAGATATGCGGAGAGAAAGAGAGAGAGAGAGAGAGAGAGAGAGAGATATGCGGAGAGAAAGAGAGAGAGAGAAAGAACGATAGAGAAAGTGGTGGGGGTGGGGATGACACTTATCGCTTGGGAGCTTTGCCTAGCTCGTGTTACAGACAGTTCCTAGTTTATTGAGTCTCGAAGGGCGTTACTTTCAAAGTGATATCGAGCCTCCTTTGACCCAGTGACTCCAAAATGAAAGCCTTGGGCCAAACTGTGCTCAATTCGCAAAGTTATATTGCTACATCTAAAACTACAGCAAACATTCAAATTTTTTAATGGAAATCGCTCCAGACAAGACATGAAGCTACTTGATGTAACCAGCTAAAAGAACTACTTAAAGGTTAAAAACTAACCAACGATAAATGATAAATTGTTAAATTCCACCCCAGAAAACAGCAAATATCCCCCCTTTGTCAGAAACATCGCTCATGGTATGTGAGGACTAAAGGACAAAGTAAGGAAAACGAGAGTTATAGGGCTGCCGGAAGTAAA
>OY744548.1:13110811-13113311 GCA_963556195.1 Sepiola atlantica | reverse complement strand
AAGAAGCAATCGATTGACACGTGTTTGTTTAAATGAGTTGATAAGTTTTTTTATGCTAAAAAGAGGTGCGTCGTTCAAGTAATCATCAAGTAATCCCGGTTAGATTCCAGCAACGAAGGCGACAGTGCATGGTGATAACGTACGTCAGAAAGATTTGACACAATGTCGGGAAAGTGGGATTTAAAAGCTAGCGCACAAAAAATGTATTGGCAGCCCCGTTGGCATTCCCCGGTAGGGGCGCCTCAGACGATTAGCAATTAACTAACCCCTGCTCAAAGGGTTAAAAGGCGAAACCTGGGGAGCGTATACCTCCTAAGAACTGAATGGGGCAATGCCTCAGACGGACGGAATCAAGGCCCGAAGGCCAAGACGGTACTGGTCTACAGAGTGTAGCATCTATCGGAACAGATACTACACTCTGCTCTTAGCCAAAAGTAGTGTTGTGTAGGATTTTAATTTACCTCCTAGCCAGGATGTTAGGCACAAGGCCAGTTTTATCTTACTCCCACAAGGTAAGATGTGACCCAAGGTCGGGTCGGGATATTACGGCTTGAAAAGCCAGCGCCCGAGAAGGTGACCACTCTGGCCATTAAAAATCGCCTGGGCAGCCCCGTCGGCATTCCCCGGTAGAGGCGCCTCAGGCAGTAAGCAATAAACTTACTCCTTCCCAAAGAGGGGAGGCAGAGTCTGGGAGGGTGAACCTCCTAGAACTGCACAGAACCGTCCCATAGACCGGCGTAAATCAAGCCCCGAGGCCAAGACAATACAAGTCTATGGGGTGTAGTATCCATCGGAACAGATACTACACTTTGATCTTGGCCAAAAGGCCGAGAAAGACGCGAAGCTATTAAATGAGACACGCTCCACAGAACTCCTCATCTGGTACATAACAACCCTAATTTAACAAGCGAAGTCGGGTAGAGTCACTCGTTTATCACCAGGGTTAGGATATCCGTGAGAAAAGCCTGTTAAGTTTTACATGACAGTCGACTCCTCCCTTGTCTTCACACGTGCGATCAAATCGGTTTCACTCCTTAATCAGAACACACAATCGGGCAAAATAGGGACAGAGAACAAAGATATTCTTCTCAAGGTATTTCGTTTTGTTTTGCTTTTAATCATTTCATTTTAAACACATGATTGCAGCGAAAGACCGCGCACGTGGGGTTAATTGTCTGTATATTTATAAAGTGTGGCAATTTATCGCACTAACAGTGAGATTAAAACGCCAAATTCTATATCCACAACATATGGATAGTGGGATCGTTGTCGTAACGTTAACAAATTTGCATATTGCATTGCAAAAAGACATCTCATTAATTCACTATTTGTTTTTATTTTTTTCTCATTTAAAGAGGATAAGACATTATCACACAGAAGGAATAAATAAGCCTATCCATTCTAAACAATATATATATACTAGAATATATATATATATATATATATATATATATATATATATATATATATATATATATATATATATATATATGAGAGAGAGAGATAGAGAGATATTAGAAAGTTAACACAATGCAAGAAATGGAAATATGTCGACGTTGAGAAGTATGGCAAGTCTGTTGTCTCAAAGTCCACCTAATAAACTCATTTGCCATTATCCTTGAGTGGCCCTTTGGCCTTGATAAGTTGTGAGTCCTTGGTAAAACACTTGTTCTTGTCTTACTTCTCAACGCCGATATATTTCCATTTATTGCATTGTGATAGCCTTCTAATACTTCTCTATATACGTATTACACACAATGCTTCAAGCAAACTATCTCTCCTAATATAGGGTGGGCAAAAATAAGGGTCCTATTTTAAAAAATTCATAACTTTTTTATTTATTGATTTTTTTTTTTTTTTTTTTTTAGAATAAGTAAAGGACCCCTTCCGAAGCAAGCATGAGCCGTATTAGCCCTAAGGAATGTACCCTCATTTAGAAAACATTATTTTTGCTTAAAAAACTCAAAACAGTGTAAAAAACAATACTTTAGTTTTTGTAAGTTTTAAGAAGTGTTTTTCGGCTAAAATTTGTTTTGTTTATTTCAAAAAATCTCGGAAGGGTCAGTCTACACACACATAAAGTTTGGTGAGTTTAACTTTTATTTTGTGGAAGTTATTCAAATTCAAGTTATTCAAATTTAAAGATAGGACTCTTATTTTGGCCCACCCTGTATATATATATATATATATATATATATATATATATATATATATATATATATATATACTTGCGCAATGATGAGTATATAGAGAAGCAAGTGATGCGTAATAACTGACTCAGATTCGACAGACTCAGCATTGAGTAATGAGATATCCAAGACAACTGGAATTAACGCTGAGAGAAAAAACTGGAGTTCCTATATAGTTGCCTCCCGACGAGAACAGCGGTAAAAACAAGATCGGTTTTTTAATGTGAGGAAAATACAGCACCACCCCCTCCCCCACTTCCCAAAAAATGGGAACTCTGGACTGCAACAAAAATAAAAAATTTCTTCAGTCT
>OY744548.1:13043311-13105811 GCA_963556195.1 Sepiola atlantica | reverse complement strand
CTTTCGTTCTCTGCGTGATTCTTCCGAGAAACGGACGGTCGGGCTCCAATCTAGTCCAGGACTGTCCCATACTCGAGCGAGATCCGAAGAGAGAGCAACACTAGACGAGGAGGGAGAGTGCGCGTATGTGAGTGAAATGGAAAAAGATGAAGATATACAGAGAGAGAGAGAGAGAGCGAGAGAGGGGAAGAGGGAGAAAGAGACAGCCTGACACTGCAAGAGCAGCCTGTTCCCCTATATTACTGTTCTGAGTGTGGTGAACGGCTCTAGCACACCATTGCCCGGATTAGGTGGGCGTCGCCGCTCACGGGTTGCGGTGAGGAAAAAGCTACTACCAGTGCGATTTTTTGTCACAGGACCACATATACACGCACAGCTTCGTATCATACCGGACACTACAATTGCCCTCGGCTCGGACGTAAACCAGCGATGAGTACAAAACTGAACGCAAGCATGAAGCACCTCTTCTTCCAAAGGAGTCTACAGTCTTAATTTGCCTATAAATATATATTTACACGTATATATTTATATATTTACATATTATTTATATATAATATGCACTCTTTGTGATTCTACCTTACCGAAGCCAAAAGGGCGTACCATGAAAACGGTAAGGAAAAAAAAAATATTTTCTGTTTCATTCATTATTAAGAAGATATTGTTAAATGTTATAAATATTTGTGTGTTTGTTTGTATTTTCGATTTAAAGCAATTTGTTGATTTTGTGTGTGTTGTGTTTCTACGGGAACCGAGTTCGAAGTCATAAAAATGTAATGTTCTTTTAAAAAAAAAAGAATGTTTATCAGGACGATTACATTTTCGGAATGGTTTTAAGAATAATAAACGTTTCTATTTAAAAAAAATAAATAAATAAATAAAAAGTTATACATCTCTTGTTCGAGGGTAACTTGTAAAGAATCTTGTTTTTACCGTGTTCACACATTACATATATCTTAATATTTTTTTTTTAAACTACTATCCCGCAACACAAGTTTCTAAAGAACTAGAACGAACGACCCACCGAAATACCTTTTTATAATTACAAACACTACAGGTTATTTGAACGTTTTATTATTATTATTATTATTATTATTATTATTATTATTATTATTATTATTATTTTTATTCGGTTCTTTGGCGAGTGATTCAAATAAAAAGTTCATTATACCAATTACGACGTTTCGAGGACGATAAAGAAAAAAAAAAAATTTTAAATAGAAAAAATATTTAATTTCACACATCAGTGATTTTCACATTATTATTATTATTATTATTATTATTATTATTATTATTTATTAATCTGTTTTTATTGTATTGACTTCTTAGCCAGTGTAGCTGAAATCGCTTCTTTAATATGTAAAATGTATTTACGCTGTCTAGCGGAAGAACTCATGTTTTTTTTTTTTATTTACGTCGACTAAAAACTAAGTGTCCCATTTTATACAAACATATAATAGCGAAATGAACCCCCCCCCCTCGGTGTATGTAAATAAATAAATAAGCTGTTTTTTTAATATATAATTATGTTATAAATGTTAAAATGTGCAATAATTTGAACCTAAAACCACAACAACATAAAAATTAAAACGGTGCGGCCTCCATTCCGAAGCTTTGCCGTTTGGGTACTTCTGCAGTTTACGGGCCGTGCTATATTTTCGATAGGATTTTCAAGTTAAATTGTATCTTTTGTTTATTACATTGTTAGGTGAAAGTACAGAATAGTTTCTAAAAAGCTCCCCCCTCCCCATGTTAAAAATGGGTTTATAAATAATAACGTTATTATTTCAGAACGGTTCGTAAACTGCAGAAGTACAACCGTTTTTGGTTTTTTTAAATTCGTATTTTAATACTTTCGTTTTTAATTGATTCGCATTGTTTTAGCTTTAAGATTATCGGTTTTCATTTATTTATATTTCGTCACAAAAAAGAGAACTACGGTACCATATTCTCAGAATTGGTACCTTCGTAGAATCTCACTTTTCTAAAAGTGAAAAAAAAATGAATAGAATTTAATTTAATTGTTCTCTTGTTTGCTGTGAAATAACTGGGGTTTATTTTGTGTTTATTTTTCTGATAACGAAATCGTTATTTGTTTGTCATTTTCAATTGGATCTGTGAAAAATAGATAAATTCAAAAATATTCACCAACTAGTGAATTTATTGTAGTATCGCCTTTTTAAAAAGCACTTTACTTATATATAGAGAGAGATGGATAGATTTATTGCCGAAGATTGTAGACAAGCTAGATATCAAATATCTAGCTTGTCTACAATCTTCGGCAATAAATCTATCCATCTCTCTCTATATATAAACAGTTATATATATATATATATATATATTATATATATATGTATGTATATTTGTGAAGATTATTTATATCATCTAAACATTCATTCTTTAAATATGATATTAAAATTTGCAGAATAAATAGGCTCAATATTTACTAAAAGAATAAGAATGTATAATATGTAAATATATATATGTGTGTGTATATATATATATATGTGTGTATATATATATGTTAATTTAGATCAATATAATTTGAACATTGTTCCAGGTATTCAAAACTAACAAGAATTCGGCGTACGATCGTTTCCAAGACTTTCTAGAAAAATGTTATTGTTCATTTTTTTGTTTGTTATTTGTTATGATACCAAAAAGTTCTTTCGTCAGCGTCTTTTATACCATCACATACAGAAGCATAAGATATTGCTTGTTAGTTAATTGTCTAAAATACCATAACTAAATCTTTTACAATTATTTCGAAAATTTTCATTTATCTTTTGAATTTTTTTTTTTTTTACAAAAATATTTTCGTCAATCATTCAGCAATATATATATATATGTGTGTGTGTGTGTGTGTGCGAGAGAGAGAGTAAAAGTGATGATAGTCAAAATATACAGATTATATTATTTTGACCTAATAGGTCTTATTCAAATATATATATATATATATATATATATATATATATATATATATATATATGTATGTATATACAAAAGTAGTTACTAAAAAAAAGTTATATATTTTAAACACTGTTTTCTGTACCGAATATTTGACACCACATATTAACATGGACTATAAAATATAAACTGTATTTACTTCCTCTGTAAACACAATAAATAAATATTTATGGTACCATTAATTTAGTTGTTGGTATTACTCAGTACTATCAACATTATATATATATATATATATATATATATATATATATATATATATATATGAGAAGATTTTCTTTGAAAATCCATGGATTAAGGACTTTACAGTACTTTTTGTTTGAACTTAGATAAGTAATAAAATTTAGTTAATATCTCATTTTATTCTTTCATTCAATGCATTATATATATATATATATATATATATATATATATATATATATACCATGCAGATGAATTCAAGTGTATTACTTAGTAACAAAAATTGGTATTTATCGTATCCAAGAGTGCTCAATACTAACATTGGCTTTAATAGAGCTTATATATTTAAACTTTTGTTTTTGCTGACATTGATAATACCAATGTTGCAGCCTTTTTGTTTCTTAATATTCTAGTGCCCTAACAAAGTATGACCACACAGCAATGGATCCTCCCTGCACGAGAATCCAATAGTAATGCAATGGTTGCGCAATCGCAAACAGCACCTCCCTGAACTGACATTACATAATCTCGGTGGCAACGAGAAGTTCTTGACGATCAAAGGAATCCCGGATTAGCAGAAAAAAAGATTAGTGTAAATTCGGAGTTTTTTTCTTTCCCTTAACAAATTGCTCAACCAAGGCTTTAGAGGCAAGTCTGCCCTACTATTTTGCTGGAAGCAGAATATAATTATGTTAAGGAATACCTGGAAAAGTGAGTAACCGTACAATGCAATCAGAGCAAAACAAGTTCAATTACAAAGCTAATATCCCGTCTTAATTTATCGGAAAAATTCTTCACAGTACAGATTGAAATTAAATGTTAATTTTTCTTTTTGGTGAAAATCGCTTCAAAGCATGAAGTCAATTGATGTATGGAGCTAAAAAAAAATAATTCAAAGTTAGAAAATTAGCCATCGATAAGTGTTTTATGGATAGATTCTGACCCAGAAAACAGCAATTTTCCCCCCTTTTTCAGAAACATCGCTCATGAAATGTGAGGATTAAAGGGCAAAATAAGGGAAGCGAGTGTAAACCCACTTACAAATCATAATTCAATCTCATCTTGTTCTCTGAGGAATTCTTGCAATAAATAAACACAAACTTTTAGTACTTATTTCTCAACATATTACCGGAATAGCACACGTATTGTATTAGTTTCTGTAGATGTAAATCCGTTGAAACTCCAGTTTATAAAAAAGTGCTCAATAACAAGTAGAGCTGTTCTTTAGTACAAATTTGTATTTATACAAACATTATGGGTTACATATGTGCATACATGTTTCGGTTGTACTCTTCAAAGAGAGTCAACCTCTTCAGCCCAAAGAAGAGGTTGACTCTCTGTGAAGAGTACAACCGAAACATGTATGCACATATGTAATCAATAATGTTTGTATAAATAAACATTTATACTATATATATATAATATATATATATATATATAATATATAATATATATATATATATATACTAGTGTACACCTGACGTAAAAAAACGAAAGATAAGTATTATGCTTCTCCAGTGTTTTCACTCGGTATTTATCTCGATAAATTACTAAAATATTCATAAGAAATCATAAAATTAAGTCAATAATTTAATTTCCAAAATATAAATCAACATTATCATTTCTGATGACCTAAAGGCAATAAAAACACCGTTGACTTTTTACTATACAGTGGAAGATTTCTTTCTGAAATAATTTCAAGCGGCGGAGTAAATCTAGGGTGGTTGTCTGTCGGCTTTTTGCTTTCTCGCATAAAATTGTTTTTCCCGGGGAGGGGGTGGGGGAGGATAAAAAAAGGCACGTGTTATACTCGCTAACACGAAGGAAGTACATATATTCATTTATATATCTATAATATAAAAATAAATACACGTTGGTGTTCTTTATAGAATGGAGGGTGCCTATTACGGAAAAGATGTAACCCGGCAGCGTTTATGATATTCACTGTTATTATAAGCAAAAATAAGAATGAACTATCTCGTTGAATAACGGAGCGCCCATTGCTTAAACAGGACGTGCAAATCTCGACATAAAAGTCAAACTTGTTTATCAATGATGTGATGGGCCAACGCTGAGATGAAGGACTATAAACACCTGTGCGACGGAAGTTTGGGGATTTCGATGCCCCCCCCTAGTTACTTGCTTCCCCACGAGGGCAGAGTTAGACACACGATCGGGTTTAAACGTGGAGAAAATCCAACTCCTCAAAAAAGTGACACTCTAGATTGGGACAAAAATAAAAACTGCTTAAGTCTAGAAGGGTTTTTTTTTCTCCACTGATCGAATATAGAAAAGATTAAATGTTGTATCAGGACAGATACTACACTTTGAAGTGTTTGAGGAAGACAATGGAAGTAGTCCTGAATCTGTATTTGCCCTCCTTATCTAAGGGAGATATAGGGGCTGAAGCTCCTTTAAATCTTCAAATAGATACTATTTTGATGAAGTGTTTTTCATATTAATAAAATTCTTTCGAGGAAGACAATGGAAGTTTTTTTTTTTTGCTTTGGGGTAAAAAATACAACATAAGAAATAAGGCACAAGGTCATCAAAAGTGTAGGGTAAAAATGAGGACCGTTCACCATCCTCTGCCTATCTTACGCAGTATATTCTACTCTTAGCTAGAATAATTGTCACTAAAATACCATCCTACTTAAAATACCCCCAATGTATTGAAAATTATATAATATATATGTAAAAAAAAAGTATGTGAAGAGATAACATCGAAACGCTGGTTGATTGGTGTAGATTGTAATGGTGTTTATTTTTTGAAAATATTGGTTTTATGTTCATGTTAATATATTTGAACTTGATTATATATATATATATATATATATATATATATATATATATATGTAAATCCGTTTTTTGGACTAAAATAATAAATTTCTTTATATTCGATCAAATAAAAAGCCTTATTGAATACATAAAAGCATGTAAAATTATATATGTTGTTGTAATTTTAATATTTCGAGCGGTTCTCCTCTCTTTATCAAAAATGATCAGAAATTGTGTGTGTGTGTGTGTGTGTGTGTACAAACCTCAAAGACAACCCGAACACAGTAGAACCCTCCATATATATATATATATATATATATATATATATATATATATATATCAATAAAACGTTTCGAAACAAGATACTATTCATGCAGCAGGCAGTTTCGTTTACATATACATGTATTTGTATATATTTAGCCCTATGAATGTTTCTGTGTAGCTTACTTGCCATAAATATAGTTTCATTGAAAGTTGGGATCGAAACAAAAGAAGAAAAAAACCTCTTGATGCTAGCCAAGAGGCTATCTTGATGTAAGATCAAAGTGTAGTATCTGTTCCGATGGATGCTGCACTCCATAGACTGGTATTGTCTTGGCCTTTGGGGCTTGATTTACGGCTGTCTATGGGTCTGTCCTGCGCAGTTCTAGGAGGTCCACCCTCCCAGGCTTCGCCTCCCCTCTTTGGGGAGGAGTAAGTTTATTGCTTACTGCCTGAGGCGCCCCTACCGGGGAATGCCGACGGGGCTACCCAGGCAATTTTTAAACCCCACTTTCCCGACCCGACCTTGGTTCACATATTACTTGTGGGAGTAAGATAAAAACTGGCCTTGTGCCTAACTCCCGGAGAGGAGTAAATCAATACTCAAAGAATACAGAAATAGGAACCGTGTCTCAGCAGTGATAGATTTGGGACGTTTTTAAGCATCAAATTCTTCAATCGTCGAACGAACTCTTTTGTTTTTCGTCATCTTTTTAACTTCTATTCAGTTTGTGGGTTTCGAGAATATATCCCTACGCTCCCCGATCGAATCTTAGAAACGTTTCCCTAAATAGCGTTCGATAAACGACGAAGAAGAAACCGGCCGTTTAAGCAGACAACAGATTTTGTTTTATCTGAAGATAATTATCTTGTAATTAGAATTTCAAACCATTACATTGATTCACTTTTTGTCTTGATTTTTCTGCTGCATCCGAAATGTCTCACTTTTAAATTGGCTTGAGAAAATAGTTAAAAAAAAAAAAAAGGAACTATTTACTAACTGTCACATCAGGGGCCCCACGACCCTTTTCCTCCGTTTATATCCGGCCTACTAAGTTCTAAAACTAAACCTGGATATGTTGTTGAAGAGCCTTGCAAAACAAAAATCTAACCCAAACTATTACACTAACCGACGCAGCGTGGGCGCGCACTGCGCATGTCTGTCGAGGGTATTCATGTTTTTTTTTCTGTTTTTGGGAAGGGAGGGCTGGGTAAACTCAGTTTTCTATTAAACCAATATCGGATTACAATTCTAAATGGGTAGGCTTAAACTTAGGCCTATGAATGCTAATAAAAAGTGCCGAATGTGATAGAGAACCACAGCGCTAAATGATATGTAAGCTAAGAACCGAACAATGAAATGGAACTGCATATATATATATATATATATATATATATATATATATATAATGATAACATATTAGAATCAAATAAATCCGGGGAGATGAAGAAAAAATGATCAGAGGAAAGATCAAAAACGCAAAGTGGCATCTCAACGTTTCGCCTTTATGTTGCGAAGGCTTTTTCAAGATTGACAAGAAAAGCCTAAAAAGTAGTTAAAACAGACAATATATATATAGAGAGAGAGAGAGGGAGAGACACAAAAACAACTTCTCAAAACAGAACCGAATCAAAACACAATTTCTTGGTCAAACATAGGGTTCATTATCCTATCGGATAGAACTGTATCATTTATGAATGAACTTTGCTTAATATTTAACTGCAGTTTCACGGCATCAACAATCACCACAAGTTTAATTCACTGGCATCAATTCACAATCGACAAGCATACCCAAAGAATTTACACGCAACGTGTATAAATACTGTTAAATCTATGTGTTTTACTCAGTAAGAGTTCATTAAGTATAAGCCTGATGAACTCTTACTGCGTGAAACAAAAGCATTTGTGTGTAAGCAAGTTTACAGGCATCTACTAAATAAGCAATGTTATTTCCTCTCTGTTTAATTGTTTTTCCTATCTGTCTTTTTCATATATATATATATATATATATATATATATATATATATATTTGGATTTTTCACTTAGAAAATGATTATTCAGTGAAGACCGGGATTAGTCCAATAACTCGATGATACTCGATTACAGGGTACAGAAACATGATAAATAAATAATTTTTGAATGAAAAAATCCTTTGTGGTGTTGATTGGGTTCCTGAACGGAATGCTTTGGTAAGCTTTCAAAAGATTACGTATATATTGTGTGTGTAAAAAAAAAAGACAAACAGAAAACAGGTTAAAATGCAGGAGCAAAACAAAAACAAGAGATTTGACCGGTTTCGTTCGTATTAACGAACGTCTTCAGAAATACATTAGTATAACAAATCTGTAGTTATTCAAGTTAGTTTATATTTGATTTTATTGAATGTGTGTACCAGTTATGTGGTAGCTTGAGAAAATTAATTGTTAAGCAAGTCGCAGAAAGCCGGAAATTCTAGGTCTTCATTACTTTTGTCATGCGCAATAAATAGATATTTAACTTTAATTTAAATTAGTATTTATCTTCGAAAAAAAAAGACAAGAACTCCATGAACATTGTTAGGTTCTTTGGTACAACATAGGCGCTTTAAAAAAGCACACGTTTTCATTTTGTATAGGATCACGAAAGGACGGCAATTAAACTTTAATTCAAGCTAGAAATGACTTTCGTGTCGACAGTTTAAAGGCTGCGAAATCAGTGTTGTGTTTCGAACGCTCACGGTGTAACAAACAAGTCAGCCATTTTTATCTATTCTTAATCTGGTTTTTTTCATAAACGCATTTTAAAGGCGATTCTTTTGTATCAAACAGAAAAAAAGTAACCATTTTTTTTAGTTTTCCAACTGTTTGGATGTTTTATCATTTGGATTATTCAGACAACTATTTTTATATTGGTTGTTATTTTCACGACGTTTCGGCCGGTGTAACCTTTGACCATGTTCAGGTGCCTCTTTTCAAACTTGACAGTCTTTTAAGGGTTCAGTTCGAGATTCCGCATAGGTTCCCAAGCTCGACATAAAGGTGCACAGGTTCGACAAGATGCATTTGAAGAAAGTCGAAGATTACATCGGCTGAAACGTTGTGCGAATAACACCCAAGATGAGAACAGTTGTCTGAATAATCCAAACGATATGTTGACATTGCATTTAAAGGCGACCATGTTATAATCCGCAGGGAAACAGTCCCGTGGTAACGTGTTCCGTAGACGCGAAGCCCTTACAAAAAGACAACTTTTAAAGGAAGTTAACAAGTTTAAAAGCTAATTTAATGCTAATAAAATTGTCCAAATGAAAATGGCTGCGAGGTTAAAAATTCGGAATACGTTTGATTTTATATACGGTTAAAAAAAAAGGGGGATAGATTAGAAGTTTATATCGTGTCAAAATATACAATCTAAGACCATCAATCAATTTTATCCAATATTTAGGCGAATGCCAAGCGAAATGTGCGATATATTTCAACGGTCCCTATAGTACAATTGAGCTGTTAATCGTTACTTTGGTCTCCGAATCTTCACTGTTTTCTTTTGTTTTCTGTTGTTTGTGGGGAGGGGGGTTAAAATATTTTTAAATAAATGGAAGCGGACTTTGTGGTTGCAAATAGAATTTAGAACGTTCCTCTGAGTTAGTTTTTGTTAAAAGAAAGACGAACAGCAAATGTGTGTTTCAAAAAAGAGTGTGTGTGTGTATTTCTCGTGTGAACGTGACTTTGATAATTGTATATTGAATTATTATTTTATTATTAATCCAATAGCGTAAAAAAAGATTTTTTTTTTAAATCCTATTTTAAAATATGTATTTAATTTCGTAAGAATACACCATAATGCATTTCGGTTTCTTCCTAAACCATTTAGCCATTTTAATTTTTTGGTCCAATAAGTTGAATAAAAGAATGAATTACTTCATGCCCCTTAGGGATTTTGGAAGCACTTCGACTCTGGACTAGAGATCCGTTTCTGGCTTTTAAATTCTTAGCACATCTTAGTGATAGTTGTGTAACAATTTGGTTTAGTTAAAAATTTAATGGCAACCGTAAAGACTCAATTTAATTTTCAAAATCTTATTTAAAAATGATTTTGGTAAAAAAAAATAATTTTAAAAAAAAAGCGGCACAACTATAAGAAAGAATCAAAAGTTAAAGTAAAAAAAAAATTTCCGGTAACGCTGGATAAATGAAGTTAGCTAATTGGAAACTGAAAAAGGAAAGCCAAAACATTATTTATATATTCATCAACGTTTCGTCTTTATTATAAGACTTCCTCAGAATGATTTGTCCAAAGAAAACATTACACAAGTACAAAATGTGTTGGCAGCCGGCTCAGTTAATTATAACTTTGAATTAATAACTGGTCCCCCGATTTATAAAATCGGGGGACTTATGTTTTGAGGCATGTCCGTCCGTCCGTCCGTCCGTCCGGATTTTTCTCCGCAACCATCCATTGAATTTCTCTGAAATTTTGCATGAAGTTGTAACTTTGGTCAGGTTTGAAAGTGACATTCTCCGATTTTTGAAAAGAAATCCGGTTAGCCCCCCCCCCCTCCGCAGGGGGTCTAAAGGCCCCGAAATGGCAAAAAAATGACATTTTTTGCCCCATAACTTTTCATCCATCCATTCAATTTCTCTGAAACTTGGTCAAAATGTGGAGGCAATTGTTCCTAATAGAAAATAAGTATTTTACACTCGCCACATCGAGTCACATACAGAGGGGGGCCACGCACGCGCGGCTTGCTATAACTTGTGTCATATTGATTTATTATTTACTTTGTGTTGGCAATAAAAGAAAGACTGATTCACACCATATTTGACGACACGTATTTGAGACATTTTGGTCCCTATTTACTTGCCTCCCCACGAGGACAGGGTTGGAAAACAACGTTAGTTTTCAATCTGAGGAAAATCCAGCTCACAAAAAGGGGCTCTATGGATGAGGACAACAATCAAAATTGCCTCATTATAGAAGGATTTCTCATTCACAAACCGAAGACAGAACAGATGTGTAGTATCGGAACAGATATTACACTTTGATCTTCTTAGCGTCTATTTGGATGGGATCGTGGCCTTATACCATTCTTGAGATACAATGGATACTTCCTGTAAGGGTAGCTGCGCGTGTAATTATGAAGCAAGGGTTGCGCAATCCACAACTACACCTCTTTTGAATCGGCACTGCTTGATTCTAGTGGAAAGGAGAAGTCCGGGGCGATTGGAAACAATGTTAGATAAGCGGAGAGCACGTACAGCTCCTGGTATTCCCTTGGAACATTGTTAAACTGACAAGGCCCCATGGAAAGTCCACGGTTACTTACCTACCGTTTTCACTTGATTATTGCCGGAAAAATACTTGTCATCTAAATATTTTTTTTTAAATAAATAAAGCGAACGTTTCAAATTTTAATGTATTCATTTGAACAATATAAATTTAAATCTGTTTAGATGTTGCAGTCTCTTACCGTGCAAATACTTGTCGATTAAACATCCTTTGAAAAAAAAACAAAACGAATGTTACTTTTAAATCGACGATTTTATTTATGACGTTTTAGTCCGTTTTAGAACAATTTGTTTTTAAAATAGGTGAATTCTAAATTTTGAACAGAAAGCGACACCAGATAATTTTTAATTACCTGTATTTTAGTTAATTAATGGCGACCAATAACCGAAGGCATCGATTTTTGAGAAAACAGATTTATAGAAGACAAAGCATAAAAGAAAAATTGTTATAAACGTTAAAAATAGGCGGGTATGTTAGATAATATTATTCTAATGCGTTTGGTATAAATTATGTGTTATTGTTTGTTTTGGCTTATAAGTGTTAACTAGTCTGTACTTTTACCAACTTTTCTTTAATTAAAGACAAATTTCCTTAATTATAACGCAGATTTTTTTCTTTACGCCGTGCACAAAAAAAACTCATTTGCGCCATGTTTGACGACAGATATTTTTAATTAAAGAAAATGGCGTCCTTAAGGGGAAAAAATCTGATAAAAATGTTTTACAAAACTAGACAGGATATTAATAAATCGTATGTTTACCTCGTTGCAAATAATCCGTTTTAATTCAGGATTGTTAATCTTATATTTATTTTATTTCACAATATATATGTTTATTATATTAATGGATCAAAGCAAAACTGAGTGAATGGAATCAGCATTCGTTAATTTATACATTAATAAAGGTCGGCGTATGTGTCTGGCTAAAAATCACCAAACTAATATATTTAGACGAATAAAACGTGGATATGTTAATTCAGTATTTTTACTTCTAACTAATGTGTCACCCAAAGCTTCTCAAGAATAATGGTTAATGAGATGGATATGTTTCCAGTTGAATAATGAAGAATATTATGAGAGGATTGAAAATGATGAACGGAATTAACAAAGTTTGATTACTTATGTGAACGGTTTATAAGTATTTTTTTGACATTGGATTTGAAGACGACCATCTTGTCATCTGCAGGGAAGCAGTCCCGTGCATATGTGCTTTATAGATAGGAAGCTCTTGGTAAGAAACTCCGTTCATGGAAATTCCGCTTGACGTTGGTCGTAGCGAAGCTTTGTTGAAATAATTAAATTTGTAAATGATAATTAAATCTTTAAATGATAATTAAATTTTGAAATAATAAATAAATTTTGAAATAATAATAAAATTTTGAAATAATAAATAAATTTTGAAATAATAAATAAATTTTGAAATAATAAATAAATTTTGAAATAATAATCATATCGATAAACTTTATATGTGCTTAGGTGTTTGTAAATTAACCAATACGTGAGAATAAAAGCAAAAATCCCAACAATAATGCAACGACAGCATTTAAGTATTTCAAAAATGATGGCAGACCAAAAAAGCAATAGTAAGAAGAAAGTGTAGTATCTGTTCCGATGGATACTGCACCTTATAGACCGGTGTCGTCTTGTCCTTCGGGGCTTGATTCCGCCGGTTTGTGGGTTTGTCCTGTGCAGTTCTAGGAGATCCACCCTCCCAGGCTTTGCTTCCCACTTTGAGGAGGAGTAAGTTTATTGCTTACTGCTTGAGGCGCCCCTATCGGGGAATGCCGACGGGGCTGCCCAGGCAATTTGTAATGGCCAGAGTGCTCACCTTCTCGGGCGCTGGCTTTTCAAGCCCCACTTTCCCGATCCGGCCTTGGGTCACATCTTACCTTGTGCGAGTAAGATAAAAATGGCCTTGTGCCTAACCTCCTGAGGAGGAGGTAAATAATGCTAGTGTACATGTCTTAGTCAGGACTTTGTATATTACAGATGCTTTTTTTTTTTAAATGTAATACATGTGAAATATATTCATTTAAATACGTAATATGATTTAATGTAATACATATTAAAATATACGTAAGCAAAAGTAAAGTAATTTCGTGTGAATCAACATGGTACAACCTTGTTGGCTGGTTCGATTCTGGTGTTGGGATTCATGAAGGAGAGACCACGTAATGGCTGCCAACATCCCTAAGTGAAAGTGATATTATAGAACCGACTGGGTTCGAACTTGGCACGCCCAAGTCGCTAGGACTTATCGTTATCTACTTAACGACCGTACACCTCCATAAGTAATTAAAGGAATTATATTGAAACAAAATTGTTTCGGAATTATTTAGATGTGGATTGATAATTTGCATAGCTTGGATTATTGGGACAACTATTCTCATCTTTCTTTGTTATCGTCACAACGTTTCGGCCGATGTAAACTTCGACTTTCTCCAAGTATATCTTTTTGAAAAGATGCACCTGAAGAATGCTCGGAGGTTACACTGGCTGAAACGTTGTGAAATTCGCAACAAAGGTGAAAAGAATTTGTCCTTAATTTGCCCATTACTGTAGAGATGGAGATTGTTTATATTTTTCTGTCGGACTTTTGTCCGGGTATAAGTAGGTATTTGTATTCCTCACTGATATGACGTTTTTATATAATAGACGGGTAACGCCAAGTGGTCTTGCCAGTTCCGAAAATAATCCGATTCGTTATTGAATACACGACGAAGAGAGGGATGGGATTTTTTAAAAAGAATTTTAGGGAATCTTTTACGACGCTCAGCAGAGTCGCGAACGGGGTTCCAAAAAAGAACGAGAAAGGGTTTAAAAACATAAATTTGCAACAAGTAAAGTTGACCTACGTCGAGAATAGATATTTTTCTACTTACCTATGTATTGTGTTTGTAGTTTTGCGTAGTATAAATGGGTTTTTATTAGATGTAAATAAAAAAATCCTTGTTTTATTGTGCGTAGAATTTGGCAAAAAAGAAAATGGCGCCTGTCATGTTATTAGATCCCCTCCACTATGCGGCCATCTTGGATTTGTGCGATGTTCGTGTGCCGAATACTTTAATTTCTAATAGCAATTGAAACGGGTTAAAAATCTTTTTAATAGTTTGAAATGACACAGGCAAGTTTGAAAATCACTTTTACAGCCTACAGTTACTTTTATTTGTTGAATTTTTTTTTTTGAGCGTTTTTACTCTGCTGATTATTGTAAAAGATTTCCGAATTTTAATATTAATTATTTTCTCTGAAAGAGAATATTCACTTTTTATTTTTAACTTTATTTGAAAAGAGAAGAAAAAGCCCACACTCGAGCCAGAATAAAGAACGGACAAGACATTTGGGGTTCGACAGACGCCATTCCATCCCCCCGTTCGACTTTTCAAAAATATCCACTCGAACACGCGGACACACATGGTTTCTGACGAGCGTACAATTTCCGTGTCACTCGCATTCTGAATCCGTATTTCCTGCTCCGAAAAACATTCTCCGACATTACGCTCTTCCAGATCTTCTCCAATGATGTTTGTGTGTGTCGCCATTTACTTGCCTCCCCACGAGGGGGAGTAAGACATCCATCCATCCATCTATCCATCCATCTATATCCCACAACGTCAAGGGGCGTCGTCAGAGATACATGTGGATATTTTTTTTATGTCATAACTTTTCAGAGGGCTTTATAGAACCTAGTGGAGTCAATGTCCTTTCCAGGCCACATACAGCACCTGGTATTTCCAAATGGTCACTCATTTAGTTCTGGCCAGGCTCAATGTCGCTTAACACTGGTGATATAACGGTAACCGGTGTGTCTATGTGATTATACTGTATAATAAGATAAGAGATCGCTTTTTAATGTGGGGTAATATCTGGCTCCCCCAAAATGGCCACTCTCGATTAGAACACTAATAAACATTGCCTCAGTCTAGAGCAAGGTTTCTCAGCATTTTTACCATATTGCAATGATGGAGCAGAGGTTGGAGCTTGGTAGACAGTGTGAGAGACCTATTAGATTGTGGACTTTGGGTGGGGGGGCTGTCTAAAAAGGAGAGACTAGTACTCTGAGATCGATTGAGGGAACCTTTCATAGAATTGGCCTAAATAGTTTTCACCTTATATGCACTTGTACGACTCTGAGCCACTTAATTTTACACCCCCCACACACACACAAAAAATACTGAATCGTTTTGTTTTATAAAAAAATAATAATTGCAAAAATACTCTCGGGGTCAGAGCATATATCTAAAAAAACAAAAACACAATTGTAGATTTGTGTGAAGTAGCTTTTGTGTGTTGCCCCGACGGACGTCGAGAAAGATTTACGGATCTACGGATGGACGTAGAGACGGATATTTGGCGAACTCTCTTAAAAGACTAATGGAAGAATGGTCTGAAGACGGGTAATTTAACATAGATTACTTCCCGTATGTGGAACACAATACTACAGGACTGCTTCCATACTAACGAAAACATGGTCGTCTCCAATTCAAATGTAAAAAGATATTTGTCAATCCGACACCTGAAGTAATTAAAAGTTTGCTCTTTTCAACCGTCGTTTCCAATCTTCTCATAGTGATGTTTGTCATAAAACTGACAATACCATAAACCCTTATCCTCAAGTGACTTTTGTCCTTGGTTAGGGGTAACTCGTTAATGTATTAAAAAAAAACGAGGACACGGATATTTTGTTCGAATAATACAAAGCTCCAGCCCCTGTCCCATCGCCGCAATGTTGCATCCTTGTGCTTGTTTTACAAATACTTTAATGGAGTGTGCTCCGATGAACTAGCTGCTCTGATGCCCCCTCGACGTAAATTCACTAGACCAACTCGACAATTAGCAAAATCCCATTCATTCACTGTGGAGGTCCCCATATGCCGAAGAGCCTTCTACTCCAATAGTGTCTTTCCTCGCGCTGTCGGCGTTTGGAACTTCCTCCTTGCTCCCTGTTTCCCCGACTGTACACACATGCAGAGGTTTAGAACTAATGTAAACAGACATCTCGCTACACTGCTCTCAACTTAGGATGACACCCAAAACCTATACCCTAATTCTCGGTAACCTCTTACGTCTACAGTGGCGGCCTGTCTTGTTTGGGGTGAAATATGTTTATAAAAAAAATGTAAAAAAATTAAAAATATCGACCCTTATTTTTAAAAAAATTCCGAAACATAATATCCCTGTTTTTGAAAATCTAATCATTCAATCATTAAAGACGTGAATTAATGCTGAAGAATCCGGACCCGATAAATCGTATTCGATCGTTTTCTCAATGAAAACAACAACAGGCACGTGCTGTTTGACTATTCTATTTTCTTCTTATTAAACAGCAAAAAAAGTATGTTATGTATTCACCAACACGGTAACAACAAAAGAATCTCAAATTCTAACACGCTGCCGGAAGAGGGACAAACAGAATTAACTTCGCGTGATGATTCTCGCTGTTTTAAAAATATTTAGGGTATGTTATATCTGTGTGGGGTCAGAGTTGCATGCTTTGACGTCAATTATTTTTCTTTTCGTTTCAAATTTGTTTACATCATCAGGGTCTTCTATAACAACTATATATATATATATATATATATATATATATATATATATATATATATATATATATATATAGTCTAAAGAAGCTTTGAGTCATAAAAAAAAGAAGGAAGAAAAAAAAAAAAAAAAGAAGTTAAATTCAGTTTAAATTCCCAGACAAACTAACTAAATCCAAGATATTGCAGACTTAACATTCGTTGGAAAATTAGTAAATAAAAAAATATAAGTAAAAAAAAAAAAAAAGGGGGGGGGGGGTAATTATCTAAGAGTGAAACAAAAACAGGAGACCTAAAGCGTCTAATATTAACACGGGGATCATCAGCTGTTTACCATGTAACTGTTTCGGAGATTTCAAAACAGGACAGTTATAATATTCATGGCTCTCCAATGGTACTGATTATACGACCATTTCCCCAATAATCAAGTGTCGAAATAATTCAGCTTAAAATATCACTAATATATACATAAATAAATAATAATAATAAAATAATAATAATATATTACCCTTAAGACTACCGTATGATATAGTAATTTGCATATCAAATAACATTAATTATAACAATAATACAAAAATAAAAATAATAATAATAATATCTAAACACTATATCCAAGAACCATTCTGCAATATGGTAGCTAGCAATAAAATTATATATATATATATATATATATATATATATATATTCCGATTTCATGTATCTACATAAAATTTTATAAGGGGATATCATGTTTTATGTATCAATTTTTAGTATTTACTTCAGCAGTGCTCGATACGTAAGTAGAGCAAGGTAGTAAGTTATGTAAAACATATTTATGGCAATGAATGAAACGCGGGGGCCTCTGTAGCTTTATTGCCATAAATATATTTTTTATAACTTACTATATATATGCCGCCCTTCGCATAAATAGAAGTTAAATTCCCTTCTTGAATGTGGTAATGTCCCGTGGCCTAATGGTTACGGCGCTTGCTTACGGGGTCTAGGTTGTATTCTGTGGCAAACGTTCGAACCGAAAGCTCGAAACGCTAGCGTATGAAGGTAAAAACAATTTAATACTATTTATTTAAAACTAATATATATATATATATATATATATATATATATATATATATATATATATATATATAGTTTTAAACCGGATTATTCATTTCCACTTTGACTGAATAAGAAGAAAGGTTCTCCACAAAGTATCGCTCCCAATAAGAGAACAAAATGGGAAATATAATATAGTAATTCGTGCTTCTTAAAGCCAAACATAGACAAAGTAGTGAGCTTCAGATTTCTGTATTTTATTGTTTTTGTTTTTAGTTCTCGTGGGCTAGTTTATTCCGTATACATAGAAGTATAAGTCCTAGTACTGAGAAATATTATGACAAAAGAAGGTAGTTTGAATATGATTGGATGTCCCCACTCAATTCGGATGTCCGCCCCGTCGAACCACAATCCGCACGCCACTGGTTTCACCATTAGATAATTAAAAAGGGTGATATGCCGTAAAACGGACAAATAATGTCTGGCTCGGACCAAAGTGTAGTATCGGTCAGATAAGGAGAAATAGTCATGTCTGTGCGGAGCCAGTGTGAAAATAAACCGGTTGGTAAAAAATATATACTATGAACTACGATGAAAATAAAATGAGAAATGTTTGGTATACAATTTTGTCTTTTTAGGGGTTCCGTGAAAGATGTGGTTTGTTTTAAGGGTTAGGCGAGAGTAAACAATTGTTTACGAAAATTATAATTTTTTTTTAAATTGATTATTATTGTTGGTTTGCGCATGGTTAGGAATTAGGGGTTGGGCAGGGTTAGGAATTAAGGTTAGGGCAGGTTCGTTTGCAGACATCAAAAATTCAATTATCAAGTTTAGATGTCGTTTGCTTATTTATTTCAATCAATTATTTATTTTCTCGCAGTTTCATTGACTAACCACTTAACGGTTTTCAGATGTTTTACGTAAAATGCCGGAAAGTACCGACGCCGAGGGACTTTTAGCGCGGGTCCCAATCTAACAAAGTACCGACATTTTAAATAGGTGTTGTTCCATTAGGGGATTCGTTTTACTATAAACTTGGATTGAGCAATGACGCCCAAACTTACCTCGTAATAATCTGAAAGTGTGGCGACAAATCGATATCAATTCGTTAAAAAAGAAATAAAAAAATGGGGTGGGGGTGCTGTTCTAAGTCTTCTAAAACCGGTTTTGAACCAGTTTTAAGAATGCCTAACATTTAAAGTTGGGTAAAAGAATTATTGTCCGTTTTTCAGCGAGCCATAGTTACGACCAATGACCAGAAATGTACCGGGTAACACCTTTACCAGAAAAGATCCGGTAGGATTTGAACTCGGAATGGCCGATTCGTTCCGAAGTTGAAATGGTAGTATCGATTAAAATCAAAGACATGATACATATTTTTTTTAATGTGTAAGTTTTTGTTATAACTGATTGATTGAAAACTAAAAAAAAAAAACATCGATAAGTAATATTTACTTTCTTGCCATAAGGTTAGACACAAGATAAGGTGTGGTTTTGAGCAACCATCGCCGCTCCGTCGGCATTCCCCGGTAGGGGCGCCTCAGGGGATTAGCTATAAACAAACCCCTTCTCAGAGAAAAGGTGAAGCTTGGGAGGATGGACCCAGCCCGACAGCAAGACGGCAACGGATTTGTATCCTAATTCTATAGGCATGTTATCACAAGATATATGATGAGAAAATAGACCTATATTTCTATTGCAATGGAATTCAAAATTATTCCGAGTGGATTTTGCTACCGGGAGCGCTTTAATGTGCAATGTGCTCTTTTTTGATTTGATGAAAGTAGCAGTTAGGCAATGTTATACAACATAAACATGTGCTTTTTTTTTATTTGATGAAAGTAGCAGTTAGGCAATGTTATACAACATCGACATGTGCTCTTTTTTTGATTTGATGAAAGTAACAGTTAGGCAATGTTATACAACATAAACATGTGCTCTTTTTTTGATTTGATGAAAGTAACAGTTAGGCAATGTTATACAACATAAACATGTGCTCTTTTTTTGATTTGATGAAAGTAACAGTTAGGCAATGTTATACAACATAAACATGTGCTCTTTTTTTGATTTGATGAAAGTAGCAGTTAGGCAATGTTATACAACATAAACATGTGCTCTTTTTTGATTTGATGAAAGTAACAGTTAGGCAATGTTATACAACATAAACATGTGCTCTTTTTTTGATTTGATGAAAGTAACAGTTAGGCAATGTTATACAACATAAACATGTGCTCTTTTTTGATTTGATGAAAGTAGCAGTTAGGCAATGTTATACAACATAAACATGTGCTCTTTTTTGATTTGATGAAAGTAGCAGTTAGGCAATGTTATACAACATAAACATGTGCTCTTTTTTGATTTGATGAAAGTAGCAGTTAGGCAATGTTATACAACATCGACATGTGCTCTTTTTTTGATTTGATGAAAGTAACAGTTAGGCAATGTTATACAACATAAACATGTGCTCTTTTTTTGATTTGATGAAAGTAACAGTTAGGCAATGTTATACAACATAAACATGTGCTCTTTTTTTGATTTGATGAAAGTAGCAGTTAGGCAATGTTATACAACATAAACATGTGCTCTTTTTTGATTTGATGAAAGTAACAGTTAGGCAATGTTATACAACATAAACATGTGCTCTTTTTTTGATTTGATGAAAGTAACAGTTAGGCAATGTTATACAACATAAACATGTGCTCTTTTTTGATTTGATGAAAGTAGCAGTTAGGCAATGTTATACAACATAAACATGTGCTCTTTTTTGATTTGATGAAAGTAGCAGTTAGGCAATGTTATACAACATAAACATGTGCTCTTTTTTGATTTGATGAAAGTAGCAGTTAGGCAATGTTATACAACATAAACATGTGCTCTTTTTTGATTTGATGAAAGTAGCAGTTAGGCAATGTTATACAACATAAACATGTGCTCTTTTTTGATTTGATGAAAGTAGCAGTTAGGCAATGTTATACAACATAGACATGTGCTCTTTTTTGATTTGATGAAAGTAACAGTTAGGCAATGTTATACAACATAGACATGTGCTCTTTTTTTATTTGATGAAAGTAACAGTTAGGCAATGTTATACAACATAGACATGTGCTCTTTTTTGATTTGATGAAAGTAACAGTTAGGCAATGTTATACAACATAAACATGTGCTCTTTTTTGATTTGATGAAAGTAACAGTTAGGCAATGTTATACAACATAAACATGTGCTCTTTTTTGATTTGATGAAAGTAACAGTTAGGCAATGTTATACAACATAAACATGTGCTCTTTTTTGATTTGATGAAAGTAACAGTTAGGCAATGTTATACAACATAAACATGTGCTCTTTTTTGATTTGATGAAAGTAACAGTTAGGCAATGTTATACAACATAAACATGTGCTCTTTTTTGATTTGATGAAAGTAACAGTTAGGCAATGTTATACAACATAAACATGTGCTCTTTTTTGATTTGATGAAAGTAACAGTTAGGCAATGTTATACAACATAAACATGTGCTCTTTTTTTGATTTGATGAAAGTAACAGTTAGGCAATGTTATACAACATAAACATGTGCTTTTTTTTATTTGATGAAAGTAGCAGTTAGGCAATGTTATACAACATAAACATGTGCTCTTTTTTGATTTGATGAAAGTAACAGTTAGGCAATGTTATACAACATAAACATGTGCTCTTTACACAAATAATTAAATAGATTAAAAAAACTTAATTAGTTTAGTAAAAACGTAATATACTTCTAAGTACAACTGAACAAATGAGGTTAATTAATTAATTAATTATTTAATTAATTAAGAAAAAACTAATATAGAACACGTTTCTTTACATTCTGCTATATATGTTGTGTTTTCTTTCTTCCTACCGAATTCGATGGTACCAACCTCCTATCCCACCCACTCCAACTCCAACTCCCGATCGATGGGGCGGGGTAGACCTTGAAGGGATGGTTTCAGAATAGCTCTCAACAACTCTTTATTTTTTCTTTTGTGTGTCCTCTTACTTAAAATGAAAAATTATAGAGTCGCTTTTAATAACAACAAAAAAGTTACTGCACATGTGAGGTAATCTGGTCGAAACTTGGCATCCATCATAACTTCCGCTCTTTTAAAAATCACGAAAAAAAAAACGTTATCAGAAAACTTCGCGTGCGATTTTGTGTTTCTCGCGTCAACGAAACTTTGTATAGTTACACGTTGAATTATTATTTTTTATTTACTATTAATCAAATATTTATTGAAATTTTAAAAAAAAATGCAATAGCATAAAATAAAACAAAATTCAAAAAAGCCTATTCAAATATAATTTAATTTTGTAAAAATCTGCCAGAATGCATTTCGGTTTCTTTTTTTTACCTGCGTGAATTTGTACTCGATATTGGTTTCCCCAATTCTTTCTCGAGTCAGGTACTTAAAGTAGGCACCACTTAAAGTTTGCCAACATCCGTAGTGAAAGTGGTTCTAAGGAACCGACAGAATTCGAACCTGGTACGCCCTTGTCATTAGTCCACGTCGGTACCCACTCCAGCATCGCTATCCTCAAATGTATCATGACTTTTTTAATGCTTGTGTTGGGTCAATGGTTAAAAAGGAAGATGTTTAAAGAGTTATTTATTATTATTATTTTACAAATGAGTTACCACTTATCAAGGCCAAAAGCCACCCAAGGATAAGGTTAACGAGATGGATCGATTGCCAATTGAAAGATGAATATTATGAGAAGATTGCATGGATCGAACTACGTTTGATTACTTATCAAAACAGTTTATGACGAGTTTCTGTTGACATTGGATTTGAAGACGACCATGTGGTATTCTTCAGGAAAGTATTATCGTGGTAATGAAATAAAAAAATTAAAAACATTTTTAACGGTTTCCGTTGGGCCGATGCTTAACAGAGGTGTTGCCAAAAGATTCATAATAAACAAATACTAATAATGATGCCCGGACAACGCTGAGTGCCCCTTTCTAGCTACACACTGAATAGTTTATGGCTTGAAGTGACATATTTTTAACCTGATGACTGGCCGCATAAGACCTCATTAAATCAGAATCGTATTACTCATTAAGGAGCGTCTTCAACTCGACTCACGCCTTTTCCTAGATGGCTTCAAAACTAAATTATTTCCATCTTTACTTATGAAGACGTCAAACTTGAGTAAAAACGTTGACCTCGTATATTTTGAGACATTTTCCTCAACAAACGATAGCAATCAGCACATGTACTCGTATGTCAGGCGATAACGCCTCTAAGTAGATCTTTGGGGTTTTGCGATCTAATTACCTTCATTTCTGGAGCCAATAGAAGCCCAGAATTGGTTCCAGTTTTCGACTATTCATGGATATTTTTTACATACGAAAATGACTACTTGGGTATAAGTACACACTCCTAACATTTTGAACGAAAATTTGGACATCAAAATATACGCATATAAAAGTATTTGCGGTAAGTTAATTTTTTATAATTTTCTATAGTTTTATTTTGAATGTCTATATAACGATCATCGTTAGGGTTGACGAATGGAATCGAGAGATTGTTATGTGTGACGTAAGCAGTTCGGACTACTTACGGAAAAAGCCGATTCTAAATTAACAAAGCCTCCCAATCCTCATGTTAAGAATGGCTTTCAAAATTTGTCGATCATCGTTAGTGTTGACGAATGGCATTTAGAGATTTGTATGCGTGACGTAAGCAGTTCGGACTACTAACGGCAAAAAAACGAATCTAAATTAACAAAGCCTCCCAATCGTCATGTTAAGAATGGCTTTCTAAATTTGCCGGGTGTCATAAAACAATTATGCATACTAGCTAAACACAACAGTTTATTTCATTACATTTTTTCTTGCAATAAAAAAAGCCACAACATGAAACTAATAATAACTTAAAGTACATTTAGTCTGTTCGGCAAAGTACGTTAATGTTCGCCAATCTCGGAAGTGTTCGGTGAAACTCGCCATTGATGACGTAAGTACTGATATTTTCTTGGATACCCATGAGGCAACTGTACCAATCATTTTACATGATTTAGAATAAGAGAAAGTCGACAGAAACATACCTACCCTAACACTAATCCTAACACTAACCCTAACCCTAACCCTAATACTAACTCTAGCCTCCCCTGGGAGATTATATAATCACTCGAAGGACCCCGTAGAAATTTCACGGTGCTTTCTACATCAATTTGTATATTTTACTGTTAATAACAATACTATTTCTTTTGAACTACTAAATGTCTGTCAAGGTCAATATTATAAAAAAATACTCTTTCTTCTTCCGTAAGAATAATGGTCATGAATATTTTTAAATAAAACGAATATTTCTTTAATTTATTTATTTATTCATTTATTTAAAATTGTAGCAATGTAATTCTTTTTAAAACAATTAAAAACAACTGTATAATTTCGATTATTCGGACTACCGTTCTAATCTTGAGTGTTATTATCACAACGTTTCGACCGCTGTAACCTCCGGCCTTCTTCATGTGTATGTTTTCGAATTCGGGAATATTTCTGTCGAACTCGGGAATCTGAACGGAATTTCGAACGGAACCCTTTATTTAATCCACGGGGGGGGGGGGTAGCATGCTTTCGTTCCGTCAGCCATGACTAGGAGAGGTCTGTGATTGCTTACGGTGGTGTTCCCTAGATTCTGAGTGACAACAAGTCTACCCAGATGTCCAGTACTCTTCACCTCTTTCGATAATCATTGCAAATGATTTTGCGTTATCGCAACAGTAGCTTACCATTGATTTCTCACTGGCAACGACTATTGGTCTTTTCTGGGATTTGAGTGAAAATAACCTCCCTCCCCCTCTCCTCCAAGGTCCCAGTACCATTCGTACTCTTCCAGTGAAGGTCTGGTGAGTGCTATCCCTCCTCGATCTTTCAATCTTCCTTGAGCCCTTACAACTATTTAGTGTTGAATAAGCCGAGGCTGGTGCCATAACATTGTGTGTATGTTTTTTCTTTGATGGGGGTGAGGGACAGTTTATGAAATATCTTACAATGTGAGTTCCCTTGGGTTCATGGGGTTGTATTCTTTCGCTGTTTTTGCTTTATTTTTATTTTCTTCTTCTTCTTCTTTTTATTATTATTATTATTATTATTATTATTATTATTATTATTATTATTATTATTATTATTATTATTATTTGCGTGTGTCATAAGTGGGTGTCATAGTTGTAAGTTGTTTTCGTCACTTACACTTATCTACACCATGAGATTAAATTGAGCGCTTCACGCAGGCTATTTAGATAAAAGTACTACATGTTCTTCCATCAGCCCTAGCACAGATACATCAGCCCTCAAAATACCTATATACGAACGTATGTATACCTACGGTTATCTAACGTTAGGGTACGAGTTCGCGTCGTATCACTGAACTTAAGCAACTATGGGTGACCGTTTTGGAATACCAGGTGCCGGGTAAGTAAGAAAGCGGAAGTGACTGTTTAATTACTTCCGCTACTAAAATAATAATTTGCAGGGATGGCTTTGTAAAGAACGTGGTCCTGCCAAATAGACCCTCTCGTATTCCAAAATGATCATTCATCATCTACTGATAAAATTCAATGTCGGTTTAACTATGGTAATCTAACGGGAACCAGTATGTCAACATTATTATCGCTATATATATATATATATATATATATATATATATATATATATATATATATATATATATATATATATTATATGAAAAGAGAAAAAAAGAAAAATTGCGAACAAGTTAATCGACGTTTCGTCTTTATTCCAAAGTGTTTTTTTAATGACTAACTTAGAGAAAAACACATCAGTCATTTTGAGAAAGTCTTTGAATAAACACAATAACCTCGACGAACGTATAATTAATTTTTGTTTTTTTATTTATTCATTATTCAGTGCGTTGGGTTATTAGTTCAATAACTATCTATTATATATATATATATATATATATATATATATATATATATATATATGTATGTATATATATATATATATATATATATTAGTAAAAAGTAAGTCAAATGTCAAGACTAGGTAGTATACAAGAGAGCAATCTTACATTAACCTTAAGATATAAGGGATGTTTAGTCAAGCCCAAAGCAAAATATACTAAAAAATAGTGTAGGTATCAACTTAACTCAATGTTTGAACTTTTCGATCAAACAGACACACATATATATATATATATATATATATATATATATATATATATATATATATATATAGTCATAGTAATCAAAGCAAATTATGAAATATTATTAATATCGGTTCCAAGAATTCAATATCAACAATGTTTTTCGTTCGTCTTAAAAATTATCGTACGCCAAAACATAGCTAATGTTGAATTCTTGGAACTGATATAATTCATGTCATAACTTTGTTTATTTCAATTGATATATATATATATATATATATATATATATATATATATATATATATATATATATATATATATAATTGAATAAAGTAAATCTATTTAATCCGTCATAATCATTAGCCCGTGAGCGATTCGTAAAATGACTAACACATTTCTTGGTTCTTTGTTTACTTCCGATTCTTTTTATATAACCGTTCCACACAGAATTGATGCGGGTCAATAGAATCATCTAATTTTGCATATATATATATATATATATATATATATATATATATATATATATATATATATATACATATATATATATAATGATAACATGCTATAGATCACTGGGATACAAATACTTACTACATGTAAAATTGAGCTGAATCAGAGTTGATGAAGAGATTCATTTAATTGTCAGTCTTCTATCCTGCTATTGATGTGATAATAAAATTGGTATTTCGGAAACATATGTACGCAAAGACAAATGTTGTTGGTGTTGAATTTTTCAAAGCAGGGTCATTACAAAATATTAATTATGTCATAAATGTTGTATTCTACTGGATTATAAAATGCATATATACATATGATAATGGACTTGTAAGAATTACTATACAGAATATTGTAGAAAAGAATCTTTGAAAAATCTCAATAACTCAGTACGACCAGAAATATCTTTATAGCAATAAAATATCCTTCCCTAAAATAGGATAATGTTTTATCCCTACTACGCAGAAGCTAAAAAACATGAAATCAAAATTATGAAAAAGTCTAAAGTATTAGGATAAAGCCCATTCACCCAACTAAGTAAATGATGACTGCTCTGGAGGCAAAATATTCTTCCCAGGCATTACCTTCTTTTGTTTGTGTGTGGGGGGGGGTTGTGTAGTATCTGTTCTGTTGTCATAATACCATGCTCCCAGGCATTACCTTTGCTTTTGGGGGGTAAGAAGTAGTGTAGTATATGCTCTCCTCCCATGTATTATCTCCTCCTTTGGAGGCAATGTGTTCATTCTCTCTGGTCGCATATGTTTGTTAGTAATTATTATTACAAAATACTCAGGATCTATATTTTGTGGGTGAATTTTCGGTGGCACCTCTTGGCCCCTTTTTTTATTATTTGACCTTGTGATCTCTGAAAACACCTCATGTCCCCTGTCAAGAAATCTTGACTCAGTCTATGCTACTATTTCTCACAGAAGACATTTGTGTTTATGAAAATGACGCTACAGTAACCCTGCCGCGACTCGAACACGACACGCAGAGTAACCAATCCCTGCCGGTATCTACTACACCACCGTTGCCTCTAGTTAGGATATGTGCCTATTTATCTTTGCCCCCCTCTCCTACCAAAAAAGTAGACCCGTCTTAAATGTTTTTTTTGTTTAAGATTGTATTTTCTTTCTTTTTTTTAAATACTGGCAGCTCCCTTTTTTTGTATCTGCAAGGCTAGCGTAATTCGATATATTCTAGCGATTCTCCAATTTCTCATTCCTATTCTCCTTTTTGGCTTTGGCAAGACTGTGCTTGTTGTCTTCGGAAATGTGTAGAGGGGAGACAGGGCATGTAGACGGGGTGAAACGTCTACAACAGGACAATATTTATGCAAATTTTTTGCTCCCGCAAAAGGTTAGACATTCGCTGCCAGCGGGGTCATCGATAGCCTGGCTCGGCAACACGGCGGTGAATGTCACCAGCCACCATTTTATTTCGAAAAATTCACCAATACCCCCTTCCATCACAAGAGACAGGGCATACCACTCATTACCATGAATCGGCGGTTGCGCAATCACTAACTGCACTTACCTGAATTGAGATTGCAAAAATGCAGTAGGAAAGGGTTTAATGTGAGATAAGGATTGTCCAAGCGATGGGTTCCAAGGTAAACTGAATAAGTAGCGACAGAAAAGAAAGAAAAGGAGGAAAGGGCATGCAGTAGCTTAGAGCAATATATAAACTCTCTCTCTTCCTCTCCCTCATATATATATATATATATATATATATATATATATCTTTGGTTGCATTCCAATTACCAAAGAAAAAACTGTCCAAGATCATAATTTTGTATCTTTTCTTTATTTCGGCGAATGCTTATATATTTTTTTTCGATTCCGTCTTACGCGCGTTTCACAACCAGCAAAGAAAAATATAGTCTTTAGTTTAACAGGCTGCTGTTCAGAGAACTGTTCATTTTATAATAAAAAAAGACATGCACACTATTCCAAAACAGAAGAAAGGTGAAAAAAGGAAGATGAGGAAAATGGCAAGTAAAAGAAAAAACATGAAAACACTCACATTAAAGATGAAATTCAGAGAAAATCCCCATCAAAAAAAAAATCACCGAACACGAACATAAGCCGGTCTTAAACCGCCATCTTGGATTGAAACAAGTGAATATATATATATATATATAAGTCAGACGGATTAGACCTAAATAGCTCCCGTCCTAAAATTTTAATATTTCATTATGAATAGCATTTTCCTTTTCTTTAACTTTGAACCATGTTGTTTAGCAGAAAATATTACTTTACGGTGTAGCCATCCATTTAAAAAGAAAAAACAATTCTCATAAAACGCTTTAATATATTTTTAAAACGATATAAAATTATATTTATCTATGTTTCGGGCAGAAAATAAAGACTTTTAAAAGATCATTTTTTTACATTGAAAATAATTAAAAGTTCGTTTTAAGATAAAAGAACATTCCCTTTTTTTCAAAGAGTTTTATACCTCTTTTTTCTTAAAGACCGAAATATCTTTAAAAGGTTCTTTCCAACACACCGTGCCCTACATTCCATTCTTGTGATCCTTGTAAGTACGACACTTATATAGAAGTTTTTAGTAAATTAAAGTCTTAAGCAACGTCATGGTACGACTTTATTGTCCGTTTTGATTCTCTTGTGGCAATGGTTTCCCCGATTCTTTATAATATCAAATACTTACAAGAAGAAACCACGGGAAGGTGGCAACATCTATAAATGAACTTGGTGCTATGGAACAGACTTGATTCGAACTTGGCACACCCAGGTCGCCAGTTCGCGTCGTTATCCCATTCACTGCCGCCACCTTTAAAGTATTCGGTAATATACGACCGGTATATATTGAGGCAATAATTCCAAAGTCGCAACTCCGATGATCCCGTCATCTCAAAAGAGTGACTGACCCTCAATAGAATGATGACCCTCAAAAGAATGACTGACCCTCAATAGAATGACTGGCCCTCAATAGAATGTAGAGCATACAAACAATATTTCTCCTGCAGCGTATCTATTATAGGCTAGCCCAATGGGTCAGTATTTGTTACATATATTATTAAATATATAATTTCCTAACTTTGACCTTGGTTGATAATCATGTTTATACAAGGATTACAAAATCGAATCATCTCACAAAGTTAAAATACATTGTGATATCATAATAGACACTATTTATCTCCCCCTCTTCGTTCCGCCTCCTCTGTCTTTCTCTCTCATTGTGATGGCATAATATACTCTCTCTCTTCCCTTTCTCCTTTTCTATCTTCTCTCTCCCTCTCTCTCTCTTTTCCCCTTCTCCTTTTCCCTCTTCTCTCTCTCTCATTGTGATGTCATGATATACTCCCTCTCTCTCTTCCACTTCTTCTCTCCCCTTTCTCCCCCTCTCTTTCATTGTGATGTCATAAAGGACCATTCATCTCTTGCATTTCTCTCTTCCCTTTACTCACACTCCCTTCCCCCCCCCTCTCTCTCTCTCTCTCTCTCTCTCTCTCTCTCTCTCTCTCTCTAAGTCTCGTTTCTCCTCTGTCTCTCTTTCGCTCTCTCCCTTTTACTTATTTCTCTCATTTCATTTCTCTAACCTCTTCAGATAAAGTGTGCTCGCTGACAAGCAAGATCATCAGAATTTTAGAAGTGCATATACTATACTGGCCCGGGTTCCTATATCTCTCTCTTTCTCTCTCCCTCTCTCATCTACTTTCATAATTTCATTTCTCCCACCATTTCACATTAAAGGTGTACAATGACAAGCAATGTCTTCATCTTTATCTTCATCATCTTCATCATCTTCTTCTTCATCATCCTCATCTTCATCTTCTTCTTCATCATCATCATCATCAATTTCTTCTTCTTCATCTTCTTCTTCATCATCCTCATCATCATCCTCATCATCATCTTCTTCTTCATCATCCTCATCATCATCTTCTTCTTCATCTTCTTCTTCATCATCATCTTCTTCTTCTTCATCATCTTCATCATCTCCTTCTTCTTCCTCATCTTCATCTTCTTCTTCATCATCCGCATCATCATCTTCTTCTTCATCATCTTTTTCTTCATCATCCTCATCTTCATCATCTTCTTCATCATCTTCTTCTTCCTCATCTTCATCATCTTCTTCTTCTTCATCATCTTCTTCTTCTTCTTCATCATCTTCATCATCTTCTTCTTCTTCTTCATCATCCTCATTTCATCATCATCTTCTTTTGCTTCATCATCCTCATCGCGTTCTTAGTATACTTCGGACCCCATGGCTACGACTATCCTTAGTCAAAATCGGTAACTCTCAAAGCCTTTGTTCACTACTATGCCATCTTTACAACCAACCTCGCTTCAAGTGAATTGTACCGAACGACTCCAACTTTATTAAATACGCATTACAGACAATGAAATAATATTGAGAAAGCGAACAAAACAATTAAATAATGGTTCACAAGTGCAAACGTGTAAAATGACATTAAACTTTCTTTTTTTACATGTGATGAATTCACGACAGCAAGAATTACGACAAAATAGCGAGTTCATTAGACATTACACTGCTAGCATTTTTATTGCTGTTGTGGCTTGCAATCCAGCTATCTTTGGGTTATCGGGGTTCTTTCAAAGAGGTTAATTAAAGGGAGATAACTCTAGAAAGTTTTTCATGACATAACAGAGTGTTATGCTAGAAAGGTAACTGTTAGTTTTATCCAGTGGCGGCACTAGGGACTCATACCTTCCCCCAATTGACGAGATTACTGTTTGTAAACAGACTAACGCGGTAATTGTCTAAACCGCCCAAAATTGAAGAATTATCAAATTTTAATTAACTTTTCAGTATTTATTCAATAAATTATATATTTTATAAGGAATGCACGTTTTCAGATTTCAAATCGGAGCGATTTTCAAGAGCTTGACGGAATTTTAGTTTTGGTCAGATGAGAATCGCGCAGTAACGTTTTTGTTTGTTTTTTTATATGTTGTTACTGTTACTCTACATCCAACAATAAGCCTATATCTTCGCGGGGAATGAGGTTAATACGACTTTGCCAAGAGGCATTGTGATGAATTCACAACAAGAATCACCACAGAATAGCGGCTTTATTAGACACTAGTAGGGTTCGGCTGTTCGCTATCGCTTCGCAATTACATTCCTATTAACTACTTGAAATCATTGAAACGAAACTAACCGATAAAAAAAGATGACAAAACTAATCGATAAGACAAAACTAATTGATAAGAAAAAGAGGACAAAACTCTTTGTTTCTCCATTCCTCCTTTTTTAATAATAACAAGCCGCGCGTGCGTGGTCCCTCTCTGTATGTGACTCGATGTGGCGAGTGTAAAATGCAATAACTTTGGGCAATTTGGGGCATGTTTACCCCCTTTGACCCCCTGGGGACGAGAACCAGAATTTTTTCCAAGGTCAAGGATGCTCATTTTATATCGAGAACAATTGCCTCTACATTTTGGCCAAGTTTCAGAAAAATTAGATGGATGGATCAAACGTTATGGGAGAAAAATGGCCATTTTTTGCAATTTTGGGGGCTTTTGACCCCCTGGGGGCGAGAACCAGATTTTCTCCAAGGTCAGCAATACTTATTTTCTATTAGGAACAATTGCCTCCACATTTTGGCCAAGTTTCAGATAAATTGAATGGATGGATGAAAAGTTATGGGGCAAAAAATGTAATTTTTGCCATTTCGGGGCCTTTTGACCCCCTGGGGGGCTAACCAGATTTTTTTTCAAAAATCGGAGAATATCACTTTCTATCCTGACCAAAGTTACAACTTCATGCAAAATTTCAGAGAAATTCAATGGATGGTTGTGGAGAAAAATCTGGACGGACGGGCATACCTCAAAACATAAGTCCCCCGATTTTATAAATCGAGGGACCAATAATAATAATAATAATGATAATGATGATGATGATGATGATGATGATGATGCAAGCATTACCTTATCTTTGTGAGTGTAGTTTATTACAAATTGCCTGGGACGACCCTTTCAGAAAATGCCGACAGCTATTTTGCACCTAACCAAAATTCCCTCTCGGGAAACGTGGTGCTCCCCATATTCCGGCCTTGTGCAACATATTGCTGCAGCGTGTAGCAAGTAAATACCAAATATATCTTTCATGAAAGGAGAAAAAAAAAATTACGTAGTCCTTATAAGAAAAAAAAAGAAACAAAACAAGACCTGCCAATTATCACTTACGGCAACGCCCCTCTCCTTGTACTTTATTAACGCCCCCCCCCCAATCGTACATTATCGTTTACCGGAACATTTAAGAAGCACCTGCTGTCTTGCTAAGTGGGTTCTAGCTTTTCGCCTCTCTGTACTCCTAATTATTTATTAAACACCTCGCAGCCCCCCCCCCTTTCTGCGCTTCCGTTTCTAAATTCTTCCAAAACACCAGATCGATAATTTTCTAATTCGGAAAAATTACAAAATTCTAATGGATTCTATATATGTTATAGACTATGAAGAATCTCATATTGACTATGTACAAATTACTTAGACTTAACGGTAATAAGAACAAAATTGTTGCCACATCTGGGCTGGTGCTCCAACCATTGGTCTCTTCCTCTTGGAAAGGACGTATGTAAATAAACAACATTTTGTTACATTCCAAAGACAAAGATTTTATTCATATTACCAGTCATTTTCTTTTTCCAAACAAAAACGTTTATATATATATATATAAGAAGTGAGCCTACCAACATTTGTAAAAAAAAAACTTTTTTCAACAATTGTTTGTTATTTTATCATTTTATGATTTCGTGATTTCATAACGCGTTTCGAGCTTTCGTGCTTGCTCTCTTCAGATATATTCATTTATATTATATTTATTATAATAGAAATTTACTAGAAAAAGACAGATATATATACACCTATAATGCACACAAAAAACACACACACACATATATATATGTGTATATATATATATATATATATATATATATATATGTGTATATATATGTGTGAGATTTCGACGATTCACAATACTTTTAAAATACAGTTTCTCATTAAGAGAATATAAATGTTGCCTCGAAACAGCTGTAAACATCGATTGATGTTAACTCTTTAATTGGATCTTGATTTGAAAAATGTCCGAATCGCCAAAATGTGTATATATATATATATATATATATATATATATATATATATATATATATATATATATATATATATATTAATATTGTATTACAGAAGATAAGAAAAACATCGATACCGTCGGTTTAAAATCCTAACAAAGGGACCTATAACAGATCTCTTTACCGGACTCACTTCGACCTCTGTGTATGTCTGTCCTCGGGGGAAAAACAGACATAAACAGAGGCTGAAGAGAGTCCTTTGACGAGGTCTGTTATAGGTCCTCTTTTTTAGAATTTGAAACCGAAGGTATCGATGTTTTTTCTGATCTTCTGTGATACAAATATTAATAAATATTAAGTTCTTATTTTCTAATTCGTTATAATCGAGCACTCTGCTCGGGTTCTCGCACGCTAACCTTACACACACACACACACAGAGTACTACAACGTAAGCTTGCGAAAAAATAAAAATAAATAAATAAATGAATGAATTTTTCATTTAAATTGCACGATTGTTGATTTTCATAATATTTCACTTTAATACATTCTAATCCGTGCTTCAAAGATGTTGAATTCCTTACTTAAAAAAAAGCGCCAATCTGCGCATTACATCGCCAGGACTAAACTTATAGCGTCGTAAGAACTTGACATCTATTCGACCCCTCAGAGTTAATACCACCAAAATGAGGACGAAAAGAATTTTTTAAAAAAGGCTATAAGACAGTCTCGCCTGAAAAGGTTGTACTACAACGAAAGCTTGCGTAAAAAAAATTAAATAAATGAATTTTTCATTTAAAATTGTACGATTGTTGATTTTCAAAATATTTCACTTTAATACATTCTAATCCATGCTTCAAAGATGTTGATTTCCTTACCTATATATATATATATATATATATATATATATATATATATATATATATATATATAATTGATTGTATCGAAGTTTCGTTTCGTATCGTTTTCATTCTTTTGTAATTTCTAGTTTTAGGGAAAACACAATCGAATGTAATCACAGTGCGGTTTTGTAAAGATTACAAACAGCCGAAGACACTTTAATCAGAGCAAATTTTTTGTAAAAAAAAAAAAAAAAACGAAGAGTAATTTATTGAATGGAGGAAAATACATCGTCTGTAAATAATTACATGTCAATTGTATCGTTTATTTAGGAAACACTCGGCATAGAAACCATAAAATGTATAAGAAATAAAAATACAAATATTGGAGTGACTTTTTTTTTGCTGTAGTTGTGTGTTGCTGTATTATTTCTGGTTTCGTTCCGTTTCGTGTTTTCTAGTTGCGCAAAGGGGAAGAAAACGAAACAAAAAAAAATCAATCGTAAATGGAGATTGTTAATCAAAATAATTGTGTTTTTTTTTCTCTTTTAAAAATCAATGAGATCGAATGCTAGAAATAATGATTGACCCAAGTTAAATTAAACTTGGTTATAACAAAGACCTCACAACGAAACGAAGAACGTTGAAGGCAATCTGAGATTTTACACGTAAAACGGTGTAGTAATAAATTAGACTCTCTAAATGACATTATATATATACATATATATATATATATATATATATATAGTAAGCTATGAAAATGTATTTATGACAATTAAGCTACACAGAGGCTCCCGCGTTTCATCCCCGGGGGGAATCTTCAGGCTAAAATGCCTATATATATATATATATTTCTAGTAATTAATTAGACTATCAAAAGAAGATAGATCCGGATGAGCCTGAATGTCATTAGGACAACTACAGTAATGGCACATTCATCACTTGTACTACAGAGAAAATGCTGCCTCCTTCTCTCTCTCTCTCTCTGTCTCTCTCTCTTATATATATATATATATATATATATATATATATATATATATATATATATATATATATATATAATTCCTCGTATATGGACTGCTATTTATAACTTGGAGTTATCCTCGGTCAACCCTCTGAACTTCTTTCCTGATTATGTTTTTGAATTTGTGTGACCTGGATGGATTGTATAGATTCAACAAAAAAGTATGTTTTGGGGTTGATATATTTGATGTTATGTATTTTTATGTATTTGTGTATATAATTTTATATATTTTCAAAGTGTAATTTTATTACCTGTTAGTAGTATAACGGGTCTTCTGAGGAGAATAATTATCTTTGAAAACTCATGAGCTAAGGACTTTAAGATACTTTGCTTGAACTTTGAATTCTAATAAAATTTGATTGACACCTTATTTTATTACTTCATTTAATATTATAATATTAAAGCTCTATCCAGTATATTGAGCTTCAGTTTTTATCCGGATGTTTCACTAATTATAAGATATTAGTTGACGCTTATCTTTTGTTGGATTGCTTCATATATATATATATATATATATATATATATATATATATATGAGTATATGAAAGGATAAAAATAATCCGACGGTATGAAATTAAAAATGGAAAAGCGGAAGACCTTTTCGCTCAACGTTTCGCCCAAATTTCACGTGGGCTTTGTCATTTTTGTATTCTTCGTCCGCTCTTGACAAAGCCCACGTGAAATTTGGGCGAAACGTTGAGCGAAAAGGTCTTTCGCTTTTCCATTTTTAATTTCATATATATATATATAATGTAATTTGTTTTGTATGTCTTTTTCGTGTTCGCTATGTCCTTTAGAGAGTCTAATTTAAGACCATGTTTAAAAACTTAACTTCGACTGGGCGTTTCCAGAACCCCAGTAGCAGATTTTTTTTTTTTAGAAAACTAATTGATATCGGCCATGTTTGCTGAACTTTGTAAATTCTTGTAACGATCTTAGAACTCTTTAAAACCGTGCATACTAATCGAACTCTCAGGGAGCAGGTAGAACTAAGCTTATTGGAAGAGCGACTCGTGGGGTTTGGTATGAGGGAAGCGTCAGTTGCGTACGGAAACTTTTTCTCTTCCTGCAAATATATTCTTCTTCTTCTACTTTTTCTACACCCACTATTCAAAAGTGCACCAGTCATTTCATTCGAGCATTCATCTTACCCTTGCACTGATTTCGTTTTGACTCCCCTCCTAAGTCCTCTCGATTTTGACAGTAGCTCCTCCTTAGGAGAAACGTCCAGGGAGGGTAGCGGACTTTTCGTGTTTGGCGCAGGTGAGGGAGGGGACAGTAGAAAGGAAAGGCAAGCCATCGTTCCGTTCGATCTCTGCCACACCCACTATTGTGGCCGGGACCCGCAACCTCTTACGACCAACCCGAACCCTCCTCTGACTCCCTTACGTATAACCATCCGATTATGCTGAATAGCTCTCGGAATACATTAATCTTGTATGGAGGTGGGATCTTTTACTTGGGTACTCGGCTCCGATAGGAGTTAGCAAAGCCGAAGCTCTTCTTTATTCGCGTATTGTCAGCAAGCCATGATGCTGGGTCAACAGGAGAGGCTGCCGTCATCGTTCGGGCCTTATAGGGTAACCAGGACAACGACGACGACGACAACAGATGAAGATGTATGTCAATTGTCTATGTTTATTTTATTGCTTTCATTTATTTATTTATTAATTATTTATTAATTGTTAATTAAGTATTATTTTATTTTGATGGTAAATAATTTTAAATTTGATTTTGCGGAAACATTTTTATTTGCAAAACTCGGTATATTTTTGGGATGGGACGGAAACTTAAATATAACGTATAATCCGACGACAAAAAAAAACACAAAGCGAAAAGAATACTTTTCTTTTAACCCTAACCCTAACCCTAACCAGTATGTTTTGTTAATTTTATTTTATTATTAAATGACGCATTTAAAGCCGGGTTTATTTCATGATTTTATCTGTATAATAGCTGTTTATTTTCCAAACGCAACGTTTCCTTTTCTGGTTTAAGAAAAAAAATTATTTTTGACTTAAAACCCTCTGTCTTTTATACAACGTATGTATATGTATGTATATGTATATTTATGTATATTTATATATGTATATATATGTATGTGTGTATATGTATGTGTGTATATGTATGTGTGTATATATGTATATGTGTGTATATATGTATATGTGTATATATATATGTATGTATATGTGTATATATATGTATGTATATGTGTATATATATGTATATATATGTGTGTATATATGTATGTGTATATATATGTGTATGTGTATATATGTATGTATATATGTATGTATATATGAATGTGTATATATATATGTGTATGTATATATGTATGTATGTATATATGTATGTATATGTATATGTATATATGTATGTATATGTATATGTATATATATGTGTATATATATATGTGTATATGTATGTATGTGTGTATATGTATGTATATGTATATATATATATATGTATATGTATATATAATCATATTCGTGATATATAGTATTATACTATCTGAGTTAATCAACGTTTGTTTCGCTAAGGCTTTCTTCCAATATACTTTAATAAAACACAATATATACTGAAATACCTTAGTTTTGTGATTGAGTTGTGTTCGAAAGAAATTATGTTCTAATTATCCGTAATTTATAATTAACTAAACAAGTAACTAATCTCTGTCTTAATTATATGTGTATTTCGCTCGCTCTCTCATTGTTTATTGGTTTAACCACTCTTAAATATCTTTTAATATATCTGTGAGCATTTACAGAAAGAGTGACTCTCTTATTCAGCCTAGTCATCTAATTTACATACGTGTGTCTGTTCACATCACACCTACGTATCTAAATTAGATAACAAAATAATATATGTATTTACTGCTAAATAATAATTATAATACTTCTATATAATAATAAAAAAGTGTGTGTGTGTGTATATATATATATATATATATATATATATATATATATATATATAAACAATAATATTTATAAATAAATATTAATTATTTTAGACCTACAGACATCGATGTTTCATGCTAACGCAATCTTCAGTGTAGGAACTAATTCTCAACGGTCGGTGGGCGCGAACCCCGATCACAAATCGCCACTGATTCGTAGTCGAGGATTATCCATCGGCCATAGCCAATTAGTAAGTAAATATAGAGGAATTTTAAATGTAAATATATATATACATGAGAAATGAAAAAGGAAAAATCAAGAGATATTTTTTATATATTTATGAACGTTTCGTCTTTATTTTAAGACTTCCTCAGGATGATAATTTGAAAAAAAAATGTCATGCAAGTACATCGAAAGTTGGTGTTGACATGATGGAGAGATGAAGGAAAGTAGTAGCCGTGGCTACTGTGCGCGCTGGAGGAGAGTCCAGGCTGTGTATACTTTGAAACTGTTCTTAAACAATTTACCCCACAGATTCAACATTACATTGGGTTTCATTCCTCTGATAGACAATCGTCACACGTTGCTTTTGTTGTGGTTTAATTCTTACTTCTATTTAAGTACATGAAACCCGATGTAAAGTTGAGTCTGTAGGGTGAATCGAAACTTTAAGGATTATATAAACTCTTCGATATATTTTTGGTAATTTCGATTTAGCCCTCTTAAAATCAATAACACTTCATTGATTTTTATTTTTATTATTTACTTTTAATTCTCATTGTGAACATTTTGAAATATATGTATAAGTAAATGATATTGAATCATTTTTATGTAATATGTAATATGCCTCATCAGTGTACGGGTAATGATCTCAGACGGTCGCACGGTTCGAACTCCTAACACAGAATCAACCTAGACTCCGCAAGCAGGCGTCATTTACATTAGGCCACGAGATATTACCACATTCAAAGAAGGAATTTAAGTTCTATTAATGCGAAGGGCGGCATATCTAGAAAGACTGACTAAATATTCAACGAACGTTCTCAGAATATGCCTTATAGCTACGTGTCAATCTATTTTTAACTCCCCCCGAAGAGGGCTCAACTTTAATCTTATTAAAGAGGCTTATAACAATATTAATTTTAACTAAATAATATTAAATTATTTTTACCTTCATAGGCCAACGTATATATATATATATAGTAAATCTCCGAAACAGTTACATGGTAAACAGCTGATGATCCCCGTGTTAATATTAGACGCTTAAGGTCTCCTGTTTTTGTTTCACTCTTAGATAATTAACCCGTTTTTTTTTTGGTTTTTTTTTTGCTTATATTTTTTCATTTATTAATTTTCCAACGAATGTTAAGTCTGCAATATCTTGGATTTAGTTAGTTTGTCTGGGAATTTAAACTGCATTTTACATTTTTTATTTTTTATTTTTTTTATTTTATTATTTTATTTTTTTTATTTATTATTATTTTTTTTTTTTATGACTCAAAGCTTTTTTAGACTATATATATATATAATAGATCTTGTTTATCTGAGCAATTTACTGCAGTTTCGTGAGATGTCCATTCCTTATGTATTAATATATGCGATTCTTATACATCTGAAGAACAATTGATAAAAAGATTTGATTTCTTAAACGGTTAACTATATTTTTGTTTCACAATTAATGAAGCTATGTGATATATATATGCGACGTGGGCTATCCTGTGTTGCCCGGGAATTATTTAAAACAATACCAATGATGAATACGAAATTATCAACTTCCTGTTGTTAGAAAGTTCAGCGGAAACTACATAAACAATTCCATCACTCCAGTAATGGGCAAATTCTGGAGTACTTATTCGCGACTTAATCAATTTACCATTTATTTAATTACATATTTATATTTCACATGTTTTATATTAAAATAACATGAGCCCTATACACATTCCAGATTAAGACGTCTGAAATATTTTCCTTTTGTGTCATTAGAATGATGTGGCGGTATTACCTTTTTTAAGTCGTATGATTTTATTACATTTTTTTTTTAATTTGCAAAGATTGATGCTCGTCATATAAAATTTAGAGATACAATTTCTTTGATAATATTTTCTTACTAACATGATAATTAATATGCATCAGAATTATTTTATTTACACATTCTATTTCGCAGTTCAGCCGGACCCATAGACATGCACTTTATATATATACATATAGATTAGTGTCTATTGTCGTAAACATTGACACCTCCAAATTTAGAATGACCCCCTCAAACTTTCACTCTAATTCTCAGTAGCCACTTACGTCTGCAGTAGCACCTTGCCTTGTTTGGGGTGAACTAAGTTTTTTAAAAAATAATAAAAATAATATATATATATGTTTTCTGCATCTTAATCACTTAGGAAGTGAAACAATTGAAAATAATAGTAAGCTCAATAACAACGAGCTGAAAATCACCTATAACAATAATTACATAGAAATACATTATATATATATATATATATATATATATATATATATGTATATATATAATCATGTAAAACTTAGTTATCTAGAGAAACCTTCCATATTTCCTTCAAAAACGTTTTATTTCAAGAACATATATTTTATGATATAAAAAATATGATTAATATTAATGAAGAGGCTTGCTAATATTAATGATATTTTATGAATATTAAACATATGTTCTTGAAATTGGCAGTAACAATTCTCTGTCTATAAAGTGTTCTGGTAGAAAATATAGAATGTTACTCTGAATAACTTAGGTGTATATGATATTAAATGAAGAGCTCTTTAGGCGTAAACCATTGAGCAACTACATAAACCTGTGTTAACTTAAAACAAATTATATATATATATGTAAAATGGAAAAAAAGAAAGCCGAAAACTATGTGATTTATGTATTTATCAACGTTTCGTCTTTATTGAAAGACTTCCTCAGGATGAAGAAAGCAATGTAGAAAAATCATACAGAATATTAATTTTGATTTGTCAGATGGAGACAAATAATAAAGACGAAACATTGATGAATACATAAATCACATAGTTTTTGGCTTTCCCTTTTTCATTTTACATTACGTCGGATCATTTTATCCCTACTTTTCTTCATATATATATATATATATATATATATATATATATATATATTCTGACCTGTCAGGGGCCCGTCTATGGCTTAACTTGAATCTATTACTTACAGGTTACAAAAAATACGCTAACAAAACCAATTAATCACAAAACTAATCCTATAGGAGAACAGTTATCGTCATAAAATAAGCAAACGTAGTTAGACATTCCATTAAATAAAACAACTAACAAACATTTTATATATACATATATACAAAATCAGTGAGCAGAAAGCGACTGATTTTGAATTTTGTATATTTAATTGGCCCTGCAAACTCACTTTTTTCTTATTAAAAAAATTTAACGCGATCTCAATTGATGATCCAATCGATAACATTATATATATATATATATATATATATATATATATATATATATATAATAAATCGAAGTCGAAATGTGACTTACTATTTATTTTTTCTTAAAATCTTACATAACAGCAAGAGAATCTGCCAATATATATATATATCGAAGTCGAAATGTGACATACTATTTATTTTTTCTTAAAATCTTACATAACAGCAAGAGAATCTGCCAATATATATATATATATATATATATATATATATATATATATATATTACGCCCACGTTTGATCTCGGAACGTTTGAACCCTGCCGCTGGCCTTAAATGTATTTTAAGATTCTCTTCTGAATCTACGAACTGCGTTCGAACCCGTTTGACCGCCTGAAACCACCATTTCATGTACTGATGAGGACGTAAGTCCGAAAAAACGTTGTATGTGGGTAAATACACTTTAATATTTAATTTTTAAAAATATTCATAGTATATATATATATATATATATATATATATATATATATATATATATATATATATATATATATGTCAAATATTTAAAGAGATATTTAAAAATAGAAATTCACTTAGCAGTAAAGCAAGACTCCGAGTAAGGTTGTCTTGTCTGTCTTAATGTTTATGCTGTAATAGCATAAATAAATTCTCCGTACCACGTGGTAATTTGAAATGTCCATGAGGATAGGGTGTAAAGCGTGCCGATCAAAAGGTGTATCTGTGAACCGGGTTCGCGCCTAATGACCGTCTTGAAACATCACTACCTACACTGAAAAGGGAATTAGCTTGAAACGACGTCGTCTGTAGGTAAATATAATTTAATACTTTTTTTATAAATGTTATATATATATATATATATATATATATATATATATATATATATATATATATTTTTTTTTTTTAAAAACTCGAACTTTTGTTATATTTAAAGGAGATTACATACGACAAATTCTATTAATAAATAAGATATGTTGAATCCCCAGTAAATATTAAAACTGAATAAATTAAGATCAATGGTTAACACTTCATGTAAAACACAGCTTATATATTTTAATTCAGTACAATATAAAATGTATGACATAATTAATAGTTTGTAATCATGCTCCAGAAATAAACATTCAAAACCGTTTATCTATATGTACACGTGTTTCTAAAAAACACCAGAGTAAAATTTGACGAATTTATTATTTTTCTCTCCAACAATAATTTTTTGATTGATTCCAATCTAGTGAAAATATTAGAAATCAGTTCAAAAACAAACTAAATCCAAATGGATGGATCTGATACAACATTTGTTTCCATGACATTATATATATATATATATATATATATATATATATATATATATATATATATATATATATATACAAGCGGTCGGCAGTTTTATGGAAAAAGTGCTGATTTTAAATTACGCTAAAGGGCTAAACGAAGGAGGGTTTTTTTCACTTTGTGTTTTTATTCAATCGTCGAAAATGCTGTTTGTTTCTTATTTCTTTTCATTCTCGTTTTGTTCCTTTATAAACTCGTGGTGAGATCATGAAAGTGCAACCCTTACCCTTACCCTAAAACAAAAACGAAAGGTTCCACGAATTAAGCAAGACATGATGACTGGCGTGAACTTACCGAATTTCATAACAAATTATTGCAACTCTTTGGTCTCACTGCCAAATTGCTTTAAAATTCTCCGCCGATTTTTTTAATTGGAGCTTAAAGAATATGGTTGATTACCGTTTATACAGACATTCCTGCAAAAGGCAGCACCGAAAGTTGTGCTTTAAGAGCGCCTTGGAGGCCTGCTTATCACAATAAAGGTCTATTTACTTTTCTCATGTAACTTATATATATATATATATATAAAGTGGTGTACTAAAAGCGAACTTTTAGGAAAAGTGAAACCTATTGTGAAGAGTATATAGCTCAATATCCAGGATAGAGCAGGTAGAATGAAGAAGAATGGAATGGTGATATATATATATATATATATATATATATATATATATATATATATATATAGTAAGCAATGAAAATATATATGGCAATCAAGCTACACAGAGGCTCCCGTGTTTCATCCCCGGGGGGAATCGTCAGGCTAAATATATATATATATATATATATCACCTCGCTTGGATGCTTCAAAAGACCATAGGGTTGAAATAAATTATTGCATCGGTGATTATGTGATTTTATTTTATTCTTGCTCTGCTTACAACATTGATCTCAAATACCCGGATTTCATTCTGAAATTTATTTCACACACACACACACACACACACACACACACATATATGTATATATTAAATGAAATTACATATAATAAAGACTGCTGTCACAAGGTTATGATGGCCATTGATGAGATAATATTGCTTATTTTCCCTCGCTGATTATTTTGCAATCACTCGGTTAACAGTGGAAAGTTTAATTTCGAGGTTTGCGGCGATCTGACGCTGGTTAAATCCACCTTTATATTAACCTATAGTATGGTTCCTCGGAAACTTTAAGTGTCATACTAAAATGGTGATATCTGCTAGATAACTGAAACACAGAGAAATCTCGAGTAATATAAAATATCGATATTTCAAACTTTTACTGGGGCTTTGTACGGCTCCGAGTGCTTGCCGTCGGCGAAGAAAGCAGACACTTTAAACATTAGTTTGTGCGGTGTCTATTTACTTATTTATTGTTAGTGTATATATATGTATGTATATATATATATATATATATATATATATATATATATATATATATATAATATTATTTCATGTATTCACATATAATGTTATAAGGAGATATCATCTTTTATGTATCGATTTTCAGTATTTACTTCAACAGTGCTAAATACGCGAGTAGAGCTAGGTTGTAAGTTAGGAAAATATATTTATGGCAATTAAGCTACACAGACGCTTCCGCATATCATCCCCGAAGGGAATTGTCAGGCTAAAATGCATGGAGTTTGTGTTGTTGGGTGTTTTTATATATCCACTCACGATTCCTTACGGGGATGAATCGCGGAAGCCTCTGTGTAGCTTAATTGCCATGAATATATTTTCATAACTTACTCTCTCTCTCTCTCTCTCTCTCTCTCTCTCTATATATATATATATATATATATATATATATATATATATATATATATAAGTATATACGTTATCCTATAAGTGGATCACTCTACTTTAGGAAAAAATGAATTCCACTTAGCGTAATGCAATATTCATCCGTAAAATATATTGATCCCTCTCGGGTAATAGTATTGTTAAATTTGTGAACAAATGGATAAATTATTATTTGTTTTTTGTTTGTTTGTGTTTTACTATTGCGTCACCACTTATCAAAGCTAGATACCACTCAAGGATAAGGGTTAAGGAAGCAGTCCTGCGGTAATGTGTACCACAGTCTGGAATGCATTGCGAAGTAGTTCCGTCCATAAAAAATCTCGCCTGACTCTAGACACATGGAATGAGACGGGAAATATTTTATTCGTTATGGTAGAAATACGAGTTCTTGCTGTGAATGTCTTACAAAGATTAACCAAAGATTCGATCTCAGTCGAGCACTATTCATGGAAATAACGGTAAAGTAAAGGGGTTAGGGTTAGGGTTAGGGTAAAGTAAAGGGGTATTTCCAAAGCGTCGTAACGTAGCGTGGAACCCCGTATCATAAATTTGCGAGAAGCGAGTGACTACCTGTGTCGACAAAAACTCCATGATACTGAATTATTGGAAGTTTTGTGCGACAGAGAAGTTGACAAATTGTTGATACGCTGCTTGCCACGTAGGTACGGTGCCACATAATTTCCCAGGCCACCATGTTAGTGATGACAGCTTCTCTCTGGGTGGGCCGACTGGAAATCACACTTGTTTCCTCATTTTGGGGCTTCCCACCTAACAAAATGGCGTCGTTGCTACAATCTTGCATAGAAGTTGCTAAAACCATGACGTGCACTCGCGGTTACCTAGAAACTTTTGCAAGTACGTTTAATTTTGGCCAAGATCAAAGTGGAGTATCTGTTCCGATGGATACTGCACCCCATAGACTGGTATCGTCTTGGCCTTCGCGGCTTGATTTACGCCGGTCTATGGGACTGTCCTGTGCAGTTCTAGGAGGTCCACCTTCCCAGGCTTTGCCTCCCCTCTTTGGGGAGGAGTAAGTTTATTGCTTACTGCCTGAGGCGCCCCTACAGGGGAATGCCGACGGGGCTGCCCAGGCAATTTTTAAATGGCCAGAGTGCTCATCTCTCGGGCGCTGGCTTTTCTAATCCCACTTTCTCGACCTTGTGTCACATCCTACCTTGTGGGGGTAGATAAATCTCACGTTTAATGCTGAAGCACAATACTTTGCGCAACGATCAGTTGTAGACGACTTGTTGACAGATTCAAAGCAAACTATTATTAATGAGCACAGATCAATTGTAGTTTTCCTTTTTAACCTCGAAATCTTACATTAACCCTAAACCACTTTTTTTTTTATTTAACTTTAAGGGTTTGGCGAATCCTTTGTGGTAAAATGAGGATAATTTGATTTTTTTTAATTCTTTTTCAGTTTTTCTCACCTGCCGATATAGTACTTGAAGAAATTACGTGGTTTGACGAATGGTTTCACGCTCTTAGTGATCGTCAGGTGGACTAAACACACGATCTAAATCGCGATCTTATAATTGCTTTGTTTACTCTCGGTGTTGCTTAACCCTAACCGCAAATATTAACTACTGGTTACTGTAGTTTAACCCGTGTGTGAGGGGTGGGGGAGGTGAGAGTGTGAGTAGTGCGTATGTGTGAGTAGTGTGTGTGTGTGTGTGTGAGAGTGTGAGAGTGTGAGAGTGTGAGTAGTGTGTGTGTGAAAGTGAGTAGTGTGTGTGAGAGAGAGAGAGTGTGTGAGTAATGTAGGCTAGGTATAATTATTTCGTAACTTCAAGGAAATCTTAAACCTTGCTTTTGTAGGTTAAGTGACAGCAAGTGTGTGGTGTGTGGCATGTGTGTGTGTGTGAGAGAGTAGTGTGTGTGAGTGTGTGAGAGAGTAGTGTGTGTGAGAGTAGTGTGTGTGAGAGTGTGCGAGTGAGTAGCGTGTGTGTGAGAGTGAGCAGTGTGTGTGTGTGTGTGAGAGTAGTGTGTGTGTGAGAGTAGTGTGTGAGAGTGTGAGAGTGAGTAGTGTGTGTGAGAGAGTGTGTGGTGTGTGTGTGTGTGTGAGAGAGAGTGTATGGGTGTGGTGTGTGTGTGTGTGGTGTGTGTGTGTGTGAGAGAGTGTGTGGGTGTGGTGTGGATGTGTGAGAGAGTGAGTAGTGTGTGTGTAAGAGTGAGAGAGTAATTTAGGCTAGGTATAATTATTTCGTAACTACAAGGAAATCTTGACCCTTGCTTTTGTAGGATAAGTGACAGCAAGTCTCCGGTGTGTGAACCATTCCAGTTTTGCTGCCATACAACTTTGATAGACATTATTCGCTCGTGTTAATGAAATGCAGTTGAACTGAAGCGTGAAAAAAGATTTGTAAAATATTTGTTTTTGTTTATAAACTTCATTAATCCAAACATTGACCCTTAATTTGAGGTGTCAATACGAAAAAGATAGATATTTTCTCCAACTAGTATATTTATCTATTAACTGATCAATCGCCATTTTAGAAAAGTAATATACGCGCACCAGCGCTTCCGGTTGCTCATGCGCGTTGCGTTATCCATTCCACAACCGGTTTGATGACGTCAATATAAAATCTTACCGAATCAAAGTTGTTATTTAATAAACGAATCAAAATGAATAAAGCAAAGAATTGTTTACGTTGTAGAGTGCTGGTCTGTTGAGCCGCTGAATGCAAACTTGAGTCTTATAGAAATCTTTGAAAATCCAAACTCGGGCTTCATGGAAACTTTAATTAGGATTAAATAAAAGAATTACATGGACGAATTAGAAAGCAATTGAGATGCGCGTTTTTTTTTCAAGATGGTTGCTCAAACAATATGGCCGACTTGAAGAAAGCAATGTGTACATTCCTACGAAACTAGTTTTAAAGGTTTTGAAAATGAATATCGAAACGATGTTTGTTTACGGCAAACGTTTTCCGACAATTCGAGACGTGTCAGCGAATTTGTAAGTAAAACTGTGTAAACACGCGTGAACTTGTACGTGATGTATTAACAAATTGAGATGATTTATTTGTTTTTTTTTAATTTTTTAATTCGAGAAAGAACTATTATTTATTTTGACAAAATCAAGTAATTCAGTTTTCTTTTGAATTTTGATATATTACTCGACCTATTGGCCTTTTGGCTAAGATCAAAGTGTAGTATCTGTTCCGATGGATACTACACCCCATAAACTGTTATTGTCTTGGCCTTCGGGGCTTGATTTACGCCGGTCTATGGGTCGGTCCTGTGCAGTTCTAGGAGGTCCACCCTCCCAGGCTTTGCCTCCCCTCTTTGGAGAGGAGTAAGTTTATTGCTTACTGCCTGAGGCGCCCCTACCGAGGAATGCCGACGGGGCTTCCCAGGCAATTTTTAATGGCCAGAGTGCTCACTTTCTAGGGCGTTGGCTTTTCAAACCCCACTTTCCCGACCCGACCTTGGGTTACATCTTACTTGTGGGAGTAAGATAATACTGGCCTTGTGCCTAACCTCCTGGAGAGGAGGTAAATAAATACTCGACCTATTACCACGTTAATAATTTAAATAGCACGTAGGAAATGATACAGTGTAATCCCCCGCCCCCCCCCACGCACAAACAAATGCTATACATTGAATCGTTAATAAATTGTATGATCTTTTCTGAGATCCAAACATATATGGTACAAATAAACGTCAGGCTCTGCCTGACTTATCCACCAAGATTATGTCATGAATGTCCAACAGTCGTTGTTTTATCGCTGTTGAATCGTATGCAGGGATACTTTGGTGATCGTCTCATCAGTAGGAGATGTGCTCCTGACTGAGCTTCACACTCATTGGACTATACTCATCCAGTCATACCTAGGCAGCTTCTATTTAACGGGTGGATGGGACACTGACAGGTCCTACAACATCGGACCGGAGTGAACCTGAGAGTAATGGCACCTCATGGATTCCACGCTCATAAAAGTTTTTAAATTCAGGCCAAATTGGACCTGGCTGTAATAGCACATCATGGATGATCCCATACTCCGCAAAGATCTCAAATTAATGCCAGGGTTGACCTGGGCGGAATCGCACGTCACGAGTTCCCAAATTTAAGCTAGAATGGACATCGGAATCATGGCACCTCTGGGGTGATTCCAAACTTTCCAAAATTAATGGCAAATTTGGTCTGCGAGTAATAGCACCTCATGGGTGATTTTATACTCCGCAAATCTTTCAAATTAACGCCCGGATGGACCTGAGAGCACTGGCACATTATAGGCGATTCTAGAGTCCCGAAGCTCACAAAATAAGGCCGTAGTACCGGATATAGTTTAAAATCATAGATTCCTAACGATTTTTTTAAACAAAGTTTTTATTTTTTTAAGTGCAGGTAATTTCTGTAGCGCTATATTGCATTTTGTGCTTAAATAGACATTATGTTACGTACGTCATTTAAATGTGTTGTTTGCTGTCGAAAATGTGTTAAGTACGTCATTTAAATGTGTTGTTTGCTATCGGAAATAAAAGACTACAGCAGTTTTTTTGTTTTTTTTGTTAGAATCAATTATTCATACACAAACATCTGTGACGCGTTGGGTGTTCGTTATTTAAGACCAGGCAGACTTTGTATTTGTCTTGTTTTTTGTTTTTGTTTTAATAGCGTTTCAGTATTTCGTATCCATAAGACATTTACATACATGTGTTTTTATCGCGATTGAATTTACTTAACTTTTTCCGGCGGGTTGTGAGGGGAAGGCGGGGGGGGTAGGTTTTGGAGACATAAATTCGTAGGTGCTCCTTGCGATGGTCTAAAATGGGTAAATAAAATAAGGGGGCAGTTTTAGTTAATCTGTACAAAAATATTACCCCCGTCATCCAAAAAGGTAGACAAAATCGGGAGTTGTAGTCAAAAGAAAATGTGTTGGTATAATGGTAAGAGGGTTGTCTAATGAGCCGGGAGAGAGAGGTTCAATCCTCGGTCGTGTCATACTAAAGACCAAACAAATGATATTTGATGCCCCCCCTTTCTAAATAGTCAGCATTATAAAGTGACAGTCAAGAGTAAGTGAAGTAATCTTCGGAAAAAGAGTGGCGTCCTCCCCTACACCTCGGTGTAGTAGCTAACGGAAAGGGAGTGTTCGGGTTGCCCTCGACTACGGTCGACCACTTAATTTACTTTACTTATCGAAGAGAATGGACACCATTCAGGTCATTGAGTACTTGCATGAAAATATCGTTTCCCTTATATTACTGCCTCCACATAAATGTAGATAGAAAGCTGTACACCATTTCGCGATGCGTTCCACAGTGGCGTTTATTTTGCATTATGTACAGCCTGACACGAATAAGACGTATCTCTAGACAGGAATCAAAAACGTAGGTAAAAGGACGTGGGAGAGTACTGCGCGTGACTGGAGGGGCTATTTTATTTTCAAAAGTCATTCTACTACAAAATACATTATAATTAAAAGTTAGAGGACGTTAACTGAATAATTTGCTTAAAAAGCAAAAAAAAAAAAATCTATACTACATTTGTGAACTCTCTATTTCTCTGGATACAATAGATAAAAAAGCCCTATACCAACGAAGTGCAATTAGTGATTGCGCAACCCTAGTTTCACTATGAAGTGATCATGACGCAGCCACTTTTTACGAGCATATCCATTGTCTCTTTAGAAGTTATAAGTATAGTAGATTCGAGAGAAAATAATTCAATTAACAAGCACCGGCGTTGCCTGGGAAGTAATGAAAACCACGTGTACTCATGCTCCCAGCTCTGAACCTCATGTTACAATTTATCTATTTTTTTTTTTTAATTTCTTATATGAAGTAAGACGCTGTCTTAACTGTTTATGAATATACGCCGCGAACGCAGACCCCACGTTATTATGGAAAAAAATACACTAACACAAAATTAATAGAACCATTGGATTCCTCGTGAAATTTTACTCGAAAAAGTGGTTTGATCTTGATATTGGTCTTTGTATTAAACTACATCCCCGTTAAGCAATAAGTGAACTTCATAATTAAACCCTGGTGACCCCAGATGCATTAGAGAATATTCGAATGGTTTTATTATATCCTTTGAACATTTATCCATCATTGAAACTGTTTTGGTGGATGACGTCACCATTTTTTGACGTTATGGACAATAAAATAAACAAGATGACAAACAAACAAACAAACAATATGCAGAGTTTTAGTATATGTATATATATATATATATATATATATATATATATTCGTAGAGAAAGGTAGTTTGCTTGAAGCATTGCTGGGTATAGTAGTAGTAAGTTTTTGAAAGGCTGTGGGCAATGCAAATTCCGGGTAAGATGCAAGTTGTAAGGAACAAAAGCAATAACAATAAATCGAATACGAAATATGACTTACTATTTATTTTTCTTTTTTTCCTAAAATCTTACATAACAGCAAGAGTGTTTTTAGCTGTTTGCGTGATGTCCGGGTGATTAAAAATCACTATTTAATATTTCGGGAAAAGAGACTTCCCTTTGTCAAAAATAATTAAACCAGAAGAAAAATTTCTCCGACTGTGGACAGTCGGAGAAATTTTATATATATATATATATATATATATATATATATATATATATATATATATATATCAGTAAAAAAGCTTTAGTTGTTAATACATGGAGAAAAATATCTATATATGTATTCAACAGTGATTATATAATGCAAGCTAAAATAATAAATGTATATTGAAGGAACACCATCCACAGAACCAAAATGCACCCCTGATAATACAGAAGAATTCTCCCCTACAATATTCCTAGTGACAGGACTACATCTTAATACTAGTGTAGGGTCCCCAAAGACTTTGCATCCTTGGGATACTAAGTCCACATATCGAACACACACACACACACACATCTATCTATCTATCTATGTATAATATATATATATATATATATATATATATATATATATATATATATATATAATCATTATTATTATTTCATGTATCCGTATAAAATATTATAAGGAGATAAAATCTTTTATGAATAAATTTTCAGTATTTACTTCAACAGTGCTCAATACGTGAGTATTAATTTACTCCTCACCAGGAGTTAGGCACAAGGCCAGTTTTTATCTTACTCCCACAAGTAAGATGTGACCCAAGGTCGGGTCGGGAAAGTGGGGTTTAAAAATTGCCTGGGCAGCCCTGTCGGTATTCCCCGGTAGGGGCGCCTCAGGCAGTAAGCAATAAACTTACTCCTCCCCCAAAGAGGGGAGGCGAAGCCTGGGAGGGTGGACCTCCTAGAACTGCACAGGACAGACCCATAGACCGGCGTAAATCAAGCCCCGAAGGCCAAGACAATACCAGTCTATGGGGTGCAGTATCCATCGGAACAGATACTACACTTTGCAATACGTGAGTAGAGCTAGGTAGTAAGTTATGAATATATATTTATGGCATATTTATCGCCATAAATATATTTTCATAACTTTATATATATATATATATATATATATAATATATATATATATATATATAAATTATTATAAGTAATAATTTCAAATCAACCCATATACACCTGAGTTTCATACCAAACGTGCATTCATCAGTATGAGAGGAGCCAATCCCTGATGGTCACATGGTTCGAACTCCAATACGAAAGTCATAGTAAATATGTTTATATTCTACCAATCCGGGAAACGTCTGGTCTGTTTTTATCAATTACAAATATAACAATCATGGCGCCTTCGGCCCGTTTATTTACGACATTCCCAGTTGCCTCCCTTCGGGACTTAATATTCCCTTTTCCATCAGTGGCCGCCATGTTGAATATAACATTAATAGCGAAGATGATAATAATTTGCGTTTGTGACACGTTAAACAAATTTGGCTTGGAGTATTTAGAATGTTATTAAAAAGAGGAAATATGGCTAGATATGAGAGGGGGGAAGTGGGAGGAGAGGTGAGAGAAGGGGGTGAGAGAAGGCTTAGGGTTAAGGAAATATGGCTAAATATGAGAGGGGGGAAGTGGGAGGAGAAATGAGAGAAGGGAAAGTGGAAGGAGAGGTCAGAGAAGGGTTAGGGAAATATGGCTAGATATGAGAGGGGGAAAGTGGGAGGAGAGGTGAGAGAAGGGAAAGTGGGAGGAGAGTTCAGAGAAGGGGAGGTGAGAGCGAATGATAGATAGAATATTGATTTACTCCTCTCCAGGAGTTAGGCACACTGCCAGTTTTTATCTTACTCCCACAAGTAAGATGTGACCCAAGTTCGGGTCGGGAAAGTGGTGTTTAAAAATTGCCTGGGCAGCCCCGTCGGCATTCCTCGGTAGGGGCGCCTCAGGCAGTAAGCAATACACTTTATATATATATATATATATGTATATATATATATATATATATATATATAACAAATGTTTGGAGGTACTAAATTTATATATGCTTCTGAAAATGATTTGTGGAAAACTCTCTAGAGCTCTTCTGACTATCATCTCGTCAGGAAAAACCGATAGTATAAATCAATCAAATATATCAACGAAAATGATGAGATGATAGTCGAAAGAGCTTGAGAGTTATTCGCGAATCATTTTCAAAAGCATATATATATATATATATATATATATATATATATAATGTATATCTAGGCAGCATTTTCTCTTGCATGCAAGTGTTGTTGAATATCAGAGACAACGCATGTCTAGATATCCTTTGCTAGATCCTTTCAGTAGTCCGAATCAGGATCTTAGTTTCGGAGAGGAATTGGCTGATGAATTTGCCATAGTTTAGATTTGTCTTCTATGGCAAATTCATCAGCCAATTCCCCTCCGAAACTAAGATCCTGATTCGGACTATTGAAAGGATCTACCAAATGATATCTAGATATGAGTTGTCTCTTACATATGTGTGTATGTATGTATGTATGTATGTATGTATGTATGTATGTATGTATGTATGTATGTATGCATCGTTTGAAAGGAGAAGCTGTGTACAAGCTGTGAAGACGCTGTGTATCAAATAATTTTACTCGTTCAAAAATGAGCCGTCAGTTTAAAAAATAAAAAAAATGGCTTTTTATTGTGATCGCAATGGCGACGGAAAATGTTTCATTCTCAACGCTCAGAATACAATTTCCTGCGAGAAAATTCCTTAAATGTTGACTTAACGGATAACAGCAGAGATTATTGCATTTTGTCCGTCCTAGATTCATGGTTTGACGCCATCTTTTATTACATTTTTCTTTCTTTCCCATCTTTATTTTTCTTTTTTTTAACTTTTTGAATTTATCGTTTATTTTCTTATTCCAAACGCAAAACATATTATTGTTCTGTCCCTGCACAGGAGACAAAATAAGAGTAAATAAACATAATCCGAGAAAAGTGGGTCATCATCATCATCATCATCATCATCATCATCATCATCATCATGGTGGTGTTCCCTGGAGGCTTAGTGCCAACAAGCCTCCCTATTCTTCGTCTTCATGATCATGAAGATGATGATGAAGAATAAGAAGAATGGGGAGGCTTGTTGTCACTCAGACTCCAGGGAACACCGCCGGTTATTATCAGTGAGCAATCACTGACGCTGACTTGTGTGAAAACTATTAGTAAGCCCAAAGCTTCTTGGCCTTTAGGCTAAGATCAAAGTGTAGTATCTGTTCCGATGAATACTGCACCCCATAGACTGGTATTGTCTTGGCCTTCGGGGCTCGATTTACGCCGGTCTATGGGTCTGTCCTGTGCAATTTTTAAACCCCACTTTCCCGACCCGACCTTGGGTCACATCTTACTTGTGGGAGTAAGATAAAACTGGCCTTGTGCCTAACTCCTGGAGAGGAGTAAATCAATACTAGTGAGTGCAAATAATAATAATGACGACGACACTACACATGTGGTTATTATCAGCCTCAGCTATAACTTAACAATGTTGTCGTGTAGGGTCAAGAAGGATGGTAAGATCACGGGGAGAGGGGGAGAACCAACCAAACCTCGACTACAACGGTGCTAGGAGTACTGCAAATTTGTTGAGACTTATTCCCACTGAAATTCCAGAGAAGATTAACGGTTGTTGCCAGCGAGAAATCAGTGGTAAGCGGCTGTTACGATAAGGCCAAGTTATTTGCAACGACGATCGAAAAATACGAAAACTGTTGGAAATTTGAGGAGACTTATTGTCACTCAGACTCCAAGGAACACCACTTGTTTATTGTCAATATGCAATCACTGATGATTACGATTACTTGTCTGAAGACTCCTAGTGAGTAAATTATATATATATATATATATATATATATATATATATATATATATATATATATATATATATATATATGAAGTAATCCAACAAAAGATATAAGCGTCAACTAATATCTTATAATTAGTGAAACATCCGGATAAAAAACTGAAGCTCAATATACTGGATAGAGCATTAATATTATAATATAAAATGAAGTAATAAAATAAGGTGTCAATCAAATTTTATTAGAATTCAAAAACTTGTGTATATAATTTTATATATTTTCAAAGCGTAATTTTATTACCTGTAGTAGTATAACTGCGGTAATGGTCCTCTGAAGAGAAGAATTATCTTTGAAAACTCATGAGCTAAGGACTTAAGGATACTTTGCTTGAACTTTGAATTCTAATAAAATTTGATTTACACCTTATTTTATTACTTCATTTTATATTATAATATATGTATATATATATATATATATATATATATAATGCAATGGGCATAAACCACGGCTGGTACTACAGAAGGTGGTGTTAATGGTTAAGGAGGATGGAAAGCTCGAGGAGATAGAGCACAAAACAAAATAGTTCACAATGCTAAGTAATAATCAGTTCTAAGTGACAGTCTTATGGGAGTTGAAGGTTCAATCCTCAGTACGGGCACTGCTGAGAATATAATTAAGAATTACTTAAGACTTCTGTCCGGTCATGGCTGACAGAACGAAAACAATCTACCCCTGTAAATTAAATACAATCTTCAGTTCGAAAAAAAAAAAAAAAATTTCTCAAATTTTCGAACTTTTTGGGTTTTGTATAATTTGGATTATTTAGACTAGTATTCGTATAGTTATAGTTATTTTTCATAACGTTTCGGCCGATGTAACCTCTGACTTCTTCAGGTGCAACTTTTTAAACTTGGTAATTGTTAAAGGATTCTGATGAAGATTCCGTATTGGTTCCTGAGTTCTATAAGACGCACCTGAAGAAGGTCGGAGACTACGTCGGCCGAATGGTTGTGAAAATAACACCCGAGATGAAAACAGTAGTCCGAAAAATCCAAATAACACATGTTGTATCTATTGTTTTTTGTACGTTTTTTTTTTCTTTACTGCAAATTTTGGTAAAGATTTTTGGAACGATGTTTTCTACCGTTGTATTGATTCGCAGCAAATATGCCTGGAACATTTACCATTGTGTTGCTCGTTAAGCATTACCCCCTTTCTCTTTTTAATTTCAATTTGTATTGTGTTGTATCAACAACACCCCCCCCCTTCTCTATTCTACAGCGTAATTGTTTGTTATACGCTTCTGTCAGCTAAGAACGGCGGCCATTTTGTTTTTTTGCATTATTTTAATTTTATTAATCTAAAAAGGAATGTTTTAATTTATTCCCCAAAAAGTAAGTTTAATTATGCTTTTTAGACGTGTTATGGCATCGCTATTAGAGGCTCTGTCTGTCCGTCTGTCGATCCGTCACGTTTAAGTTTAAACTAATATTTTCATCATCGAATTCTCAGACCGAACGGACGCACACGCGTCGAAGCATTTCTATAAGAATCTCTCTATGTTTTATTACCTTTTTCACTCACTTTTTTTTTTTCATTTTAATTTAGTTTATCTAAAGAGATCAAGGGGCCTACTCTTGAGGCTAACACTTGATTTCCCTATGAGTAAAATTTATATCCGAGGGCTCTCTTAAGGATAGATGTGGTTCCTTTTAGGGCTGCTATCTGTACTTCCCTACAATTTGGTTTTCCGGGGATTGTTTCTAAGTATTTACTTAGATTTTTTTTCACCAGACCAGTTGCCCCCACTACAACCGGTATGATGTTTATTTCATCGAGGGACCATGTTATTTTTAGATCATTTTTGAGATCTTGGTATTTTGTTATTTTTTCCCGTTCGGCTCTATTGAGACCGTAGTCATTTGGGACGGTTACATCAATGATGAGGTGTGTGTATATACCCATTATATAGCCGTGTCGTCGTCGCGAACACAGGTTCTTGCTTGTCGATGGATACAATCACTCGAACACCGATGTTTAGTTTTTAATAAAGGTTTATTACAAAGAGAAGAACAGTCTCAGAAAACATCAAAAGACATGTAACTTGAGTAAGCGTGTGTGTGAGAGAAGCAGACAGATAAATAGACGGATAGCACGTCCCGCTACACCTACTTGAAGTATCGCCAAACAAGAGATAGAAAATATCCGTACGGGAGTCACGTGGTTTCGGCGACTTCCGTTCTGGTGTCACCTCTGACCCTTAAGGTGTCACTGAAACTTTTCATTCAAACAACGGCCCTCGTTATGTGAGATATTGTTGGTCTGTCATGCTTAAAACTTGAAACAGAATGTTCCTATAATTTGGATTATTCGGAATACTACTCTCATCTCGGTTGTTATTTGCACAACGTTTCGACCGATGTAACCCCCGACCTTCAGGTGCATCTCTTCGAACTAAAGAAATCTTTATGTCGAATTACGAAACCTATACGGAATTTCGAACTTAATCCTTTATTTTACCCACTGATGTAGATTGTTCTCGTTCCGTCAGCCATTACCAAGTAATAGTGTTACTTAATTAAGTATTGTTATTTTTAGTTCTGCTTGTTTGCAGTGAGGATTGAACCTTCAGCCTCCAGAGGGCTGTCATTTAGAACTGATTATTATAAGCGTCTTAATACGAATAAAATGTGTGTAGTCTGTCATGCTTATGTTTGAAATAGGATTGTGTTGGTCTGTCACGCTTCAATTAGTAACCGTATTTTCATTGCTTGACATGCAGATCAAATAGATTAATTTTATTAAAGATACGGCCCTGCATTTCTAAAAGATTTCCCGTTGTTAGTCGATCTGTCTGACTTAAGTTATGAATTACATATTCACGGTCTGTCATCTTTACGTTTTAAATAGAATTCTCTTGGTCTGTCACGCTTAAGTATGAAATAGGATTTCTCAGCGCATAACGCGCAATTTGAATGGGCGTATATTATTGCTGATGCGTCCAGACATCTCTATGTAAGTATAGGTCTGTCACGCTTAAGTTGGGAATGCCATTTTCGTAGAAATGTCATTTTCTATGTAAGTATATGTCTGTCAGGCTTAAGTTGAGAATGCAATTTTCGTAGAAATGCCATTTTCTATGTAAGTATAGGTCTGTCACGCTTAAGTTGGAAATGCAATTTTCGTAGAAATGCCATTTTCTATGTAAGTATAGGTCTGTCACGCTTAAGTTGGAAATGCCATTTTCGTAGAAATGTCATTTTCTATGTAAGTATAGGTCTGTCACGCTTAAGTTGGAAATGCCATTTTCGTAGCCTCTAACGCTTAAGTTTTAATTAGGATACTGTTGGTCTGTCATGGTTGAAATAGGATTTTGTTGGTCTGTAATTTCCCAGTATGGGCTCCTCGCGCCATCGGCAGTTAACTAATCCCTCCTCGTTGAGACACCGGTTCCCGTAAGATCACCGAAGTTAAGCGACGATGAGCCTGTCCATTACTAAATGGGTGACCAGGTGCTCGAATACAAATTAATCAAGTAATTCATATGTACGATTTAGGCATAACATGAGGGTTGACATGCAATAAAACCACACAAAAATAAGAACAACCACTCCTAATCCCAAAGGAGGGGGTAATACCTGGAAGGATGGACTCCTAGGTTGATACAAAATAACACTTCACTTGACACACTACTTTACCTCCTGGAGATGTAATAGAATTGGCCTTTCAGCTGAGATAAAAGTGTGATATCTGTTCTTATACTGCACGTGATCTGTTATGGTCTCGCTCAGTGGAGTAGAAATCCTTCTAAACTGAGGTAAATGTTTTATTTTTGTCCAAATCTGTACGGACATGCTGGAATTTAAAACTAATGTAAACAGACATCTCGCTACACAGCTCCCAACTTAGGATGACTCCCCCCCCCCCAAAAAAAAAACTTACTCCCTAATTCTCAGTATCCCCTTAGGTCTACAGTGGCGGCCTGCCTTGTTTGGGGGTGAACTATGATAAAAATAGAAATTAAAAAAATCTACAGTGCAACTGGGGGGGGGGGGGGCTGGATTTTTCCTACATTAAAAAACCGGCCTTGTGTCTAACTTTGGATTCGTGTGGAGGCAAGTAAATCGGGACAGGTAGCACAATTAATTGTTAGAACTTCTAGAATTAATTCTTAGTTTGGTATTATGTCTCGCCATTAAAATGGCTAAGAAAAAAAAAAAAGGTTGATATGCCGAAACGCAGACATAAGACAAACAAATGTTGATTAAAGAATGAAACCTCCATGTTTTTGGGGGAGGAATTTTTTTTTTTTAGACTTTTTTAAACTTTTTTTTTTCCTTACATTTTTTTTTTTTACTTTTTTAACTTTTTTTAAAAACTTTTTTTATTTTTATTTTTTTAACTTTGTGGCGAGTACTGGTTCAGCTAAATATGTCGTGCGATGATCCTTTCTATGCTACCCCTTACAAAGGAGAACCTGCAACCTTTTGTATTACTCGCATGTGGTGGGGAGAAACTCCTTTCACTTGACATGATAATACCTGGAGGATGTAAATATTTGTGATAAGCTTTGACCTCCACCAACCTTAAAAGGAAGGCCTTCCCTCTTTTTTTTTTCTTTTAATTTCTTTATAATAAAAATAAATAGTTGTGAAATACTTTGACTCAAGCCGGATGTAAAAACAAAACTTCTTTTCTTTTTTTTAAATAGAATCATTCGTTATCGAAATACGAATTACAATTTTCGGTGAATATATATATATATATATATATATATATATATATATATATATATATATATATATATATTTATATATATATATATATTTATATATATATATATTACTATTTCATGTATCCACATGACATTTTATAAGGAGGTATAATTTTTTATGTATCAATTTTTAGTATTTACTTCGACAGTGCTCGATACGTAAGTAGAGCTAGGTAGTAAGCTATGCAAATATATTTATGCCTGTCTGAAGATTCCCCCCACCCCGGATGAAACGCGGGAGCCTCTGTGTAGCTTAATTGCCATAAATATATTTTCATTGCTTACTATATATATATATATATATATATATATATATATATATTGGTCTTTATTAAAAAGCGGAGGATTATTATCATTTTTAAAATATTAATCAAGAGTTGTATGTTTCGCCATTAACACTGTCGACAAATGGTTCTTCACGATTCCCGCTACGTTTAAACTAATAGCAATTTATGATTCTGCTGAATGTCTAATGTTTGAAATTAAATGAAAAAAAAACAACAAATGGAAAAAAAATGGCAAACGTTTCATTTATCTACGACGCTAGTCGAGATGAAATTAAAGAAAAAACATAAATGTTAAGAAAACTATTTCTTAAAAAAAAACAATGTAAGATCGTACGTACAAGCTAATGGCGAAAATGAAAAAGAAAAAAAAAGCTGAACAAAAGCGATGTTGAAACTAAAATGATGAATATAATGACAAAGAACAAAATAAACGTGTTAATTCTTGTACTTGTGTCTCATCTCGAAGACAAACTGAAGAATTATAACTGACACACGCCATACAACAGACAAACACAATAACGTACATATTTGCAAAAAAACTTATTGCAAAAACAAAAAAATGGCGACCAAAAAATTTTAATGAAAAAATATCTGAGAGGAAGATGGCGGGTATGGTATTAAAACTGTTCCATTCATTTTTAACCACTTCTCGTCATCTTGAAGATTTTCCGGAAGAAAATAAATAAAACGATATCCAGGAAGTAACCACGGATGCTAATTGGCAGCAAAATGACTAATGATATTGTGAACAAAAAAGAAAAAAAACTAGGCCATATTCTCGTTATTAGAATAACTTCGTTCTTTTATTTTTCTTCCATTCTTCATTGGAATCAGTTTATTGTTAGTTCGTGAGTGGGTAAGGGGGTTCTTTGTATTTTTATATTACTCAACAAAAGCGGTTTAAGGGGGAGAAAGGATAGAAAAAGAGGGGACAAACAAAACAATTCTAAAAGGGAAAAAGAATGTGAAAAATGCATTTTAATATCGCAAATAAATAAATCAGTTCTGTGGGAATATAATTTACGACCGAAATGAAACAAATATTGTTACGCTTCAAAACACGAATCGTAAGTTTTAATGATATTTTCCAAAGAACGTAACCTTTCTATGACTCAGGTTCTTTTTTTTTGTTTTTTTTAAGAGAACGCCACGGTAATATCAAATAATAAGCACTTATGACAATGACCCAAAAAGCGAATGAAAAAAATATGATCAAAAAGTTAACAAATTATCAAAAGAAAAATCAACTTAGATTTCAAATAATTAAGACAATCACATTTTTGCAAAAATCTGTTGTTTTTCATACAATCACTCCCGTCTGAAAATCTGTTTCTTTTTTTTATACAATCACTCCCGTCTGAAAATCGAGCTCTGAACCGTTTTTTTCTACGTGTTTTGGGTTGGGCCGTTAGGGTTAGGGTTAGTGTACGTACTTGGTATCACTGCGGAAATATGTGACACAAGATTGGAAGTTGGAGGTAGTAGGCCACCACACAAGAGATATCGCATTCTGGCCCCGCAAAAAACGCCTGAGCAGCCCGGTCGCCATTACCCGGTAGGAGCGTCTCAGGCGGTTAGCCATGAACTAATCCCTTCTCAAAGTGAGAAGAAAAAGCCTGGGAAGATGGACCTCCTAGGACTACATAGGACAAATATCTCATCCCGATAAAACAGAGCCAGAAGATGCCACAGCAGCCCACCCTCTGTCAGACTGACCGCCGAGAACGTATCCTCGACTTATATCAATGAATCTGAACATGAATTAAAATGCGTACTAGTTAGGTTACGTAACAACAAAACTACTAATTTGCGACGGGTGTAAATGTCAAAATAGTTCTTAACAAAGCACTCGAATATTCATAAAACCACCCCAAAAACACCTGATTTTGAAACGGGAGTGATTCTATAAAATAATCCAACCTATAATCACGGCGCAATTACAACTCTGCATGTGACGTTTTTTTTTTGTTTTTTTTTCTTTCATTTTTTCTCGAAAATTGGTAAAAGTTTAAGTTCACAGAGTGCGCGTCAACTATAAAACAATTATTGAATTTTTCTTTTTTGAGTTAAAATTAATGAAACGTATGTAATTGAGGTTCTAACATGAAATGGGGCACTGGTGAAAATAAAGGTAAAAGTAGATGTATACGAACGCCTGTAAGTAACAATGTTTTTATTCATAATTAAAAATCAAACGTGCTCTCAAATCAAACATATATATATACACCTACATATATATATATATATACACCTACATATATATACACAT
>OY744548.1:13005811-13040811 GCA_963556195.1 Sepiola atlantica | reverse complement strand
TACACATGTGTTTCATGGAAAACCTGCAATCGTCAGTATGGGAGGAGACAGTAGCTTATATATATATATATATATATATATATATATATATATATAATCATGAAAATTGGAGAAATAATATTCTAACATGATGAAAAAGGAACAACCAACATTATTTATATATTCATCAACGTTTCGTCTTTATTTCAAGACTTCCTCAGGATGATTGTACTTGCATGTTATTTCTTCAAATCAATCATTTTGGGGAAGTCTTGAAATAAAGACAAAAACTTGGTGAATATATAAATAATTTTGTTTTTCCTTCTTTATTTATATATATATATATATATATATATATATATATATATATATGAACAAATGTCGCACTGTCTAATGTCTGACAATATTTATATAAAGCATTGTGATATCACTTGCCAACAGCAACCACCCCGTAGTCAAGAAGTTAGAATCGCTGATTGTCAACTTGATAGTCGTAGATTCGATCACGGCTTGGACCGGGTGCTAGTCTAGCTGCACTAAAGAACTGTGATACAGCGAAACAGTCGATCCGTTAATAATATATATATATATATAATGTGTGTGTGTGTGTGTTATAATACCTGTCCCAAAATGGTAAAATCAATTCTTCGATCTAATTTAATGCAAATCTGAAATATTTGATTTTTTTTAAAAGGTAGTCTTCATATTATGCTACCTAAAACCCGTTCAAAATTATTCCAAAGAAACAATCGAAAACATACACTTACGATAAAAATTGTGCAAAACTAAACCTCTTAGCACGACTGAAGTTATGGGTCAAGACCTCTTTAATTTACGCGATATAAATAGGAGACACATATTTACAAAAGAGGACACAGTGACCTCCAAATGGGGGAACTGTGGCAGTAACGTCTGCGAAATCTTGCACTAACACGTTTTTTATTCTAGATGCTCGACTGAGCTCTAATCTATAGTCCCCTCCTATAAAACATTCACAACCTCGCCTAGCTACAACTGTGAATAATTGTCCTTTTACCCTCTGTGTACCTAAAACAAAACGAAACTTCCATGGACAAAGTTTATATCCTAGAACTACCCGTCTGCGGAACATAATGCCACGGGTCTGCTTCCCAGCTGACTACAATAGCTCGTTTTCAAACTCAATATTTGCAAATCCTTGTTGAGGCCTTATTTGTTAGTACAGTCAGGGAAACAGAAAGCCGGGAGGGAATTCTAAAGGCTAGCAGTTCGAGGAAAGAAGCTATTAGAGTAGAAAGCCCTCCGGAATGTGTGGACCTCTACATGGAAGGGGTGGGATTTTGCTGATTAACAGGTTGGTCGGGGGTATTTATGTTGAAGAGGAACAAATGCAGTACATTCGTTGGAGCACATTCGATTAAAGTAAATGTAGAACAAGCACAGAGATGCAATATTGCAGCGATCGGGCTGGAGCTGGAGGTTTTTAGATAGTGTGGGACATATTAGATTAGGAGCTCTTTTTTGGACCCTGTGTAAAATCGAGAGACTAGTGGTTGGTGCACCAGTCCAGATTTGATACAATTTCAGTTTCCGGCTACATCAAAGTATCTTCAGGATGTATTTTTTTTTTTTTACAGTCTTCGAAGTTTCATATATGGCCTCGTGCCGCAGTAAGTTTTATCTAAAGCTTGGAGTTTGTTTAAGTGCATTCTAAAACCTCCCACTGTTCAAACCTCTTGAAACACTAAGTACTATCTTTTGTCGGAAATAAATGCTTGTCTTATATCCCGTGTAAAAGTGATTTATACCGTATGCATATTTTTTGTTGGCCCCCTCTTTTCTTCTAAGTATTCGCCTCCGATGTTTTTTATTACTTTTAGCATAGTTTTAGCGTTGACATCACTTATGAGATTTCATTGTTTTCTACTTATTCGACTGCGTCTTAAAAATGTGCTATTATTATCATTATTACACCCTAATAGCGATACTTGAAATTCCCCGAGTACCCGCCTAATAAACCTGTATCGTCCGGACCTTTGTGTCTGGATTTACGCCGGTCTATTGGGGGTTGTCGGTCCTGTGCAGTTCTATGAGGTGCACCCTCCCAGGCTTTGCCTCCCCTTTTTGGGGAGGAGTAAGTTTATTGCTTACTGCTTGAGGCGCTCCTACCTGGGAATGTCGACGGGGCTGCCCAGACAATTTTTAATGGCCAGAGTGCTCACCTTCTCGAACGCTGGCTTTTCAAGTCCAACTTTCCCGACCCAACCTTGGGTCACATCTTACCTTGTGGGAGTAAGATAAAACTGGCCTTGTGCCTAACCTCCTGAAGAGGAGCTAAATAAATACTCGTTCTTAAACACGGCTGTTTTCCCCTACCACCTTTTCTCTATATTAACTTGACCTCTATTCTACCCCCCTAACCCTATTCCCCCTCTGACCTTCTTCGCAAAAAAATATTTCGTCTGTATAAAAATCATCGAAAATATTGCATTCGTACTTTGATAAAGTTCTTTGAATAAAAGGAACGACATATTAGTCAATCGAAAATATTTGGGATTTAATTAGTTTTCTGTATTTGGTGATAAACAACTTTATGTTTATTGTTTCTCTATATTCTGTCGGGTTTAATTATAGAAAGATAGACAGACAGATAAATAGACAACAGACAGATAAATACATAGACAGATAGATAGATAAGCGAAGAAGAGTTGGGGAGCAAATCTATGACGCGTATGTGCCAATATACACCGTACATAGCAAAGAGAAAGGATCAAGTGTGTGTCAAATAGAGGGGGAATGTGAGAATACTTACATGCTAATAAATATTCAGATATTTACATACATTTTGTAAAATGGTTGCCCATTTATCCAAATTTTTTTCCCCTTATTCTTCATGTTTTTGTTTTTTTTAATTAACTCTTGGCGACAAGCGTAATACAACGCGCCGTATCCCCTTTCCTCGGAACCACGTGTCATGTCTCGACTTGATAGATTCAAGGGGTCAACACTTTTGAATATTCTGTTTTAACTTGTACGCTCCCCCCGTTTTGCTTCACGCTATCCAAGAGAACTTATTTCTTAAATGTTTGATTTGATTTTTTTTATTCAATCAATGCTTGTTCCCTGTTCCGCTTATTTGCTTATTTTAATTGAAATTTATTTAAACTTCAACATGAAATGTTTTTTAAAAACATTTCTTTTTAAATAAGTACAAATTATAGATTTACTCATTTTTGATAATTTAATTTGCTATTTCTACGGTCCTGAAACTTAGAACTACATCAATGTTGAGTACGTCATCCTTATGAATATAACAACTAATACAATTAAACACACACACACACACACACATATATATATATATATACTATTTAAAAGAATTACATGTTTATAGTAGACCATAACCATGGTTTCATGCTGCTGTACGATCTTCACATAGCCAAACACACAGATTTGGGATCGGATTCGTGCTTGTTTGTTTCGTCTATAATATATATATATATATATATATATATATATATATATATATATATATATATATATATATATATATATAGTATAAATTTTTATTTATACAAACATTATTGTTTACATATGTGCATACAGGTTTCGGTTGTACTCTTCACGGAGAGTCCACCTCTTCAGACCAAAGAAGAAAACATTAGACTAAAGAACAGCTCTACTTGTTATAGAGCGCTTTTTATAAACACTGGAGTTTCAACGGATTTACATCTACAGAAACGGATACAATACGTGTACTATAAATATATATATATATATATATATATATATATATATATATATATATTGGATTTTTATTTGTTATCCTCTTTTTTAATTATGATTATATTGCGATCAATGACATTGTTTATTATTTATGTAGTGTTATTTTTAATTCCTGTGAATTAATGAAATCTATATGATTACAGCAGTGTAAAGCTTAGTCTGAGAAGGCATCGAGCACCGGAAACAATTGTAAATAAAAAAGTCGATACTCACAACCATATATATATATATATATATATATATATATATATATATATATTAGTAAGCAATGAAAATATATATGGCAATCAAGCTACACAGAGGCTCCCGTGTTTCATCCCCGGGGGGAATCGTCAGGCTAAATGCATGGAGTTATTTTTGTCATGTGTTTTTATATACATGGCTTGCTAGTTAACCAATCAGATTCTTTGTTGTTCCCTCAGCCAATCGTTGGGCTTCCCTCGAACAAAGGCATTGTAGGTGACGCTCCTATTTTTGTTAACAATGGATTTTCCTATATCCTGTTTCCTTTGTTTTGTTAATACAGTGGGCGAATTTATTTTAACACGTGGTTTCTTGTATTTCTATTTTAGGTTTTTAATTTTAACTAATTCAGTTTTTTATTTATTTATTTATGTTTATTTATTTATTTATCTATTTTATTTATTATATATCATCCTAAGGTAAATTTATTTCTGTGTAAACAGCTGTTTGCTATTTCACTTCTAGAGTTTAATAGGTTTCGGGGATCTTTAAAATTTAGGATTTCGTATTTTTCATTCAGGCATAATCTATATATATAATGTTGATCCTCGTGTTTGCGTAGGATATACTGTTATTAAATAAACGATAAGTGGTTATTTATTCTAGGCTAGGAACGTTGAAAATTCACAAAGCGAAAAATGTCACTCGCACAGAATTCGACCAACGAAAGTGACCGTTTTGAACTGACGTCGCTTTAACCAACTCAACCAACGAGTCTATGGCTGAACGAAGATCGAATATTTACAGATAACTCACGATTATTTTAACTTCATTATTAACCCATGCGTGTTAAACGACGAATACGATAAACTTATAAAGTAAGCAAATCCAAAGTAACCCTTTATGGGGAGGAGCTGGATGTTCCCCTCATTACAAACCGATCGTGTCTAACTTGGACATCGTGGGGAGGACGAGCAAAGAGAAGGATAAAATCGCAAATGATTTCCATGGATAAGATTGTAACCACGCAGACGTACACAAACATGCAGATACCAGGTTCATTCTAGTAATAATTTTCAATCCTCTCATAATATTCTTCATCATTAAACCGACAATCTATCAGATAAACCTTATCCTCGAATAGCCGGTAAGCTGTTTCTATAAACCAATAACGCCAAATTCTTTTTGTACCTGATCCCACCCCACCCCCCCACCTACCTCTTTCCTCTCGCAGACAAATGTTCTTCCAACATAAGAATCACCAAAACGCTAAGGGTGGTTTCAATTCGTTCCCGACTGACTGTTGTGTATTATTTACTCCTCCCCAGGAGTTAGGCACAAGGCCAGTTTTATCTAACTCCCACAAGTAAGATGTGACCCAAGATCGGGTCGGGAAAGTGGGGTTTTAAAAGCCAGCGCCCGAGAAAGTGAGCACTCTGGCCATTAAAAATTGCCTGGGCAGCCCCGTCGGCATTCCCCGGTAGGGGTGCCTCAGACAGTAAGCAATAAACTTACTCCTCCCCAAAGAGGGGAGGCAAAGCCTGGGAGGGTGCACCTCCTAGAACTGCACAGGACCAGACAACCCCCAATAGACCGGCGTAAATCCAGACCCAAAGGCCAGGACAATACCAGTCTATATATGCGCCACAAACCAGCGGATACGTTGCTGTAATGGCACCGTAGTCGACCCGGGACTCCCAACTTTCTTTCTTTTTTTTTTTTTTTTAACATTTTTCGTAATATAGTTTTCTTAAGGATTTTTTTTTTCTTTTCATTTTTTTTTTTTTTTCATTTTTTTTTTTTTTTCATTTTTTTTTTTCATTTTTTTTTTTTTTCATTTTTTTTTTTTTCATTTTTTTTTTTTTTTTTACCCCAGACACCATACCATTCCTATTGGCATAAAAAAGAATAAATAAATAAATAAATAAGTAAGTACTGAATAAGTAACTAAAAAAATAAGAGGAGGAGGGAGAGGCTGCATAAGATCCGGGTCCATAATTTAACTTGTACCGAACCCAATCTTTAGAAATAATGGTGTCAGTAGTATTTTCATCACTCGCGTATTCCTGTACGAGTCGAAATCTTACATCTGCTATCAATCTGTCTCGTTTTCCAACCGCAATAATTAAAGGATCTAACACGTAAACATTTCATATATATATATATATATATATATATATATATATATATGATTTTTTTATTCAAACCGAAATGTAGAAATCTGCAACATTGGCATGTCGATGTTATCGATCTACAACAGTTAAAACCTGAGATCTCATCAGAAAGAATTAGAGTTTGTATCTTTCCCTCGGATGGTATTTAGGAATCTGAGGGAAGGATCAAACTCTAATTTTTTCCTGATGAGATCTCAGCTTTGAACTGCTGTAGATCGATAACATCGACATTCTAGTGTCGCAGATGTTGTACATGTCTGTTTATATTAAACAATCATATACATGAAGCTCTATTTGATATTGAGCACTTTTTATAAGCCCAGTTGAAATTCTTTGGATTCCTATCCCGTGGATATTTACTTTACCTGGATTACTATATATATATATATATATATATATATATATATATATATGAACTGTTGAATTTCATATAATTACAGTATTGCAGTACAGCTCTGTCTGAGAAGGCATCAAGCACGTTATACAATTGTAAATCAAAAAAATATATATACATGATAAAGAATTTAAATAGTGTTCCGACGTAATGGAAAAGAAAACCAAAAAATATGGTTTAAACATTCATCAACGTTTCGTCTTTATTTCAAGACTTCCTCAGGATGAGTTGCCTGAAGAAAATAACACACAAGTACAAAATGTTTGAAACAATGGTAGTAGGAGAAGTGAATCTTAAAATGCTGCCATCTATTTGTATCTCGTAATTTATCATTTTCATAAGCGGCTTCGATTTTTACATAATTCGATAATCAGATTCCAATGCAAAAATTAAGCTCAATAGTCAATTTAAAAGAATGTAATAGAGCTATGAATTGACTTTTTGTATGGAATTTCACTTCGATGGTGTACGGTTTTCATTTAACAACAATTTTCTACCGTCTGCTGTGCTTATTTGTGTTGCGATAGAATGGAAGGATTCCTTGATGAAGAATACTTACCTATAGACGGATGTCGTCTTGTCCTTTGGGGCTTGATTCCACCTGTCTGTGGGTTTGTCCTGTGCAGTTCTAGGAGGTCCACCCTCCCAGGCTTCGCCTCCCCTCTTTGGGGAGGAGTAAGTTTATTGCTTACTGCTTGAGGCGCCCCTACCGGGGAATGCCGACGGGGCTGCCCAGGCAATTTTTAATGGCCAGAGTGCTCACTTTCTCGGGCGCTGGCTTTTCAAACCCCACTTACTCGACCCAAGCTGTGGTCACATCTTACTTGTGGGAGTAAGATAAAACTGGCCTTGTGCCTAACTCCTGCAGAGGAGTAAATAAATATGATCGCATCTGTGAACAGAATGGTTGAGAACGAACGATGTTGGCTGCCGGTGCCCATTTTGGCAAGAACTTACGTGGATCTCTGGTCGCTGCATTAATGGTCGTATGATGATGTGATTAAACAGCAAAATATGAGCAACTACTCTTGTATACCATGATTTCTAAACGCATCCTTGTACATACAATATTGTGTTTACATAGCTCATGCCTCCCCGCTTACTTAATCTAACGGTAGATACGTCGAGGAAACGTCGACCGGCGGCGAAGAGGAAACACCCAACCTTTGTGTGCCGTCTGAGATATGTGTTATCTCCCACAATGACTACATATGTATATCATTTACAGATGTAAAGTAAACAAGGAGTTTGTTGCGGCTATAAAACTCCATTGGTTGCAAAGAATTCAGCCTTGTTATTTTTCTTCCGTCGCCTTGGATAAATTCTTCTGTCTTCAAAATATTGATGTAATCACGGCTAATGATTTAGGGCGATCCGGGGGCGGGCTTGGAATATGCACAGAAGAACAGAGTCTGAGGCGAGAGAGAGAGAGAGAGAGAGAGAGTCAGAGAGAGAAAGAAAAAGAAAGAAAAAGAAAAAAAAAGAAGTAGGGGTCTGAGATTTTTGAATAGGAAACCGCAAATTCTTTCAGCTTGAAGAATCTGTTTTCAACATTCTATGAGACTCGTAAAAATATTTATGCAAGGGATCTAGAACAAGGGTCTCCCAATCTTTATTTACACCAAAATATCTACATCTAGCTGCTCGGGGGATCTGGTTATCAATAATAATATAAAAAAAAAATAAAGGAAAGGATACTCCGAATCGTAGGATGTGTCTTGAAAACTGATGGCGACTTTAAAATGGAAATTTTCAGATTGTTTTTAAAAATAAAATATGTGAAGGCTGTAGTAGACCATGCAAATCAAGAATTGGTCTCTACAGTCACACAAAAAGATGCACACAAAAAACATCCCAATACGGCGCTGATCCATAGTTGTTGCGACTGAAGGATGCCAATACAATATATATATATACAATATATATATATATATATATATATATATACAACATATATACAATATATATATATATATATATATATGTGTGTGTGTGTGAAGAAAAGTGGGGATGAAATGATTGAAGGAGACAGACCACTGCTGATAACGCTACAACCAAAATCATTTGTTAATTCTCTGCTTGTTCACGTCAACAACCATGCCGAAGTCTAGACACTTTCTGACAAATCAAAATTAATATTCTGTATGAGTTTTCTACATTGCTTTCTTCATCCTGAGGAAGTCTTTCAATAAAGACGAAACGTTGATGAATACATAAATCACATAGGTTTTCGCTTTCCTTTTTTATTTTACGTGTGTGTGTGTGTGTGTGTGTAAGATATTTCTTTTTCTAGCAATAACCGGAATATTGAATAAACAGGGATCTCGTCGAAAACCGAGTTTCATAAAATAACGAATAAAACACGAAAAATGGTGTTTTCGTGTCTCTTGGAGGAAGGATTATTGTCAGGAAAGCTAACCATTTTATTATTTTACTTCCACCTCCAAAATGAAACAATGATCTGCACTTATCAACCCGTTTCATACGCCTACCCGACCCACCCTCAAACGAATCGCCGCCTTCGCCATCACCGATCGCCCCCGATCCCTATCCTCCTCCTCCTTTCTCTCGTGCGAGGTTCCTTTGTGCAGTTCTTTGCTCAACCACTGGGCCAATTCCGAAAGGTTCCAAGTGCGATGGCTAGATGCTGCGAGGGGGAAGGGGGGCAGATCTGAAGAATTGTCCGTGGGGATGCACCGCACCCCACGACCAACAGCTCACCTCCACCGATAACCCACCCGACCAATCATTCTTTGCGCATCCTTATGTCAGACTCCCGCACACTCGCGACCCGGCCCTAGCCACCGTTTGTGGAATAACGAAGGGATTTTCACAAAACGATGTCGATCTAACCCAGATCTTATTATTTTAAAACGAAAACTGGCACTGGAACGCCCAACCCTAACCTCGTATTCATCTCAACCCAGACCGAATGCTTTCCTTACCCTTCATTCCAATTATTCATGGTACTATTGTTCCCTAGATCTGTATCATCTCGTTACTTCTTCTTCTTCATCTTCTTCGTCTTCGTCTTTGTCTTCTTCTTCTTCGTCTTCTTCATCTTCTTTTTCTTCGTCTTCTTCTTCTTCTTCTTCTTCTTCTTCGTCTTCGTCTTCTTTGGTTTCTTTTTCGTCTTCTTCTTCTTCTTCTTCTTTGTCTTCTTCGTCTTCGTCTTCGTCTTCTTCTTCTTTGTCTTCTTCTTCTTTGTCTTCTTCTTTTGCTTCTTCTTCTTTGTCTTCTTCTTCTTTAGCTTCTATTTCTTCTTTGCCTTCTTCTTCTTCGTCTTCTTCTTTGGCTTCTTCGTCTTCTTCTTCTTTGGCTTCTTCGTCTTCTTCTTTGGCTTCTTCTTCTTCTTCTTTGGCTTCTTCTTCTTCTTTGGCTTCTTCTTCTTCTGCGTCTTCTTCTTCTTTATCTTTTTTCTTCTTCTTTATCTTCTTTTTTTCGTCTTCTTCTTCTTCTTTTTCGTCTTCTTCTTCTTCTTCTTTGTCTTCTTCTTCTTCTTTGTCTTCTTCTTCGTCTTCTTCTTCTTCGTCTTCTTTGTCTTCTTCTTTTTCGTCTTCGTTTTCTTCGTCTTCTAATCATTTACATTATTATTATTATTATTATTATTATTATTATTATAATTATTATTATCATCATTATAATTATTATTATTATTATTATTATTATATAGAAGTTTTATTAATAGAAGTAGTATAATTAACAGTATTATCATTATTATTATTACTATAACTATAACTATTATTATTATTATTATTATTTATTTATTATTATTATTCACTCACTTGGAGTTCTCACACGGGTCATCATCAGTAATTGCTCACCGATAATCACCAGATTTCCAGTACCCTCCACTCTTTCTATAACCATTGAACATGATGTTGTTATCGCAACATCCGCTTACCATTGATTTCTCGCTGGCAACGAGCATTGGTGTACTGTGAGATGTGGGTGGCAGTAACCCTTCCCAATGTCATATTACTTTCGGCGCCCTTCCAGTGGAGGTCTGGTTAGTGCTCTCCCTCCTCAGTCTTTCCACCCTTCATGAATCTTCATGACTGCTGCCATCACATTTTTGTTGTTCTTTGGGGGTAAGGCAGTTTATGAAATTTCTTGCAGGTTTAGTTCCATTGGGGTTCATGTAGTCGTGTTCTTTCTATCTTTTATTTTCATTCTATTTCAACCACGTGTCTTGTTAGCGTTCGCAGTTTATGTGCTTGGTTTCCGCATTCAATGATTTTTTTTTAAGATTTCAGCTGTTTTCATCATTGCCGTTCGTTCGTTGTATAGTATCAGTCTTTTCTTCCAGTTTTTTTATTATTATTATTTGTACTCACTAGGAGTTCTCACACAGATCACCGTCAGTGATTGTCTGGAGGCTGAGTGACAACAAGCCTCCTCATATTTCCAGTATTCTTCACCTCTTTTCGATAACGATGCGGTATCGCAACATCCTCTTATCATTGATTTCTCGCTGGTAAGGACAATTGGTCTTCTCTGGGAGTTGGGTGGCAATAAGCCCTCCCAATATTATTATTATTATTATTATTATTATTATCATTATTATTATTATTTATTATTATTATATTATTATATTATGATATTTTTATTGATATTATTTTTGATATTATTATGATGATGATGATGATATTAGTATGATGATGATTATATGATGATATTATAATTATTGATGATATTATTGTATTATTATTATTATTATTGATGATGATGATATTATTATTGATATTATTATTATTATTATTATTATTATTATTATTGATGATGATAGGATTATTAGTTTTAACATCGTCTTTTTTTTAATCAGCTAAATATTCATTATCATCATATCCACCATCAATGCTTACTTCCTTCCGCCATGGTCCACACAGCTACTCCCCGCCCAGCCAGTGCATCCTCCTGATAGATTTCGATTTTGAGTGTAAATTCCTTAAACGTTACAAATATAACAATTAATACATCTAGCTGTCCAGCGTATTGAGGCATCTTTTCTAATTAATCTTTTTCTATCCAGACGTTCCATGCCCAACCACAAGAGAGATCGATCCCCAACCCGACACACACACGTAAAGTGACACCCTCCCCTATGCTCATCTTCCATCCCACACGTACAGTTCACAAAACCAATATATTTTTTTTTACATTTATATATAAAAAAATGTTTTCCTTCTTTTTTTCCCCCATTATGCACGCATATCGCGACCACACCTACCTCGCACTGTATCTACACGTCTCACATCATGACACGTCACGCCACACGCTGTGACGCTTCAGCAGAAAGACAATGGAAAGTCTTGTCCGGCCCTCGGGTTAGGATTAAAATGTAATATCTGTTCGGTCAGAAAGGGGAGACTTAGACTTAATTTTTTGGATCAAGAGTACAATAAGGACCCCAGTTTATTAACACAACACTCGGAACATATTCCGGAAGTCACTGGCGTCTTCCGGTTGACCTCGCAATACACGTGGTCGCTATTTACAATACAACTTGTAAATAAAATAAACGAAATATATACGCTTTTTTAAAAAATCGGCTGACTTGTAATCTTTCGTTTTGCAATAAACAAAACAATTTATCGTTTTGTTTGATTTACTTTTATTTACTAAAAAAAACAAATTTTAAACACAGAACATTCTATATTTCGTGTTGTGTATTTAAAGAAAAAGTGAAGGGCTATATGAAAATATTATTTATTAGTTATTTTAATAAATAAACGAAATATATACGCTTTTTTTTTAAATCGGCTGACTTGTAATATTTCATTTGCAACAAACAAAACAATTTATCGTTCTTTTTGTTTTACTTGTATTTACAAATTTTAAACGCAGAACATTCTATATTTTGTGTTGTGTATTTTAAGAAAAAGTGTATTTCGAGACGAACCGGAAGACGCCGGTGACTTCCGGAATATGTTCCGCGTGTTGTGTTAATGAACTGGGGTCCTTATTGTAATCTTGCTCCAATTTTATGTTTATTTTTTATTTTTGTCCCAATCCAGTGTCCACCTTGTGAAAAGGTAGAATTTCCCTATATAAAAACCGAGCTTGTGTCTAACTTTGACGTCATGGGTCATCAACACTGACCCTCACTCACTAACAGGATACACTAAACTAAAGATCGGGCTCGGATCAAGGAATAGTATCTGTTCTGTCCTACACTGAGGCAATTGTTTTTGGGTCCTAATTTCGAGTGCCCCTTTTGGGGAAGCTGTAATTTCCCCACAATAAAAACCGACTTTGTGTCTAACTTTGACCTCATGTGGAGGAGGGGGGTGCAAATTAATAAGCCAGTTGAACCGAAAGTATCGAGAACAAAATGTTTGGTCTCCAAAAAAAAAAAATTCAAAACAAACAAACGGCTCGTCTATGTTCTCTGTCATCATGAAATATCTCTTCCCGATACCTTCAACGTGTTTCTGTGGATGACGTCATCATTTGTGACGTGTTTGCTTTGTCACGTTATAAACGATTTGCCAGGTGTATTCCAACTCCATTTGACTGAATAACGTTATCACTTTTAGACATCATCCGGTTGTGACGTCATCAGTTGTAACTTTTGTCTGTTTTTTTGTTAGTTTACGATTTCTTCCTAAGGTTTTTGGAGACAGCTCTTCATATATTCGTGCCGATTTTCAGTAGTTCATGATTCGATACATGAGAACATGTAAAAGTATTGACAGATATAATAATATTTATCAACTAGCAGAGCTACCCGGTGTTGCCCGGGTTGGAGTGTGGGATAGCATCATATGCAACATCATGGTAGGGAGAGTTTACTTTAACAGCAACCTTGATGCTGCCAGCTAGATATCTTACACGCCGAGCTATTCAGAAAACGTCTTCTTGGCCTTTTGGCTAAGATCAAAGTGTAGTATCTGTTCCGATGGATACTTCACCCCATAGACTGGTATTGTCTTGACCTTCGGGGCTTGATTTACGCCGGTCTATGGGTCTGTCCTGTGCAGTTCTAGGAGGTCCACCCTCCCAGGCTTCGCCTCCTCTCTTTGGGGAAGAGTAAGTTTATTGCTTACTGCCTGAGGCGCCCCTACCGGGGAATGCCGATGGGCCTCCAAGGCAATTTTTAAACCCCACTTTCCCGACCCGACCTTGGGTCACATCTTACTTGTGGGAGTAAGATAAAAACTGGCCTTGTGCCTAACTTCTGGAGAGGAGTAAATCAATATTCAGATATATGTTAATACTTAAAAGTATCTAAAACCAATAAATAGATTAATTTCATTGTGTAACATGTTTGAAAATTGTCATTAGCTTCTTTAAGGGGCAGCCAGAGACGCAAAAATACTTCAATTATGTTCACATGAAAATTGTGCATGTGAATACAATTATGATGCACAGGCAGAAAGGTGTTCTTCTTGATTATATATATATATATATATATATATATATATATATTATAATATAAAATGAAGTAATAAAATAAGGTGTCAATCAAATTTTATTAGAATTCAAAGTTCAAGCAAAGTATCTTAAAGTCCTTAGCCCATGAGTTTTCAATGATAATTCTTCTCTTCAGAGGACCATTACCGCAGTTATAACACTACTGGTAATAAAATTAAACTTTGAAAATATATAAAAATATATACACAAATACATAAAAATATATAACATCAAATATATCAACCCAAAAACATACTTTTTTGTTGAATCCAGGTCATACAATTTGAAAAAAATGATCAGGATAGACATCCAGTGTATTGAGCTTCAGTTTGTATCCGGATGTTTCACTAATTATAAGATATTAGTTGACGCTTATATCTTTTGTTGGATTGCTTCATATATATATATATATATATATATATATATTATAAATTTCATTTGAATCAAAGAGAAAACAGTTTTCCGGGGACCATCTTAATATTATCAAAATTTGCTGAAATTTTGGGAATAGACATTATTTTTGGTCATTTACCTATAGCTTAAATTTCATTTGAATCTGAGGGAAAAAAGTTTCCATTGGGGGGGGGGGGTAGACCACCAGCGTTGAGGTAATATATTTCTTATATAGCCTCTGGCTTTCACTGAGAGGTCAGTAGTCCATATGCCAATTTTACAGCAATTCTGTCCAGCGTTTTGGGTGAACATAAGACACAAAGATCAGGCGGACACACACGCAGTTACTATTTTATATATATGTAGAAGATTTCCGGTTAGAGCATAGTTCATATGCCGCTGTGGTTGCCAAGTGGTTAACGACGCGAACTGAGGACCTGGGTGTGCCGGGTTCGAATCAAGTTCGTCCCACAGAAACACTTTCATCAAAACCCACACCTTACCTTGTGTCTAACATCCTGGAGAGTAGGTAAATAAAATACTTCATGCTTGAGAATTGGGGCTCTTTGAAAATGCAAGATTATAAGACCCATTTGATGCATTTCTATTGCCGTAAATGCAAAACAAATATTCGCAAACAACAAAACATATTTGTAATGTACAGTGAAGATTCTCTAGTTGACAGAAATGTACGGAATTGGTTCGCAAAGTGTTCAGCTGGAGATTTTAGACTTAATGATGAAGAACGTTCGAACAGACCATTCTCTACGGATGACGACCAAATGAAGACCATTAATTGAGAATAACCCACATGACACAACACAAAAACTTGCAGAAAAGCTTAACATATAATAATCCACCATCTACGCTAATCAGCACGAAACTTCTGGACAACCTGATACATTACAAAGTGAGTATAGTAATAATGTGGGGTCTGCGTTCGCGCTGAACTTACATTAAAAGGAAATATGATATTTTTCTGTATTTTATTTATAGATTAGAAATTATGGAAGTTAAACATAGAATAAGAATAGATATTGTAACGGGGTTTATTAGCTTGATACTAAAAATTAAGCGTGACAGACAAACGAAAATATGACTTCAGCCAAAAATCTTGCAGAAAAGTTTAACATATAAAAATCCACCATTCATGAGCATTCAGTAAAACATGGCTACGCTAATCAGCACGAAACTTCTGGACAACCTGATACATTACACAGTGAGTATAGTAATAATAGGGGGTCTGCGTTCGCGCCGAACTTACATTAAAAGGAAATATGATATTTTTCTTTATTTTATTTATAGATTAGAAATTATGGAAATTAAACACAGCACGGCGTAAATTCACTAGACCAACCCGACAATCTGCCAAATCCCATCCATTCACTGTGAAGGTCCCAAGATGCCGAAAAGCTTTCTACTCCAAAAGCTTCTTTCCTCGTGCTGCCGGACTCTGGAACTCCCTCCCGTGCTCCCTGTTTTCCTGGCGGTACCGACATGCAAACATTTAAAACTAATGTAAACAGACACCTCGCTGCGCAATTTAGGTTGACCCTGTAAAAAAACTATCACCCTTTTTCTCAGTAGCCTCTTACGTCTACAGTGGCGGCCTGCCTTGTTTGGGGTGAACTATGTTAAAAAAAAATAAGAATATATATTTTAATGTGGTGTTTGTAGCTGGATACTAAAAAGACACAAGGTTCCTCGTTCAAAATAACCATTACTAGCCAAATGGATGCGACCTCCTGACAATTTATTTATTTATTCATTTTTGGGTTAAGTTTTTTTTTGTTTTTTTTTCGTTATTATAAATATAATTTTCGAGTTTTCTTATAATTGAACAATTTAGGGTTCTTCTAACTTTCTGCGATTCACAATGGAATCCATCGATTGTGAAGGTGGATCAAATAGATAATGGGACCGAAAAGGGGTAGGAAGGAAAAGACGGCACGGATAATGATTTGGGCGGGACGGGACGGGACGGGCGGACGTGGTTGGGGAAAGTAAAGTAGGGCGTGATTTAAGATGGGAGACAAAATAAAAATAAATAAAAAATAAAAATCCTCCTACCCCCTCGTCCAAGACAATATATCAGCTTCAGTGGCAATCTAAAAATAAAGAAATAAAATAATAATGATAATAATAATAATAACAATAATATAAAATATGGCGAGACGACGAGAAATCGTTAAGGAGATGCAATGTCTTAGGGCTAAACATTTTATTTGATAATGACAAAAAAAAAAGAAAATTGCCCCAGGGAATAATATAAAAAATGTTTTATCATTGTACTGCTTAGTAATTTCCCATGTTATTATTCACAATGTTATTGCAATTTCCTTTAATAAATATATATATATATATATATATATATATATATATATATATATATATATATATATATATATATATATATATATATTGTGTGTGTGTGTGTGGTTAGGGTGTGTTAATGTGTGCACGTATTTTTCACTGACAAAAATATCTATCTCGATCGTCGCCTAATAAGTATTTCAAATTACTATGACAAGTCCTCCACTTTATAATAAAGCGCAACGTGTAATTATATATATTATATATATTATATTATATTATATTATATTATTATTTCTTTTTTCTCAAATAGTTAAACGTGTGCTAATGACGTCTCGTCGTGCGTTTTTCTTTTTCCTATGTTTTTACTGTTATCGAATGAATTCAAAATCTTCACTTTTTCTGGGAACGTTCGTTGATCCGAACGAAACCGGCAAAATCTCTCGTTTCTTGATGCGTTTTTCCTGTGTCTAAATTTGTTTTTGTTTTTTATTTGTCTTCTTCATCCATCTTGTCTCTCACGTCATTTCATTTTATGATATATCGCGCATTTTATCTTCACACACACACACACACACACACACATATACATATATATATATATATATATATATATATATATATATATATATATATATATATATATATATGTCTCTTCACATTAATGTCAACGAGTAAAAAACTAATGGACGTATCTATTTCACGTATTTAGGGCAATTGAGAAGGCAAATTTATTAAAAAGATTTTTTGATTTTTTGTTTTCTTCGCCGATTAATACGTGTTTCTCCTTTTTTGTGAGGGTATAGGGTTAAGGTTTGTGTGGGTATATAATATTAAAAGATGCTTTCTCTTATATTTCTGCCTTCACATAAATATACACAGTTAGCTGTCTACCATTACGCAATACGTTCCGTAATTACGTTTATTCTGAATGTTGCATACCCTAACCCTTAACCCGAACCCTTAACCCTAACCCTTAACCCTAACCTTAATGCTAACCCTAACCCGACGCATTTCTAAATAGGACTAATAACATTGGCCAAGTTCGTGTTAGCGCACTGCGCTTTATTGGGTCGGAATTTTTTTTTTTTTTTTTTTTTCAGAACTTCTTGTTTTCTTAGTGGCGGGGCTGTTCTTCAAAAGACCCGTATTTTCTTTCTTTAATATACTGTTTTAGTTAAAAGCGATTGGTCTTTTGTTTAGGAAATAAATGTAGTATCTGTTCTCATACTACATTTAATCTTTTCTGCCATAGGTCAGTAAAAGAGAAATCGTTTTATACTGAGGCAATTTTTCATTTTGCTCCTATCCAAAGTTCCCCTTTTTGGGGAGCTGTATTTTTCTTTAAATTAAAAACCGATCCTGTGTTTAACTCTACCCTCGTGGGGAGGCAAGTAAATAGCGACTGTATATAACCTTACGTACCGGGACAAAATAAAAACTAAGCAAGCCTCCCGAGCACTGCTGAAAGAATCGCATACGGGGTACCTAGCAGACTGTATTTCAGCCGGGTCTTTCAGTGATAAATGTTTGCAAAGTAGCCCGACTTCAATAAATGCCAGCCGCATGGCTGCCGAAATGAAAACGACTCCCCAAAGTTTTCAGTTGAGTTGTCTGTTTTTTTAACTATCTTAAATATATTTAGCATTTTTACTACTTTCTAACCATGCTACCAAATTTACTTGTATTTACCCTGTGTTTTCTTAAACTTTATTTTCTCTTTTTTTAATTTTGAGCTTCAGCTCTATCTTTTCCGTAGCGTCTAATCTTATAGATAGTAAACTAGTGTCCCTCTTCTGGCTGTAAACTTCGATGCTCTTCTAGCTAAATGTTAAAGATATATGGAAATATGGATAGTCAAACATGTTAGAAAAAAAAATTCAAACAACCCTCGACATACAACCTCCCTTCTCGTTCCTCTGAGATGTACACGATATGATTTTCTTGAAAGAGTCATTTGCAAAGTAGCCGACTTCAATTAATGGCAGCCACATGGTTGCCGAAATGAAAGACTCCCCAAAGTTTTCAGTTGGGTTTTCTGTTTTTTTTTTTTTTTTACTATCTTAAATGTATTTGGCAATTTTTACTAATCCGCAACTCAGACGAGACTGAATTGTTATTTTTTTTAATATGACGAAAGCTAACAACTGAAAAAAATCTTGGAGTTTTCAATGGCGCCGAATTTTTATTATAATGATTTTACTCTTTTTGACAACATCTGTTTTATTTTTGACTCACAACGCATAAAACGAACAGTAAGTCTCGTGACACAAATTTAATAGATTATGTCACCTAGCGGTCAATTTAATCAGCGGTATTTTAGCGACTTTCGCGACAAAATCGTTCCGATCATCCCATAAGGTTTGCCCACATTTTTATTTCTGAAATCTAAGTAAAAGTGAACTTATCGACCGTAGTCGAGAGCGACTCGAAGGCTCCCCTTTCATAAGCTATTCCACCGAGGTGTATGGGATGGCACCATTCTTTTCAACGGATTACTCCACTTACCCATCACCTTTTATAAGGCTGAGTGTTTAGCAATGGGGCACCACGTACCAATTTTTTTAGACTTTTGTATGACTCGATCAAGGATTGAACACGGGTCACCCTGCTCATTATGTGAAATGAATGTAATAGTATGTAAAAACGTTAATTCGTATGAATCGGCATGGAACGACTTTTTGTTTAGCTCGATTCTGTTGTTTGCATCAAGTCCTCACAAGAGGGACCACGTGAAGGTTGCTAACATTCATAGTGAAAGTGGTATTATAGAACTGACAAGTGTTCTGACAGCGTTGTAGTATATTACGTCATTGTTAGAAATACGTGTCGAAATTGATTCTGGCTTTTTTGGGCGTATGACGTAAAAGTGAACAAACCTATTCTTCGGGATGCACCCACCCCTTATAGGGGATGGGGATGGGGAATTACAGCTCATCTAAATGGACAGGGACAAAGGATTTTACATGTATCAAAGGAATGATGTCTTCGGTACATAAGGTTTCGCCTTTGTCCTTAATGACCAGCAAGAAGTGGATACGTCTCGTTTTTAGACCAGCCGACTAATTCTCGAGCCATCAAAAGAGGCTGGCCAGTAAGTGGTCGGAAGAGCGTCCTTGAAACGGGCGAAGGGTTAAAGACGTCATTAGATATAACTCAACTCAGCTCATTAAATCATCGCGTTTTCTTTTTTCTTTATTTTTGTATAGGAAATAACAAAAATACAAGACCAAAAGCGAAAAAGAAAGGAACCCTTACTTTTTTTAATTTATTTTATTTATTTATTAATTTATTATTTTTTATTTTCTATTTATTTTTTTATTTATTTATTTATTAATATTTTTTTTCTTTTTCTTTTTACTCTTTTTGTATTTATTTATTTTTATTTTTTTTATTTATTAATTTACTATTTTTATTTATTTTCTATTTATTTTTTTATTTATTTTTTTTTTTTTTTTGGCCCCGACGGGTCTTTTATTCCTTTTGAAAAGAATCGGAGAAAGAAAGAAACACTTGTAAGCTCTTGTCTCAAGTTGACGCCACCTGTGTAACTTTCACCCCTTCATGTCCAGCGGCGGACAAGTGGAAAATGGGTCACGACTTTATCGGTGCGTCCTAAGTCCTCAAACGAGCACGTACAAGAAACTAACTACTGTCCTTTTTTTAAGTTATTAAAAATGATAATCATTTATATTATCCAATCAAAATAATAATAATTATTATTATTATTAGTAGTAGTAGTAGTAGTAGTAGTAGTAGTAGTATTTGCACTCACTAGAGGTTCTCACACAAGTCATCGTCAGTGATTGCTCACCGATGGTGTTCCCTGGAGTCTTAGTGACACAGGTCTCCCCAGATTTCCAGTAATCTCCACCTCTTTTCAATAACCATTGTCCATGTCTTCGCGATATCGCAACTGCCGCCTACCATTGACTCGCTGGTAACGGCCATTGGGCACCTCTGGGATTTGGGTGGCAATAAGCCTCCCCAGATCAAAGTACTCTCCGCACTCTTCCAGTGGAGGTCTGGTTAGTGATGATGATGATGATGATGATTGTGATTGTGATGATGATGATGATCATCATCATTATTATTATTATTATTATTATTATTATTATTATTATTATTATTATTATTATTATTATTCGAGATAGACTTTCCGTGTAGGCACCTTTATAAGGAGTATCGATTGTTTCTCTGGATGGATATATATATATATATATATATATATATATATATATATATATATATATATATATATATTAGATCCTTCTTTCTTTTTAATATGGCCAATCAAATAAAAAGACAGACTTTTTGGCTGAGAAGATCTTAGTTTTTAATAACTACAGATCGAAACATCGTAATCTCAGTGTCGAATCTGTGCATGTCTCTCTCTCTCTCTCTCTCTCTCTCTCTATATATATATATATATATATATATATATATATATATATATATTCAGCATTGTAGCTTTCTATTCCCCATCCTTACTTCACATTTCACTTGCTAATAGCATCTCTTGGGATGATTAAACCCGGGATAATAAACATCCTGCTTGACTTGTTTATGGGTGCTAGTTTTTAGAAACCACATAATTTGACTTGGTAATGGGGAGGGTTAAAGCTGCGCCAATTTTGGTAGCCCGTTAAAGAAAGGAAGTTAGAAATTCTATTTACCCGTTGTGAGCATTGTGTATTGCGTACCACGGACCCAACCGACCCCCACTGGCCCCAGCCTTCAACCCACCTTGACTCATCTTTTTTTTTTTCCTCCCAACTAACCACCCGAATCGTTCCCCTTTACTCTCACGGACTACCTCCAGTTCCCATCGGCAACAAAAGCCGCAGTCGACAGGGTCCACGAGGAAGGGTTCGGTTCGGTTTATCTAACAATGGGGTAATATTGCTGTGACCCATCCGGTTGAGAAATGCAATTCTCCTTTTAACATTTCTGTTTGTTTTGCGTTTTTCTCTTCCGCCCTTGTCTTTGTTATTTAACCGGATGTGATAGGCCACAGTAAAAACGTTGAATAGGCAGCCGCCATTTTTTTTTGTCAGTGTTCGCGGTCCAATCATTGCCATTTACAAAGCTCGCCTGGTCGCCTTAAATAACAGTTACTTAGGATCCGTTCTTAGTACTCAATCTAACCGGATACAGAGTGTCTTAAAGTGCTAGACACTCTTTTCTTGTGATTAGGTATGGTAAAGCTCGGGCCTAACAGATGTAGCCTCCCAGGCAGTACCTCCCGTCTTTGAATAGGCGTTGGTTTATTTCTGATCGTTTGAGGCGTCCCTACAGGAAAATGTTTTTTTTTTTGGTAAATTTATAGAAGTGAACCTTTCGTATTTCGACCCCTAAAAAAAAAAGTATCCTACTTTTTTGGACAAATTACATGTAAACAGCCTGAACAAATATCCGCGCGCGCGGATATTTGTTCAGGCTGTTTACATGTAATTTGTCCAAAAAAGTAGGATACTTTTTTTTTTAGGGGTCGAAATACGAGTGGTGAGATTCGGTGGCCAACAAATGCGTGCTCACTTTACGTATAACTTATATAGGAAAGTGATCCCCCACCCTCCTAACATCTAAAATGGCTGTTTACATGTAATTTGCCCCAAAAAGTAGAAACTTATTTTTTAGGGGTCGAAATACGAAAGGTGCACTTCTATAAATTTACCTTTTTTTTACCGAAGTGCTTAAGAGCTTGCGATATTTACTCCCTCCTTCCACAGGAAAATGTGGAATAAAGCTGGAAAGTGGGGGAAAAGGGCAAGCGCACTAGAAAGGGGGTTTATTCTAACTCTGCAAAAATAGCGAGAATAGAGTGAAGGTAACGCTTGGGAGGGTTCACCTCCTAGGACTGGACAAGACCATACCTCATTTTTAACAAAATAAAGTCTGTTTACTGAGGAGACGGTCTCCCTTTGCAATAATGATTCCAAGGACGTACCTCGACTGGTATGAACAAATCCGGCGAACCAGACTTGATGAATAGGAGTTGGCTGCTCTAGCTTTCGGCATTGTGCCACATTTTACTTCGATGAGAAGTAAGTAAATAAAAACAACCCCAAAATATCATTAGCCAATAGTATTGAATTTGATTACGTCATCATTCGTGTTAAGACTTAGTTTGTTGTGTTTAAACTTAAACTATCGTGTAAAGTTTTATCCAACCTTGAAGAACTTTACTTACATAAAAAGTAAAAATGTTTGGAATGGCGTAGTGAAGCTATCGAGTAAATTCCTCACGAGGAATTCAACTTCGAATTTAAAAACTCGTCAGTTCAAATGTTCCCAAATTCTTTTAAGATTTCGAAAGGTCGCGAAGTAATTAATTCATTCTTGTTCACCTATCAGCAATATATTAAAATGGCTTACCTGTTTACGAAAAAGCGGAAATGCATTCTGGTGGATTTAATTATTGTAATTAAATTAATTTTTAAATAGGATTTTTTTTATTCTTATTTTTACGCTATTGCATTTTTTTTTATTTCGATAAAAATCGATTCATTGTCAATGAAAAATCGATTCATTGCCAATAAAAAAAAATGGATAATGTGTAAGGCACGTACAGGCGAGAAACACAAACACAGAAGATGAAGTCTTCTCTTCCTTGCAGACCCTTTTAATAGAAGAACTGTTGTTAGTCTTCCTCTACTTCCCTCTTCTTGGCCTTTTGGCTAAGATCAAAGTGTAGTATCTGTTCTGATAGATATTACACCCCATAGACTGGTATAGTCTTGGCCTTCGGGGCTTGATTTACGCCGATCTATGGGTCTGTCCTGTGCAGTTCTAGGAGGTTCACCCTCCCAGGCTTCGCCTCCCCTCTTTAGGGAGGAGTAAGTTTATTGCTTACTGCCTGAGGCGCCCCTACCGGGGAATGCCGACGGGGCTGCCCAGGCAATTTTTAAACCCCACTTTCCCGACCCGACCTTGGGTCACATCTTACTTGTGGGAATAAGATAAAAACTGGCCTTGTGCCTAACTCCTGGAGAGGAGTAAATCAATACTCTATCGTTATGTTCATGGTAGGTGTTCGACTGCACTGCAATCTCTCGTTTCTTCTTGTAAAACATTCACAGCAAGAACTCATCTAGCTACAACCACATCAAATAATTACCTTTTCTACCTCTGTTTACCTAAAACCGAACTTCCATGAACAAAGTTTATTTCCTAAAACCTCCTATAGAACATAATACCATGGAACTTCCATGAACAAAGTTTCTTTCTTAGAACTTCCTATATAACATAACACCGTGGAACTTCCATGAAGAAAGTTTATTTTCTAAAACTCCCTATAGAACGTAATACCCCGGAACTTCCATGAACAGAGTTTATTTCCTAGAACTCCCTATAGAACGTAATACCCCGGAACTTCTATGAACACAGTTTATTTCCTAGACCTTCCTATTCTCTGAACACAATACCACGGAGCTGCCACCCAGCTGACTACAACGTGATTGTTTCCAAGCCCGATGTTAACAAATACTCGTTGAGCTGTCTTCTTAAATAATCAAATTCTACCTATTCGATCCATATTTTCTAATCCTCTCATGGTGTTGTTCATCGTTCAATAGACAATCTCATTAATCCTTATCCTCAACTGGCCTCCGGGCCTTGATAAGTGGTGACCAATATATTATTATCTTTAAAAGATCTCTCATAGTCTTCTTAATATAGAAATCAGTGGCTGTTCGCTAATGGCGCATTGTAAGCGAATACCCCCACGTCTCTCAGTTGAAGGAAGTCACGTTCGTAAACGTATGTGCATTTTAACAAGTCGCCGTGTGTTTGAAACGTTTAATCATATCCGAATTTGCATCGTCTTATCTCCTCTCACGTTAAATTATATCACTTCTCAGATCTTTCTGAAGATTCGACATGTCAGGTCAGGGGTTGCCTCCCCTTTTTGTCCGCGACTCACCTCTTCTTAGATGCGAAACCTTAATTAAATTATGAGTCAATACTGGTCGGTTCTTATCGCAAGAGGCCGCCGCTAGATGGCGCCACCAGCCGACAAGGCGAAGCAAGGGAAAATAACGAAGTTTCTTTAAGTTCGGTTATCAAAGAGGCACGAGAATGGCAATTCTTCACAACCTTAACGACAAGGGTAAGACATAATGTCTGCGGTAAATATCGAAGATTTTTTTTTTGTTCTTTATTAATTCGTCGCCATCTGAGATGGAATATGTTAGAAGGCTACAGTAATCTATAGTAACACATATGATACTACGAAACAGTCTGTCTGTACATGACGATATATATAAAGTGGGCCTGTTATGAACACACACACACACACACACATATATATATCCTCATCAGTGCAGGAGTGGCGGTTGCAAGTGGTCACATGGGCTCGATATATATATATATATATATATATATATATATATATATGGGGTAAGGTACACGATAGTTCATGAAAAATGAAGTGTCGTGATGGACAAAATGTGTGAAAAGATGACAGACGGAAAACAAGTCAAAGTGCAGGAGAAAAACAAAAACAAGAGATTTTTTTTTGACCGGTTTCGTTCGTGGATTTTCTGAAGACGTTCTCCACGAACGAAACCGGTCAACAAAATCTCTTGTTTTTGTTTTTCTCCTGCATTTTGACTTGTTTTCCGTCTGTCATCTTTTCACACACATACATACACACACACACACACACACACACACACACACACACACACACACACATATATATATATATATTAGGTTCTTTCCAAATATGATCTAAGGTTAAGATTGGATTCTAACTCTGCCTGATGAGATTTAGTTTATAATAGCTGTTGATCGATAACATCGACATGCCAGTGTCGCCGATTTTGTACATGTCTGTGTAAATAAAAATAATCATATATATGTGTGTGTGTGTGAGGTTAATGGGAGAGAATCCCAGCAGAGTGCTCGATTATAAGCAAAAATAAGAAATAAGAGCGTAACATTTATTAATGTTCGTATTACAGAAGACCAGAAAAACATCGGTACCATCGGTTTCAAATCCTAATCAAGGGTACCGATAATAGCTTCTTTATTGAACTCTTTGTAGCCTCCGAGACAGACATAAACTGACGCTGAAGAGAGTCCGATAAAGAAGCACGTGTTTGTTATGAATTGAAACCGACGGCATCGATGTTGTTCTGATCTGCTGTAATATAAACATATATATATATATATATATATATATATATATATATATATATATGTATGTTTGTGTAACACGGTTCCCATTCAAATTACATTGGTTTATTTTGTGTTGAATTAGAAAAATCAATTTTCTTTTTCAATGTCTTCACCTTTGCACTTTTTCGGCCTCCTAAAACGACCTAAAGTGTTTTCCAATGATGAAGAGCTCGACAGTTGTTCCACTTCAGAACAAATGACTATTCTCTCTTCCTCTATCTCTCCCCCCTCTCTCTCTCTCTCTCTCTCTCTCTCTTTAATATCACCCACTATCTTTATCTCATGTGTAGATTTCTTTCTCTACCTCTCTCTCACTTGTTATTTTTCTACATGTCTTTCCACTTCTCTCTCTCTTTTTCTCTCTCTCGTTTGCTTCAAATCTCTATCTACATATATATGTACATTTTCTCTCTACCCCCTCTCTCTCACTCTCTATTTCTCTCTACTATTCTTTCTCTCCCTCTTTGTGTATCGCCATGTATTCCTATCAAGGCGATCCATAATTCCGTCTTATTTCTCTTTTTTCCTTTTGTCCCTGTCCGTCTGTCTGCATGTATGTCTGTCTGTCTCTCTCTCTCTCTCTCTCTCTCTCTCTCTCTCTCTCTCTCTCTCTTCTGTATCTCTCTGTCGTTCTCTCTATTTTCAATTCTCTATTTTCAATTCTCTCTTCACCATACCTCTCTCTATATTGTAAATTGTTTCTCTCTATTTAAAACTGGCGTATGGCCTAACACCTAGGGTTTCAAAATTTTTTTTTTTTTTTGTATTATTTACTCATTTGTTTTAGTTTTATTTATTTCTTTTTCGTCTTTTATTTTACCTTCATTTTCTTTCTTTATTTTTACCGCTCCCTTCCCCTCCCTTCTCTCTGTATCCTTCTCTTTCTCTCCCCCTCTCCCGCTTTCTTTCTATCTCTCTTTCTCTCTCTCTCTCTCTCTTTCTCTTTCTTAGTTTTCAATTCTCTTGGCGTATCTCCTATTAAACTCAACCTTCCCTCACTCCCCTCGACAAGCCCCGTTTGTATGTGTATTTCTCTTCCCTCTCTTCCTCTTTCAATCTCTTTCCCCCCTCTCTTTCTCCCTATCTATCTCTATCTTTCTATCTCTCTATCTTTTCTTCTTTGCTTTTGTCTTTTTTTCAATCTCTTTCCCCCCTCTCTCTCTCCCTATCTATCTCTATCTTTCTATCTCTCTATCTTTTCTTCTTTGCTTTTGTCTCTTTTTCCATCTCTCCCTCTGTCTCTCTCCCTATCTATTTCTTCTTTGCTTTTGTCTCTTTCCATCTCTTTATTCTAACTTTATCTTCCCTTTCTAATTTCCTCCATTTTTATTCTACCTTTTCCTTCCTTGTCTTTTTATCGGCCTACCCTTTTTACCGCCCCTTTCTTTCCCGCTTAGACTAGTATTAAATCAGTTTGTCGATTCTACCCACAACTCACCGCCATTATCACCTCCTCCTCCTCCTTCCTCTGAGTACCATGTTCTGAATATTAATACGAGGCAGATGCGATATGGAATGGTACGTACGTCAATTCACCGACAGATCAATTTTAGCATCTGAAAGAATGCACGGATTATCTGCCATTTTGTCTTTTACGATGCAATAGATTTTATTCCGCTGTTCTTGAATGGAAAGGAAAAGATAGAATTTGGCAGAAAATTGCAATATTTTCATGTCTATCAATGTATCCCAGTATTTTGTTTCATACACACATATATATATTGTGTGTATTTAGGCAGCATTCTTTTATTTAAGCAAACATTGTTGAACATAACAGGATTATCCAGCTTTATTATACCATTTTTATTTTTTCGATTTTTCTAATTTTTTTCGTGTCAAAATTAAAAAAAAAAAAAAAATGAATGTCCCATAAGTATCACTAGAACTTTCGATTTTTCGTCGAATTCTCATCAGGTGACAAAAATAAATTAACAAAAATTTCTGGAGAAAAGGAGAGAATTTCAAAAAGCAGCGAGAAAGCATACGTGCATTCGTTAGACGTAAAAAGACATCGATGCAGTTCCAGACGAACTTTTTTGATTTTTACGCGCAAAAAAGCTTATTAGAACAATAAAAAAAAATTTTTAAATTATAATCAAGCTGAGGATTCTATTATGTTTAACACTGTTTGCTTAAACACGCACAAATGCCTACTAGACACTGTCTTCGAGTGTCTAAGTTTTCTCTGTACAGGGGTTTGTCAGGACAACCTGGCATGAGGATACACCCTACACGTAAACCCTGACTAAATATTTAAAATAACATTATTTGCAATACAAATAAAATCCCCTCGGTATGGCTACCCTGCACTGGCTTATACAATTGATGATTCACCTAATTCAAGTGATGTTGCCTCTAGTAACAGCACTAAGCTGGATACTCCACCAGACTAGATGAATTTTCCTGGAATCCGGTAAAACCAAGAAACCACAAGAAAGATATACTATAACATAGTTAACTGGTCAATTAGGGAGAGGAAAATTAATGTTCTTAAGTTCTTTACTAACTCAACGTTTGAGGCGTAAAAGAGAACTTCAGTGGAATGTTCGAATATCTATGTATCTCATATAGAACTCAAATGTTAGCCCAAAACAGAGGCCCCTTGATTTCTGCGAACTTCGACTGAAGTAAAAATGAAAAAAAAATCCATATATATTTATGTGTAAGTTCTTATAAAAGATATAACTTTAGGCATATCCTCGTCATAATTTCCGAAATATTTCTAATTGCAAGCTCAATGAATGTGTATTACTAGATTCAGAGCAGATTTATTTTATAGTTGTATTCCAGTGACCAGAGCAAAACTCAATCCAATATCATTGATCCAAAATTGGACGCCGAAATATGAAAATAAATAAAGTTGAAGTGAATATGAAAATCATGATTTTGGATTGATTTTCCCTGTAGTCACTGGAATGCAAACTAATATATATATATATATATATATATATATATATATATATATATATATATATATATATATATGGATAAAGAATTATAATACCATCGTATATGTTTAGAGATGACCAATATTGTATTATATCTATTTAAAAATAAAACAAACTTTTTTTAACGTCCATGTTATGGTTGTACTCCGTATTGTTGTCTTGGCGTATATATATATATATAGTAATCAGGTAGGGTAAAAATCCACAGGGTAGAAATCCAAAGGGAATCAAACCGGGTTTATAAAAGAGTGCTCAATAAAAATATAGAGCTGTATTGTGAATGCTTTTATTCAAGCATGTACAAGGTCTGCTACACTGGCATGTCGATGTTATCGATCTACAGCTCTCAAGAGCTGAGGTCTCATCAGGCAGAAAATTGTTTTTGATTCAAACTGGAATTCAGCAACCAGTTTGAATCAAAAACAATTTTCTGCCTGATGAGACCTCAGCTTTTGAGAGCTGTAGATCGATAACATCGACATGCCAGTGTAGCAGACCTTGTACATGTTTGAATAAAAGCATTCACTATATATATATATATATATATAATTACTTATTTTAAATACAATACATTACATATTTCAGATGCGTACCGCGGTTTCATCCAGATGGACTGACATTTTTAACTTTTAAATGTTGTCTATCCAGATGGAGTGACTTTAAAAAAAAAAAAACTTTTAAAGGTTGTCCATAGCCCAAAAAGAATGTAATCCTTATGACTATAGACAACCTTTAAAAGTTTAAAAAGTCGGTCCATCTGGATGAAACCACGGTACGCCTTTGAAATATGTAACGCATAGTTTTTTTTAAATAAGTAATTTGTATTTAGCATTCACTTTTTCGATCCAGTACTTTATTTATTTTTTTCAACATAACTTGACGCACTAATATGTATATATATATATATATATATGTGTGTTTGTGTAAATATATATTAGCTTGAATTATTTTATAACCTTGAAATATTCCAATATTGATTATTTTACGTTTTATATATGCCTTTTCTCTACGAATTTAATATTTAAAATAGAAGAGAAACTGCCAATATTGTTTTCAGGACGACAATAATTTGAAATCCGGAAAGAAATGTTTCATTTTTTGTTGTCATTAAAATTTGCTTATGCTTTTCACAGATTTTTGATTTCGTCAATGTTATTTCATAAATCGAACAGATTTATTCTTGAAGAAAATAAATTGGAACGTGAGAAAGAATAAACAAATACATATATATATATATATATATATATATGAGAGAGAAAGAGAAGGGGTGCAATAAAACGTAAGTAAATTAATAAGTAAATCGATCATGCGCAAGTTTAGCGCTACGAAACCATATTTGAACACTGAACACGTTTCATTTTCCGAACTTCTACGTTTAGAGAGCTCGTATGGATTAGTTACGCCGAGTATATTAAATAAATAATAAGAATAAATTAATGCTTTCTTATATAACGAAATAATCACGTTGACGCGCCGGTTCTCGTTAGATCACCAATGTTAAGCAATGTTGAGCCTGATCAGTACCAGATGGGTGACCATTTAGGAATACCAGGCGCTGTATGTATGAGGACACCGCCCCCGCCCCCCTGCAAAATTCTAACATCGTTATCTCGATTAAGCAGGATGCACATGCGACTGTTAATATGACATTCCATGAAAGCAATGAAATTCCAAAATCTTTACACTTTAACTTTCATTAAGGGTATACGAGCACAACAGGGCTATGTATTTTACTGGTAGGAATTCTTCTTCAGCGCACCTCACACACTTCATCCACTAGTGCATAGAGATTTATATTGTAATGATGTGATAATGAAATGGTTTGGTTGATATGTAGTCATACCCTTAATGACAATAAAAGTGTACAAATTTGGGAATTTCCTTGCTTTTGTACATTTAGTGTATATGATTTTTCATCTTAATCCTATTATGGTCATATGATTTCAGTATACTGGCATTTTTCATGGAATGTCACTACTTTTGTAAAGGCTATGCCTCAATACAATGCCTTCTCATAGGTTTTTTTTTTGAATTTTCTGGAAAACTAAAGTATATGGTAAACTGAAATTAAAATGCAATTAACTAGCCCCTAGAACCTAAATCTCTGCTAAAAATCAGCTGAACCCATCAAATAGTTGATGAGATACAGATCGGCACACACTTATAGAACATATCACATAAAAGTTTTGTGCAAAGTTTTAACTAATTTAGTTTATTGGTTTTTGAGTTATGATTGATCAAAGAAATGAGATTTCCAGCATAGGCCATTCGTAAGGTCTATTAAGGGATAGAGCGCTTTGGCGCCTCCCTTGATTTCCATAAAACTTCCTCTTTCGGAAGAAGCCGGTTCAACCCGCCTAGGGTGAATACCCCTTCGGTTCGTTTCGTTTTTCTTTTCTTTTTTCGTTTCGTATATAAAAGGCAGATGTCTGTTCGTCAGTGTCCAACTAAAAATCAGAAACTATACAGGACATACTCACAAAAGTCAGATTCTTTTTCAGCATCGCCCCGGGCAAAATATAGGAACGTTTCTCTTTTTAATATATATATATATATTTAGGGGGCAAAAGAAACAAAAGTAGTCATGTGCCAGGGTCAACGTTTAGAACAATTCTTTTCCATCGACCTTTGGTGTGAAATGGTACGGAGTTATATATATATATATATATATATATATATATATATATATATATATATATATATATATATATATATATATACATTAGTCTTAATTATAGAATATGTATTTACTCCTCTCCAGGAGTTAGGCACAAGGCCAGTTTTATCTTACTCCCACAAGAAAGATGTGACCCAAGGTCGGGTCGGGAAAGTGGAGTTTGAAAAAGCCCGAGAGGTGAGCATTCTGGCCATTAAAAATTGACTGGGCAGCCCCGTCGGCATTTTCCGGTAGGGGCGCCTCGGGCAGTAAGCAATAGACTTAATCCTCACCAATAAGAGGGGGCGAAGCCTAGGAGGGTGGGCCTCCTAGAACTGCACAGGACACACCCATAGACCGGCGTAAATCAAGCCCCGAAGGCCAAGACAATAACAGTCTATGGAGTGCAGTATCCATCAGAACAGATACTACACTTTATTTATATATATATATATATATATATATATTTAAATATTTTCTTTGTCGTACAAAACTTTAAAATAGCATTGAAGAGACAATATTTATTATTCATAATGAATTTAAGAAATTAAAAAGATGAAAGGGCAGCTGACCGGTTTCGTACCTCGCTCAACAGAGCCAAATATCGAGGGAATGTATAAAAAATATAAAAAGATGCTATGAGAATTATAGCGAGGGAAAGGGGTAATATATATATATATATATATATATATATATATATATATATATATATATATATATATATATATAGGTCTTTATTATAGAACAGACGATTAGAGACTAGAGTTAGGGAGTCGGCTGAAAAAGAACAGACTCCCTTGCAAAATTATTTGCTTCCTTACTCCAGACTCTCGAACTGAAAGATGAAAAGTCTGCTACAAGAAAATCCGGAAAATTTGTTGATTCCATTACAAAAACGAATATTGTAAAAATCATTCGTATCAATAAAATTGCGACAAGATTAGTTGTCTGAGTTAAGTTGGTACAAAATTGAAACGTAAAATAAATCAATAAAAAACAAAAAACAAAAAAAACAAGACAAATACAATGAAAGAGAAAGAGAAAGAGAAAAAAATGTAGGCGTTGCTTCGGAGTTGGGGGTTGCGTTGGTGTCAGCCATTATCGTTTTCGAATTTACTTTTAAGAGCTTTTTTTTTTTAACTATTGCCTTTTTAGCCTTTCTTTTTATTTTAATTTCCTTTGGCATTATATTTCGATCGCAGGGCCCATCCATCGAACGATTTGAGGATTCGAACGACCACAATAATTAACCATTTCTTCTAAGAATTCAGGGACATACAAGTAGAAGAAATCGACGAAGCCATCTTTGAAATTGCGTTCAACATTTAGATATAAATATATATATACATATAAATATATATATAAATAAATATAAATATATATATATAAATAAATATAAATATTATTAATAGTATTATAGAAATCACAATATATCAAAATAGTGTCCTCGATTTTCGAGCTGTGAAGGTTTCAGGAAACGAAACCGACCGTTGACCCTCGTCAGCAAATTGACTAATAGCTAGAAACCGAGGGTATCATTTTGATATGTTCTGATATTTTGTAACATTATTACTAAACAAATATTATGCTCGTATCATTTACTGATTGAGCACTCTTCGGGATTTCTTTCTACTAAACCAAATAAAGAAATTATATATATATATATATATATATATATATATATATAATAAATATGTTTACATATTAAAGTGTTTTATGCCTACAGACGACATTGTTTCGGGTTTTCTAAGAGTTGCGGTTGTAGGCGGTCGAACGCAGTTCGTAGATTCTGCCTGGAATCACGAGCCTAACGCCTATACCCACGCGACTGCGAGAAATCACCACAGACATAATTTGAAATTAACGTACACTTTTATATATATATATATATATATATATATATATATATATATATAGAGAGAGAGAGAGAGAGAGAGCGAGCGAACTCTCTAGCGAATAGTATTAACACAGCTGTCATCATGACGGCAGTGCAATGTTCTTTTCAAAAGTTGAACTCTTTACGTCAGCTGATTTTAAATAGGATTAATCTCTCGCTGAGTTACTGAATTATTGGCGATGGCCATGTGGGCAAAGACGTTTGAATTTTAGTTTGAAATAAAACTCTGGTTCCGGGGTTCGAGCCCGTCGACCGGTGTTAATAATTCTTCTCTACGCTGACGATTCTTGTAAGGATGAAACGTATACATATGTAGAAGAAAAACAGATATGTGTAATTAATTATATATATATATATATATATATATATATATATATATATATATATATATATATATATATAACAGTGAAACAAAAACAGGGGACCTTAAATTGAGCGTAAAATATTAAAACGGGGATCATCAGCTGTTTACCATGTAACTGTTTCGGAGATTTAAAAACAGAACAGCTATAAAATTCATGGCTCATACACACACAGATATATATATATATATATATATATATATATATATATATATATATATATATATATATATATAGCTTTGCTGGCTAGAAAGAAATTCAATAGAGTGCTCGATTATTTTAAAACATAAATAATCATTAAAAAGTGCGCGTTTATGTAATTATAAGAGAGTAATACTAATAAGATTATTCAATAATGAGATCAAAATATGTCAGATGAAAGTCAGTGGGCGGTTTATAATTAGAACTCAAGAAAACCCAGTATTTTTCTCTGGATTTGCTCCCTCAGCTTGAAACCTAAAGTACCATGTTGCCCTTTACTTATGTAACATGATATACATGGATATATAATATATATTATATAATATACATACATATATATATATATATATATATATATATATAGTGTGTGTGTGTGTGTGTGTGTGCGAGAGAAAGTAAAAGCTATTATTCCTGAGATAAAGAACATTTTCAATTACAGAATAAAAATACTTTTTTAAAAAACTGACTAAAAATAAAATTAAGCTCCATTTCAAATCTGTTCTTCCAATTTGAACGTATTGTGGCCTCCGCTTTGCACCAAAATAACCCGAGTCTTCTCTGAATGACGTCATCATCAGGTTAGAACGAAGCACAGGGTTTCAAGTGGGCGACCATCTTGCTTTCCGAAAAATCTACCTGACGATAATAAAGAAGCCTATTCGCCCGCTTTTATTCGTTCCGTTTTCTCGATTCATTTTCTCTTTCACTTCGTCCTCCAACTCTTTCCTGGTTTCTATTTTTAAATCTCTTCAGTTTTGCTTATTATTATGTGCGGTTGTTTTATCATACAGTTATTTTAGTATTGTCTTCGTTTCGTTTTTAAATCTCCCATCCAGTTTTTTTGTTTTTTTTTTGTATTTACTTTTATACTTGTCTTCGTTTCGTCTTCGCATTTCCCGTCCTTTTTTATTTTATTTTTATTCAATCTTTATCTTTACACAGAAACGCCCTTTTTTTTTCTATGTCTTCGTTCATTTATTTTCCTTTTCTTTTCTTGCTTGTCTATAAATTCGCTAATTTCGTTTCGGTTTGTATTTCTAGTTTTCGAAATACCTGATCTTTGTTTCATCTTTATTCTAGTAATGGTTTTCTTTTCTTTGTCTCTAAATGCATTTAGCATTATCCAACGTTATTCT
>OY744548.1:12878311-12998311 GCA_963556195.1 Sepiola atlantica | reverse complement strand
TACACATATATATACATATATATATACACATATATATACATATATATGTACACATATACATATGTATATATACACATATATATATATACATATATATATGCATATACATATATATATACATATGCGAATAGATACACATTGGTCTTTATTATGGAGTGTAAGATATCAATTCTAACACTGGATAATTTGTTAAATACTTGTTATCCAATCACTGTATCGCTGTCTAAACTAAGCTTTCTACCATACCGACAAGTCTTTTACCCGCCCCCCCCCCCCCCAAAAAAATACAAAAAGAAAATGGCTGCCTTCCCAGATTGAATGACGATGAAGAGAATAGCACTTCGTTGGCAACGAAACATACAACAAACAAACACAAAACGCACTTAAATGATCCGCTGTTTTTCAGTTATGGCATCTTCATTATCTCACTTGATTTGGCACTTCTCCTTTATTTCAAACAAGCTGTATCTAACCGCAGTTGCCCGGGAGACGTTTTTACTCTCATTTTTCGTTACTCTCAATGAATACCAAAGCCCCATTTTTGTTTTTTTTCTAAATAAATTTTTAAAATAAACAGCCGACAGTGCCGTATGTTTAATCGTCAAAAGAACGTTTACAATTTAAATTTCGGGACGCCAGAATATTTTATTTTTATATAAAAATCGCTCCAGACAAGGCATGAAGCCACTTGATGTAAGTAACTAAAAAATACTACTTCAAGGTCAAAAACTAGCCAACGATAAATGTTATATCGATTGATTCCGACACAGAAAATAACAATTCTTCCGACTTTGTCAGAAAATCGCTCATGGATTGTGAGGACTAAAGGACAAAATAAGGGAAACAAGAGTTACTAGGCTGCCGAAAGTAAGCTCAAGTTAGTCACTTTCTACCCTCCTATTAGGATTCATATTACAAATAACACTATACTGTAATTCGATTGGCCATTAATACCTGCGCTATCACGGAGACTTTGGAAATCTCGCCCGTTTCTCCGCCGATGGCACTTTTCGGACCATTAACCGATGAAAGGCGGTTTTGTTGGCAAGAATTCCGCTGGCCGTTCTCAAAGAACGTATGAACCCGCCAGAAAGGTGTTAAAATAAAATTGAATTAAACTGAAAATCTCACTTCAGACAAGGCTTATTGACATCTTCCACGCGTTTGTCGAGGAATAATTGCATTCAGACAAACTTTGCCGTGCTTTTCAAGTTGATTTAATTACTTGTCTGTAAGATTACCAGAACGCGATCAAAGTTGACATAACGCGATCAAAGTTACCAGAACGCGATCAAAGTTACCAGAACGCGATCAAAGTTGCCCGGATTTAATTCATTTTATTCGTCGGATTTTCTTTTTTATTATTCCCATTCGTTTCTCTATCAATTTATTAAATGTTTCGGAAACGGCCGGATCAAAAGGAAAAGATAATTTTCCATCTGTCTACAAATCTTGATTTATTCGAGATGGGGCAGGGGTTCATACCAGATCTATAATCGAAATCAACTCCTATTTATTTTATTAGTTGTTTTATTGTCTTTTTTTATCATTTATTTATTTCAACGATTTTATTCTTTTATTACTTTGTTCTTCAAATTTCCTTTCTTTGCTTTGTTTCCTTATTATTTTTTCGTTTTTTTTCTATTTTGTTCGCTTTCTTTTTTTCTATTTTTCTTTTACTTCTTTCTTCTTTCTTTTCTTCTCTCTTTCTTTTTCCTTTTCTTTTCATAACTTGTCGACAATCTTCTTCATTCCTTCGTTCAATTTTCTCTTCTTTCTTTGCTTCCTCTATCTTTGCTCTATTCTTTTAATTCTTCTTTTGTATTTCTCTTTCTTTTTCATCAGTTTAGCTCTTTTTCTACTTTTCTTTTACATCTAATATATACACAAACATATATATATATATATGTATATATATATGAGAGAGAGAGTTATATATATATGAGAGAGAGAGTTATATATATATGAGAGAGAGTTATATATATATATAGAGAGAGAGAGAAAGTTATATATATATAGAGAGAGTTATATATATATATAGAGAGAGAGAGTTATATATATATATATATATATATATATAGAGAGAGAGAGAGAGAGAGAAAGAGTTATATATATATATATAACTCTCTCTCTCTCTCGAGTTATATATATATAGAGAGAGAGTTATATATATATATAGAGAGAGAGATAGATAGAGTTATATATATATATATAGAGAGAGATAGAGTTATATATATATATATAGAGAGAGAGAGTTATATATATATATATATAGAGAGAGAGTTATATCTATATATATATAGAGAGAGAGTTATATATATATATATAGAGAGAGAGAGTTATATATATATATATATATATGTGTGTGTGTGTGTGTGTGTGGTTGTGTGTGTGTGTGTGTAAGCGACAACGAGAAATGTGTGTTTTTTAAATGTTCCTTCCTTTATTTCCGCCGTAAACTATTTGACTAACTAAAATAATTAAAGATCAGCGACTAATCCAATATTGCTAACCCTAACGCTCCAGGTTGCCACCTGATCTCACCATATTTTATTCGGTTTATTTGTTTCTTTACTTATTTATTTGTTTGTCTCTTTGTTTCTTTACTTATTTATTTATGTATTTGTTTATTGTTCCAATCATCAGGTGTCTCAAAAGCCATGACGTGTTTTTACGTCAAATATTTGTTTTCGTTATTTTTTTTTTTACTATTCCTTTTGTAAATGATGCATTTTTGAGTCAAATATATAAAAGAATATATAATATAAAATATATAAGAGAATTCAAGACGAACTTGTAATTAAAAAATTGATTTTATAAAATATTGATTATTAAAAATAATAATAAGCGATTAGAACGCAATACAATGCATTTTAGTTTTATTAACTTTTTTTTTTCAATTTAATTTTCGAAGATATACTTCATCATCAGAATTTCTGAATTTCAAAATAAAAATATATAAAAATACCTTTTTTTTCTTAAAATAAAAAGAAAGGTATTTTTATATATCTTTATTTTGAAATATATATATATATATATATATATATATATATATATATATATATATATATTCATGGGGTAAGGTACACGATAATTCATGAAAATGACATACCGTGGTGGACAAAATGTGTAAAAATTGACAAACGGAAAAACAGGTTAAAGTGCAGGAGAAAAACAAAAACAAGTGATTTGACCGGTTTCGTTCGTGTTGGCGAACGTGTTCAGAAAAAGTGAAGATTTGGAAATAATTTTATTTTGAAGGCGAAGGAGAAGGAAAGGATAATCCGATTGGACCATATGAGAAGACTTTAAGTGGCATTGAAATATGACAAGTGGGTGACACATTCTTCATTGTTTCTTATTCTTCTTTTTAAATTTTTATTTTCTTTTTCTTAAAAATATAAAAAGAAAAATAAGAAACAAAGTCATATTTCAACGTCACTGAAAGTCTTCTCATATGGTCCAATCAGATCATCATTTCCTCATCCCATGTGTGTGCCTTCAAAATAAAATTATTTCCAAATCTTTATTTTTTTCTCGTCAACACGAACGAAACCGGTCAAATCTCTTGTTTTTGTTTTTCTCCTGCACTTTAAACTGTTTTTCCGTTTGTCATTTTTCACACATATATATTTATATAGATGATTTATAGAAGGCGACGAACGATGCGGAAATATACCGGATTACAAGCCGGAAACTTGGATATTGACTTACAAGTAGACATTTATAATATAATAATTTTTTTTTTAAAAACATAGTTCATCCCAAACAAGGCAAGCTGCCACTGTAGACGTAAGGGGCTACTAAGAATTAGGGTGAGAGTTTTCGGGGTCATCCTAAATTGGGAGCTGTGCAGCGAGATGTCTGTTCACATTGGTTTTAAATTTCTGCATGTCGGTAGAGTCGGAGAAACAGGGAACGGGTTTTAAAAGCCTTACTTGCTTTCGCCGAAATATCATAATACTTCGAGGATTTAACTCCTTAACAAGTGTTTCCATTTCTTTATCTTAGAGTATCTCCGCTTTGTGTGTATAGTTTTTTTCCTGCGAGATTACTATTTTGAGATTTAAATTTTTATATATATTTATATTTTAATTATTTATTATTCATATTTATAATGATAATTAACGAAGAACATTATATATAATATACAATCTACCCCCTAACCCTAACTCTAACCCTTATATTAAAGTGTTTAGTTCGAAACTTTGTATAGGTTCCAGTGCTCGGCATAAAGATTCCCGATTCCGATAAAAAGGCACATGAAGAAAGTCGCCGGTCATATCGGCCGAAACGTTGTGAAAATAACAACCAAGAGGAGAATCGTAGTCCGAACAATCCAAATTATACAGCCATTTTTATATATCGTGAATCCTTTATACATATAATAATGCTAATGCTGCACACAATGCTTTAATCAAACTATAACACTTCTTTATCTTTGCATCTTCTTTGCAATTTTTAAAGAATTGTTTACACCACCTTTAACTTTCTTAAACGCGGAACTGATACGACGCGGCCAGAAACGGAACTCAAATAACAAGAGATATAGTAGAAAACCATACAAAAACAAGCGGTCCTTAATTCGCATTGATGAAGAGATTTTTTCTCGAAATATCGGAATATATCAATAACTATTAATATCTGAGTTATTTGGTTTCATTTGATATTTTTTAAATGTGTACTGTTACGGCAAACAAATAATAATATATATAGAACACACAATGATTCAATCAAATTATAATATTTTAATAATTATTAGTTTTAGTTAAATGTTCGTCTCTATTAGAACCGGGGTGGCGGAGTCGAGAGGTCAATGGTTCGACTTCGACTCCGACTCTTTATTCGATAGTTATCTAATATTCAGGTAGTCTTTGATTCCTCGGAGATTAAAAAATCTGACTCCGATTGCTAACATTCTTACGAGTTGACTCTGACTCTGATAATGACTCCGACTCCTTCCAAATCTCTGACCTTTCTCCGGCTACGATTCCTACTCTGCATCCCAGTATATACGATATTGATGAACAAAATATTTTTTAAGAAATTGCTGAATATTTAAAAAGTTTAAAATAATTGTCATAAATTTTGAGACACTCAATATATGGGAAATATACAAGGAAGATAGAAAAAAAATTAATCGTTTTCTTAAATGTGATGCTTCTATGACGAAATTAATCACAGTATTTCACTGCGTATAACGCGCAATTTTTTTTTATTTAAAACGGTGTTATAGACTATACTACGCGTTATGCACGTATTCATATGGTAACACCCCACCCGACCCTACATACCCTCCCCAAAATAAAATGTCACCCACGGAATCGTTAATAAATGCATAATCCATTCTGTATTTTAACAATATTTGGCACAAGACTTGTCAAAATTGTTTCAGTCATGAATGTTAAACATGTTTGTCTTCATGACCGATAGTTTTCTTTTTGCTTCCTTTGTTGACGGCCGGCGCCCGGTTCCATACAAAGCAGCAGTAATAAAAGTCCAAAGATCTGTATTTTATACGAATTGACATTATTGGGGGTATCAGATATCAATAAATCTATCATATAACCCCTTTGAAATGTGACAAGGGTCAAGGAAGAATTAGAATTGTTTCAGAGAAGCTATTTTATAAATCAATGTGGAAGTAGACTAAATCGCCGCAAACCTCGGAATTCCACTTTCTATTGTTAACCGAGTAATTATCAGAAAGAAAAAAATAACATCATCGCACCTTGGTCGATCAGGAGCCCGTAACGACAGCGTTTGTTATTAATAATAATAAGAGTGTTTATATACTTCTATCGTGAGTGTATATGTCCTACGATTAGTTTTTTTATATTATATAAAATTTTTCTTCTTTTTTTTTAATTGAAATATATTTAACATATTTTTAAAATCTGCTTTTTTATTTCGAGTCTTTATTTATTATTTTATTTTATTTTATTTACTTTCCAAAAAATATTACCTACAAACTAAGAATCCGCGATAGGCGCTTGTGCGTATTTTACGTTGTGAAATACAGTTTATTTTGTCATGAAAATTGCACTTATGCGATTCTGTATGGCTTTTCTCTTGTGTGACGTATACATTTCTGAGAATAAAACATATTTCTTGCTTGGTTTTTGTTGTTATTTATAGGGATGTGTTGTTTTAGCGTCTCTCCGATTTGTTCTTTTGTAGACATATGAAGATTTTACAAGCCAACGATTAGAATTTAAATATATATATATATATATATATATATATATAAGTATAAATTTTTATTTATACAAACATTATTGGTTACATATGTGCATACATGTTTCGGTTGCACTTTTCCCAGAAAGTCAACCTCATCAGACCAAGAATTTTCGAGAAATGTATTTCTCGAAAATTCTTGGTCTGATGAGGTTGACTTTCTGGGAAAAGTGCAACCGAAACATGTATGCACATATGTAACCAATAATGTTTGTATAAATAAAAAATGATACTTATAAACAGCTCTACTTGTTATTGACCACTTTTTATAAACACTTGAGTTTCTAAGGATTTACATTTACAGAAACTAATACAATACATGTATGATATATATATATATATATATATATATGAAAAAGGAAAACCAGAATTATTTATATATTCATCAACGTTTCGTCTTTATATCAAGACCTTCTCTAGATGATTGATAACGGGTTAACCAAAATAGCCTTGTTTTCATTTCTGCTTTTTTCATTCACAGCCATGCCGAATCTCGAACGTTTTTTTAGGCAAATCAAAATTAATAGGTGTATGATATTTTGCAGTTGTCTTCATCATGAGGAAGTCTACAATAAAGACGAAACGTTGATCAATACATAAATAATATAGCTTTTGGCTTTCCTTTTTCATTTTCCATTACGTCGGATCATTTTATCCCATTTTTATTTATATATATATATATTTATGAAAATTATGGAAACAATATACCGACGTGATGGAAAATGAAAAAGAAAAAACAAAAATATTCATATATTCACGCCATAATCGCACCATATATTTTGAATTCTAACGACTATATTTCGTTCGAAGTAAAAATATTTCTTTCGCGTTACAAACGCACCACATATTTTCAAATATTGTACTTGTATGTTATTTCTTCAAATCAATCGTCTAGAGAAAGTTTTGAAATAAAGACGAGACGTTGATGAATACATAAATAATATAGTTTTTGGCTTTCCTTTTTCATTTTCCATATATATATATATATATATATATATATATATATATATATATATTGTGTGTGTGTATTTAGGCAGCATTTTCTCATTTATGCAAACATTATTAAAAATTGCAGAATTCGTCTGTTTAATTATACCTTTTTTATTTTTTCAATTTTTTTATGGTCTTGAAATTTGAAAAAATAAACAATGGTATAATTAAACAGACGAATTCTGCAATGTTTAACAATGTTTGCTTATATATATATATATATATATATATATATATATGAGATTAAACATAGCAAAAGCTGAAGATCTGTGAGCTCAACGTTTCGCCCAACTGTTACGTGGACTTTATCAAGATCGAACTAAAAATGCTAATCTCATACCGTCGATAGTTTTATCCTTTAATCTATTCATATATATATATATATATATATATATATATATATATATATTGGCACTTTTTTAGTAAAAATTGTTATGCATTTGACTATTAAATATTAAGAGAGCCAAAAACGATGTATTCTTTTTTTCTTTAAAATAAACATTTATTTTATCTTAAAGAATTATTGCATGTTTATTTTAAATTTCAAAAAAAGCATATATCCTTTTGGTGCTTGTATAATAAAAAGTCGAAAAAAAGTTTGTTTTTTTACTTTTAGTGTTGGAGAGGTAAATAAGGGGCAGGTAACTCTTCACAACAGCTCTAGCTTTCGAACAATATTTTTCTAATCCTAACCCTAAACCTTAACCCTAACCCTAAACCCTAAACCCTAACCCTAACCCTAACCCTAACCCTAAACCGTAACCCTAACCCTTTTATGTCTAATCGCCGTTCTCCTTGCACAGTAGCCACATGTGCAACGCCAATTAAAGCCATCAGTTTTGATTACTGGAAAATCTTGCTTAAAATTCGTGGTAAGAGTTACCTGCCCCTTATTTACCTCTCCAACACTAAAAGACAAAAAAAAATTATTTTCGGCTTTTTATTATACAAGCATCATCCTTTCTATTTATCTTCCTCCCACAAGGCAAGATGTGACACAAGGTCGGGAAAGTGGGAAAGAGCCAGCGCTCGAGAATGTGAGCACTCTGGCTGTATAAAAATTGCCTGGGCAGCTCCGTCGGCATTCCCCGGTAGGGGCGCCTCAGACAGTAAGCAATAAACTTACTCCTCCCCAAAGAGGGGAGGCAAAGTCTGGGAGGGTGCACCTCATAGAACTGCACAGGACCGACAACCCCCAATAGACCCGCGTAAATCCAGACCCAAAGGCCCGGACGATACCGGTTTATTAGGCGAGGTAAAAAACCCTGGTTGATATATAACTTGCTAAACTTAGACACGGTCACAATTCCTCAACGAGGCTTACTTTTATTTTAAACAATCAGAAAATATTTCAGATTTCTTGTAAAAGAGCACTGCCACCACCACCACCACCCAAAAAGAACGGACAAAATTCGAGTTGTAGAATGTATAAAAGTATTACTACTCAAGGTGATGGGAACCATTCATGTCATTGACTATCTGCATAAAAGTCTGAGATCCTTTGTAGAAGATCCTTTATAGAAGGTTCCCGCCACTAACTGAAAAATGAGTTTTGCAAAAGGAATAGCACCGCTAGTCATTTCGCAGTGTGCGCACATATCCTTGACCTACTTTTTTTGTTTTGTCTGGACATGAGCCGGGTAAGCGCGTGGGATTCAGGTCTCCACGTTGAGATCGATCAAAAACCACATTTCTCGCCGTACAAGAATGCAGAATAAAGGTTACTATGAAACGCATCGCGGAATAGATGACAGCTATCTCTATGCGACAGAAAAATAAGGGAAACGATATTTTTATGCAAATGCTCAATGACATGTTACAACCCACGTTCTGTCTGTTGTTTTGTTTTTCTTTTGTGGCGGGGACATTTTTTCGGCGGGAAAAAGTCGCTATTCTGAAGCAAATGTATTTTTAATAAATGGCCGCGCATCGTTGTATATATTTGGTAAAAATTATTTTGAGGCCTTCTGAAATCTTCATAACTTGCTACAAGATCATTTTTAACGATGCGTTTTGTTTTTTTCTTTTTTTTTTTGAAATATTATTGTACTTTATATTGTTTAATAGAATCTACAGAAAAAAAGCTTAAAAAAGCTAAATAAAAGAAGCTAAAAAAAAAAAGCTACAGAAAAGAAGCTAAAAAAAGCTAAAAAAAGCTAAAAACCAAAAGCTACAAAAAAAGCTAAATACAAGAAGCATAGTTGAAAGGTATTCTTCACTCTGGAAGTAAAACTGATATTTCGAACGTTTTTCTCCTCAGTGAATAATATCGACTATGCTCCTGTACCCGTTAAATAACCCTAACGTCCATCTTGGTGTGTCATATATGCACGTCATGCCACGATCTTCAATAACCTAACCAATCAGACGGGAGGATCAATGTCCACGGGCTGACACGTAATTATATTAACTGGATTTTGGTACGAAACCTTCGGATTGTTTGATGTTCAACCTGGGATTGGTGTTTATGAATAAAACAAAAGGAGTCCATTACCAAATATTAAATATTTATTTGATTTTTTTCATTATTAACTTATGGGTCTATATATGTCCGTACGTGTAATTGTGTACACACAAAACACATACACACACACACATACACATACACACACGTAGTATACTAATTGTCTAATATATAAAGTAAAGTCAGTCTCTTCCTCGATTGTAATCAACGATAGGATTCTTCCTGCAAAAGCAATATTTGATTCTGGTTGACCGTTGCAGAATGTCGTTTTGAACAATACAATGGAATTCGATTTGCAGCATGTTGTTAAAAACAATAGAATGGAATTCGATGGAATTCTTTCCACAAAATACTTTGACCGGCTCGGAATTAAATTAAAAGACATCACTCTGTATTCGTCAATGCTGAGCTGCTTCTCTTTGTTTGGAACAAAATAAATAATACTTTGGACCGACACAGTTTTAAAAATAAATTGCAAGTAAAAACACTACCAGACAACGCCGGGTATGTACAGCTCGTATATATATATATATATATATATATATATATATATATATATATATATATATATATATATATATAATAATGTGTGTGTATATATAACTATTTTTATTTATACAGACATGTACAAAATTTGCGACACTGGCATGTCGATGTTATCGATCTACAGCTGTGAGAAACTGAGTTCTCATCAGGTAGAATTAAAATACGATCCTTACCTCAGTTAATATTTGGGAAGAACGGTGTGTGGGTATATATATATATATATATATATATATATATATATATATATATATATATATGTATTTTTTTTTCACTGATAGCATTGCATTTAATCCTTTTTTTTTTACTTAAAATACGATTTATAATCTGCTGTCATGAATAACATGTGAGAAAAACGTTTGGCGAAAATGTCTGGCAAAATCCTGGAATTGCGTGTCTCCAAAGTGACTCGGTTGATCTTGATAGATTAAGTCGGAAAAGACACTTAGCATTTCGATGGAATTCCTGTCTCTTTTCAAATCGGCCTTATTGCTCTTGTTTTCGTTCGGCGTTTTTCAACTTGTTCATATTTATTGCTACCAATTCATTCTTCTTCTTCTTCTTCTCATCATCATCTTCTTTCTTCGTCTTCTTCGTCTTTTTTCTTTTTATTTCCCTTAATCGACTTCCTCTTTTTTTTGTCTTATTCTTTTCTTTCTTCTTCTCCCTTTTTTCTTCGTCTTCTTTTTCTCACTTTGTCTTCTTCGTCTTCTACTTTCCCTTGTTCTCTTTCTTCTTCTTTTTCTTCTTCTTTTTCTTCTGTTTCTTTTTCTTTTTCTATCCCTGTAAATTTAAAGAATCTTGAATGACATTTGCAAGACATGTTAAGCTCCAATCAGATTCTGGCGCGCTTATTTCCCGCCGCACGTATCTCCCAATAGTTTTAGTTAAATACAAATATCCGAATACGACTATTTATTCTTGTAAACTAGACTATTTCAGTAACCAGAAAACGTTTCTCGATTTAGGTGTTTTAATTAACTTTAGCATTAGCCTCGTATAAACCCACACATCGGACATTTGTTTTGGATACCAGAAAAACTGTGACCCGTTAGGTCAGTCAGTGAGCGCAGCTTGGACAGTTAAATTTTTAAAAATAAAGGCAGAATCGAAAAGTAGTCTCTTTCTACTCACTCTTTTCTCTTTGTCTCCCCTCTCCCCGCTCTTTATCTAGCTACAATGAAACTAAATGTTTGCATTTCATAGTATTTTGACCTTTTCAAAATGTATTATGTATGTCCCTATTTACTTGCCTCCCCACGAGGGCAGAGTTTGACATCCGCTTGGTGTTTAATGTAGGGAGAAAAAATCCATCTCCACAAAAGAGGCACTCTGGATTAGAAAGAAAAAAATAATTGCCTCCGTCAAGAAGAATTTCTCATTCACTAAGCGAAAACAGAAAAGATTAAATGTAGTCTCAGAACAGATACTACACTTAACTCCTAGCAAAAAGGCCAAGGTTTACGATGTCTTTCATAGAGTGTATATGTGAGAAATATATATATATATTTATATATATACATATTTATATATATATATTTATATATATATATATTTATATATATATATATATTTATATATATATATATTTATATATATATATATTTATATATATATATATTTATATATATATATATTTATATATATATATATTTATATATATATATTTATATATATATATTTATATATATATATATTTATATATATATATATATATATATATATATATATATATTATATATATATATATATATATATTTATATATATATATATATATATATATATATAAATATATTTATATATATATATATATATATAAATATATATATATATATATATTTATATATATATATATTTATATATATATATATATTTATATATTTATATATATATATATATTTATATATATATATATATATTTATATATATATATATATTTATATATATATATATATATTTATATATATATATATATTTATATATATATATATATATATTTATATATATATATATATTTATATATATATATATATTTATATATATATATATATATATATATTTATATATATATATATATATATATATATATATATATATATATATAGCATAATCACGCTGACATACCGGTTCCCGTTAGATCACCGGAGTTAAGAAACGTTGAGCCTGGCCAGTACTAAATGGGTGACTATTTGTAAACACCATGCGCTGTATGTGGTCTGGGCACTACCAGGTTATATCATGCCAACACAAAAAGTTAAGACAGATAAAGTATAAGTATCTGCCTGACTTGCCGAGGATGTCCCCGGATGTTATGGGAGAAACAACAGCAACAGCAAATATATATATATATATATATATATATATATATATATATATATATATATATAATAATCCAGGTAAAACATCCACAGGGTAGTAATCCAAAGAATTTCAACCGGGTTTATAAAAAGTGCTCAATATCAAATAGAGATTTTATATATGCTTATTTTTATTTACACAGACATGTACAAAATCAGCGACACTGGCATGTCGATGTTATCGATCAACAGCTATTATAAACTGAGATTTCATCAGGCAGAGTTAGAATCCGATCTTAACCTTAGATCCTATTTGGAAAGAATCTTAAGAATCTTAACTCCGGTTCTTTCAAAATATATATATATATATATATATATATATATATATGTATATAATTTCTCCTTTCTTTTTCGATATGAACAACTAAGGGAAAGATAGGAATTTTCCGCTAATAGAGACTAATGTTTCTAATAACTTAAGATGGATAACATCAACATGCCAGTGTAGCGGCTTTTTGTACATGTCTATATAAATAAAAATGTTAATTATATATTATATAGCTGTTACTTATTACCCTTTCTTCATCTTTTTTTTATCCGACCTTGTGTGTTTAAACAAGAAAAGGAAACACACGAAATTGCGACCGCACCTTGTTGGAGAGGCTCCAGCACGTATGTCGCTACAACAGTTGAAATACGAATATTAAAAAAATACGTGCTTAACACTATTGACCCCCCCCCATCCTCGTTCGGAACACGCAAACTAACGACAGACACGGGAATACCATTTTTCAAACTTTTTTTTTAAGATGTGGAAGGATAATTTGTATTATATCGATTATTCGGACTACTGTTTTGAGGCATGTCCGTCCGGATTTTTCTCCGCAACCATCCGTTGAATTTCTCTGAAATTTTGCATGAAGTTGTCACTTTGATCAGGTTAGAAAGTGACATTCTCCGATTTTTGAAAATAAATCAGGTTAGCCCCCCCCCCCCACCTGGGGGTCAAAAGGCCCCGAAATGGCAAAAAATTACATTTTTTGCCCCATAACTTTTCAGTCATCCATTCAATTTCTCTTAAACTTGGCCAAAATGTGGAGGCAATTGTTCCTAATAGAAAATAAGTATCGCTGACCTTGGAAAAAATCTGGTTCGCGCCCCCAGGGGGTCAAAAGCCTCAAAAATGGCAAAAAATAGCTTTTTCTCCCATAACGTTTGATCCATCCATTCAATTTTTCTGAAACTTGGCCAATATGTAGAGGCAATTGTTCTGGACATAAAATGAGCATCCGTGACCTTAGAAAAATTCTGGTTCGCGCCCCCAGGGGGTCAAAGGGGGTCAAAAATGCCCCAAATTGCCCAAATTTATTGCATTTTACACTCGCCACATCGAGTCACATACAGAGGGGGGCCACGCACGCGCGGCTTGTTTTTACATAATTTCGGTCGATGTGACCTCCAATCTTTTTCAGAAGCATATTGTACTCGCAAAGGACACTTGACAGAACGGATGAAAGTGCTAAGTAATAATCAGTTCTAAGTGACAGTCTTCTGGAGGTTGAAGGTTCAATCCTCAATACCGGCGATACTTAGAATACAATTATGAATTACTTAAGACTTCTACCCGGTCATGGCTGACAGAACGAGAGCAAGCTACCTCAGTGGATTTAATAAACGGTACCGTTTGAAATTCCCTACAAATCCCAAGTTCGACAAGACACACTTGAATAAGGTCAGAGGTTACATCGGCCGAAACGTTGTGAAGATAACATCCAAGATGAGAACAGTTTTCCGAATGGTCCAAATAACGGAAATACCATTTAAAAAAAACATATTTTACTGGTCCAAGGGTTTACCAGTATTATCAACCCAACTTTGTTTTTTCATCTTCTGTCTTTCTTATATATGACTAGTTTTTTCTAAGTTATCCATTTGTCTGATTAAATCATTTTAATAAATTACTGTTAATATCGACGAAATTATTGCACATACGTAGATAAAATAGTACAATCAGATTAGAATTGAATAACATCAATTATTAATTAATTATGGACCGTTTAAAAATTGGTATGCAAATTAGCCATTCTAATGACTGTCCTTAGATCGTTCATCTCTACTATATATAGAGTATTTCAAAGTTCTTTGTTGTATCAGTGATTTAAATAAACCCATTTTGATTGTGATGTAGTAGTGATAATAATTAATTTGGAAGTCGTCAGTCGATTAACTATTTCTTTGACGTTAATATAAATATATATATATATATATATATATATATATATATATATATATATATATATACGAAATTAAAAATTAATTAAAAAATTATGATTCGGAGGTGATGCCTTTCCTCGGTCATTGGAATGAAACTTATATATATATATATATATATATATGAGAGAGAGAGTATATATATGAGAGAGAGAGAGAGTATATATATATATAGAGAGAGAGAGTATATATATATATATATAGAGAGAGAGAGAGAGAGTATATACATATAGAGAGAAAGAGTATATATATATATATATATATAGAGAGAGAGAGAGAGAGAGTATATACATATAGAGAGAAAGAGTATATATATATAGAGAGAGAGAGAGAGAAAGAGTATATATATATATATATATAGAGAGAGAGAGAGAGAGAGTATATACATATAGAGAGAAAGAGTATATATATATATAGAGAGAGAGAGAAAGAGTATATATATATATATAGAGAGAGAGAGAGTATATACATATAGAGAGAGAGTATATATATATATATAGAGAGAGAGAGTATATACATATAGAGAGAGAGTATATATATATAGAGAGAGAGAGAATATATATATATATAGAGAGAGAGAGAGAGAAAGAGAGAGAGAATATATATATATAGAGAGAGAGAGAGAGAGAGAGAGAGAGAGATATGTGTATACATATAGATAGATATATATAAGTATATATATATATATATATATATATTCACTTTGTTCCGATAAACATCAAAGTGATCAATCGTCTTATTCTCAATGGTTCTTTTTAGCCACTTTACCACGGTTTAACTTTGACCCCAACTACCTACCTACCTACACACATACCTACCTACACACATACCTACCTACGTAAACAGGTCTTTGTTTTTGTATTAATCACTTACAGATAAAAAAAAAATCTTGACCTTTTTAATTGGTAAGTTTTATTTGATTTTGATTTTAATTCTTTTCGACCCCCCCCCCTCATTCCACCTGACAGACAGCTTACCAACTTTCAAGCCGACTTTTCCTTGCTGACGTTAAAACGGCTTCAAACTACCCCCTCCCCCGGTCACCGCCCCGCCCCGAAAAAAAACAATTCCCTTTTTTCTTTTATAAAACTATTTATTTTTTCTTCATTTTTTTTTTTAATTCTTTTTTTTTTTCTGTCCTTATTGTCCTTCCCCGTCTCCGTCTTTTTTTTCTCCTCCTCCTAGCGTCTAATCTCTGTTATTTTTGTATCGCAGTTTCGTTTGCTTCAAAAGAAAGATGGGGACTAAAGATGGCGGGCATAATTAAAAAATGTTCCAAGTTGTTTTTGCTGGGGCTATTTGTTGTTGATTGCCTCCAGGATTATTAATGTCCGGCCTGTTTGTTTTGGACCTGAATGTAACTTAGATTCGTTTTTAACTTCACCCTGGTCTAGGGTGAAATGGGGAGGGGCGGAAGAGGGCTTACAAACTGATTTATCTTGGGATAAATTGGTTAACATCTTCTTAGCCGAGGTGACTGAGTGCACATTTCAAATGTGATTAGCTCAGATCGATCAAGCATCTGACTTAAATCCTCTCTTCTCACCAATCATTCGTGCGACATGGGAAGTGAAGTGTTTTCTAGCTATAAGCTAAAAAGGTTAGGAGTTAGAAAATAGTTATCCGGGGGGCTGAAGTTAATACGGGAGTCCACTGCCAACTTGGGGGTGCCAAGTTCGAATCCTGTTGGTTCTATGCCACTATTTTCACTATGGAAGTTGACAACCATCGGGTGGTCCCTTCTGTGTGTACCTGATTCTTGAGAGAACCAGGGAAACGAATGCCAACAACAGAATCAACGTTATCAAATACGTTGTACATATAGGTGTTGATGTCTTGATGATGCTCGCGGCCAAAGACCTGATTCTACAAAGAACTGGGGAAACCAGTGCCAACAGCAGAATCAACCCGGTCAAATATGTCGTACAAGTTGACCCCGGGCATCTGGTCATGCCCGGGGTCAACTCCCTGATTGTATGCATCAAAGACTAAAGTATAAATCCTAGTGTGTCAACAAGTCCGTAGTTGTTATCGCTGCGGGAATATTATGAGGAAGGAACATAGTTTGAATATGAGTGGGTGCCCTTCCCCCAATTGTGATACCGCCTCTATGCATGCTACTTATCTATATATATATATATATATATATATATATATATATAAAAACATTACATGAACAATATTATAGCCTTACGTCAATCAACCAACGTTTCCATGCGTATTACCGCATCTTATCAAAGGCAGAACTAAACATTTTAGTTTTGCCTTTGATACGATGCGGTAGCAGGCATTGAAACGTAAGGCTATAATATTGTTTATGTCATTTTATAAATGCTCTACTTTGTATTGAGCACTCTTGAACAAATGGTTTTATGTTCACTTTATTAACATATTTGAACTTGATCAATTAATAAATATATATATATATATATATATATATATATATATATATATATATATATATATATATTAGTCTCGGAAATTTCCTAACCATTAAAACTATATAAAGAAAAACAAAACATTTTAGTCCCAAGTCGTTCGGTGGAAAACCACTTTTGTAGGTCAATTTACTTTTAGCAGTTACTATATTAGTTTGCTTCCAAGAATTTACGCTAGTCTTAACATTATTTAAGGGATCATCAGTTGTTTACCATATACATATGAGAAAGATAGATAGATAGATATGTAAAAATGTATGCATAATAATAAACATTTATATACATTTCACATAGAAATATTACACATATATGTGTATAGATTACAGTACATATACGTATATATGTATACACACAGTAAGTTTATATACAATGTACATTAGGGTCCTCCAAAGCTAACAATAGAACGTGACCACCTATATGTAACACGATGTAACTTTAATATAGATGTATATTATCATCATAACTTTTTTATCATTCAAAAGAAGAAACATAAAATAAACTACTGATGATTTTTTCAGCGTACGAAAATAATGAAGATGAGAAACTAAAAACGTGTGTACTTTTTATTTACGCCTTAAAACAACGTTCCTATGTAGTGACCAATTTTTATGCGCCAACACCCGTGTGTTTAATAAATCTAGCAAAAATCAAGTAATCGTCAGATTTTCACCAAATTTTCGATACTTATGCATTATTGGACTAATTTATTTTTAATATGCTTTTATTTTTCTAAAAATATATTAGGGAAAATATTTTTCTACGTGATTCCTACCCTGTTTTTCATTTTATGAAATCTGAAAAAAAATATTCTGATCGATCGAAATTTTTATGTTATATAAAGCAAAAGAGACTTAAAAAGCACATCAGATGTACCTTTTTTTTAATTGGTAAACTCTTTTTGGGTAAAGTATACGTGAATTCATAAATAAAAAGTGTAAAGTTTATTGTAAAAGATACCTCCACCGCTGTAGAAAAAATCGAATTTCTTACTAAAATCTCAAGATAAAGAACGGGTTCCTTTCCCAATTCGATAATTTAATGTCTGTATGAACTATTTTACTTCAAAACAACTTCATATATATATATACATATATATATATATATATATAAAATGAAAAAGGAAAAAAACCAAGAGATATTTTTTTATATATTCATCAACGTTTCGTCTTTACTGTAAGACTTCCTCAGGATGATAATTTGAAGAAAATGTCATGCAAGTACATCGAAATTTTGGGTTGATAAGGAAAAGTAGTAGCTGTGGCTACTGTGAGCGCTGAAGGAGAGTCCAGGCTGCGAGAAGTTAGTAGTGGCGAAGAATGAAATGAATATGGAAAGTTTGAGTGGGTACCATTAAGGAAGCAGTGAAAAAGGGAGGGGTGAGAGTATGAGTGAATTTGCTTTAGGGTGGGAGAGAGGAAATTATCATCCTGAGTAAGCTTTACAATAAAGACGAAACGTTGATGAATATATTAAAAAAATATCTCTTGTTTTTCCTTTTTCATTTTCCATTACGTCGGATTAATCTCATCCTTCCTTTCTCATATATATATATATATATATATATATATATATATATTAGTATTAGTATTTAATGTATTCACATAAAATGTTATAAGGAGATATAATTTTTTATGTGTCAATTTTCAGTATTTACTCCAACAGTGCTCGATACGTAAGTAGAGCTAGATAGTAAGCTATGAAAATATATTTATGGCAATTAAGTTACAAATACGCTCTCGCGTTTCATCCCCGGGGGGGGGTCTTCAGGCTAAAATGCATAAATATATTTTCATAACATTACTATATATATATATAAACTTTATTTTGGGGATATTTTAAAACAAAGAATTGAAAACGCATTTAAGCATCTTATGTAAAGTACGCTCATAATGATGACGTCATCGGTTTTGTGGTACGCTTTGGAGGTCCCTAATGTACATATGGACACATAGTGTACATTAACATACTAGATTGCGTATATACCCATATATGTATAAATACATATAACTTTTCCATACATACATCTAAATATTACATCATTATATATGTGTGCGAGAGAGTTTATGTGCGTGCACGTGTGTGCAGTCTTGTTGCTACGATTAGAATTGATAATGCATTAACAGGATTTGTTCCAAGTCTGCATGCAACCAATCTCTTTGAATAACGGCACACTAATGATATTTAATTTTCAAGCTCTGCTGATGGGATAACACGCAGGGAAAATTGGATTCATGCCATTCTTAAGGACATCGACAGGTTCGAATTAAATTAGAATTCTGCGAATAGATTTCCGGTTTATGTACCTATAAACATTCTATTTTCTCGAAATTGACTCCTTCTTTGCGTGTGTGCTTGAAGCATGTTGTAGTATGACAATTTTCCTTTTTTTATTTAGTCCTTGGCATTATTATAAAACTTGTAAAATATGTCACTACTTTTGTTTCATTACTTCAATATTTCATATATATATATATATATATATATATATATATATATATATATATATATATATATATATATAAAGTGTAGGTTTGTAATCCGAGGCAGAAGCAATGTGATATAGGTACCGGAAGGTGGAACAGATGAACAAAAATAAATGAGAAGAGAAAACAAGAATGAAATCTCAAATCAATTTATTAATATTTCACGTAAAACAGATTAAATACCAGAACAGTAAATAAAAAGAGGGTACTGCCAGGCAATTAAAAGTTCCGGAATAAGGTAAACTTGAATTTTCGAGAGAGATACCTCTCATTATCAAAAGACCAAAAATATGACCGAGTGGTCGAAAAAAGATGGACTGATGGGATCAACTGTTGAAGAAATACCGCAGAAAAATGAAAGTAGATACGCAGAAAAAAAATCAATATCAATTAATCCTATCGTAATTTATCTTAATATATTTATTTATTTATTATTTTAATATAATTTTATTATTTTTTATTTTAATTGATTTGTTTTCTTTTATCTTTTTTTTAAAATTCAATTTTAAATTTAAGCCGTTACGGGAAAACGAACGGCTAAGGGGAGATAACTTTGAGATCTAGAATCTGGTTAGAGTTAACACAGAACTGAAGAGCACTCGATTAAGTGAAAGAATAAAATAAGGTGCGAATCAAATTTAATTAGCATTCAATGTTCAAGCAAAGTACTTTACAGTCCTTAACTCATGAGTTTTCAAAGAAAATCTTCTCCTCAGAGGACCATTACCGCAATGAAATTACTGCAGGTAATGAAATTAAACTTTAAAAATATATTTTTAAAATTTACATAAAAATACATAAAAGTATATAAAACATCAAATATATCGGCCCAAAACATACTTTTTAGCTAAACTTATACAGTTCATCCAAGTCAAAAAGTTTAAAACAGCTTCAAGAAAGATATCAAAGTGGTTGATTAAAAACAATCCAGGTGGTGAATGGTATTCCAAAAACGAAAAAGTTTATATATATATATATATATATATATATATATATATATATATATATATATATATATATATTGTTGAATATAAGAGAAAACTCATGTCTAGATATCCTTTGGTAGATCCTTTCGATAGTCCGAATCAGGATCTTAGTTTCGGAGGGGAATTGGCTGATGAATTTACCATAGTTTAGAATTGTCTCCCAAGTACTTTCAGACCTAAACAATATTACAGTCTTACGTCAATCAAGCAACGTTTCGATGCTACCACATCGTATCAAAGACTGAATAAAATTAAAAAGCAAAAATTCATTTGCGGCTTTATTGCTCAATTTTCAAAATTCAAAAACTACTTCAAGGAACTATCTCATTTTCTATTATTTTTGCTTTTTCAACCAACTTGCAAGCGGAAAGGGCTAATCTACGCTAATTTGGTGGTTTTCATGAAAAAAAATCAACCAACTTGTAAGCAGAAAGGGCTAATCTACGCTAATTTGGTGGTTTTCATGAAAAAAAATCAACCAACTTGCAAGCAGAAAGGGCTAATCTACGCTAATTTGGTGGTTTTCATGAAAAAAAATCAACCAACTTGCAAGCAGAAAGGGCTAATCTACGCTAATTTGGTGGTTTTCATGAAAAAAAAATCAACCAACTTGTAAGCAGAAAGAGCTAATCTACGGGTATTTGGTGGTTTTCATGAAAAATATCCACCAACTTGCAAGCAGAAAGGGCTAATCTACGCTAATTTGGTGGTTTTCATGAAAAAAAATCAACCAACTTGTAAGCAGAAAGAGCTAATCTACGGGTATTTGGTGGTTTTCATGAAAAAAAATCAACCAACTTGCAAGCAGAAAGGGCTAATCTACGCTAATTTGGTGGTTTTCATGAAAAATATCAACCAACTTGCAAGCAGAATGGTTTAATCTACGCTAATTTGGTGGTTTTCATGCAAAAAGAAATACATGTTTATGGACAAAAAACTGATTTGTTAGGTATCCAAACCTATTCACGGATTTTCGCTATTCGCAAGTGTGTCTGGAACCTATCCCCCGCGAATAGCGGGGACCTACTATATATATATATATATATATATATATATATATATACATATATATATATACATATATATATATACATATAATATGTGTGTGTGTGAGGTTAGTGGGAGAGAATCCCAGCAGAGTGCTCGATTATTAAGCAAATTAAAAATTAGAGCGTAATATGTATTAATGTTTGTATTACAAAAGATCAGAACGATATCGGTACCATCGGTTTCAAATCCTAACAAAGGGGACTTATAAAGGCTTCGTCATCGGACTATTTTCAGCCTTTGTTTATGTCTCCTAAACAGACATAAACAGAAGCTGAGGGTAGTCTGATAAAGAGGCCTTTCATAGGTCCTCTTTGTTAGGATTTGAAACTAACGGTATCGATGTCGTTCTAATCTTCTGTGATACAAACAGTATATATATATATATATATATATATATATATGAGAGAGAGTGCCCGATTGATGGCGAGAATAAATGGAGATAGAAAGAGATATAGATAAATAGACAGACAGATGGGGAGGGGGTAAACTAGTTGCAATATAGGAAGAGACAGTTGCAGACAAGAATAAAATATTGTCTATTCAGCTGATCTTTTTTTAATTTGCGAGCGGCTATGTTTAAAAACAGCATCCCAATTTGAATAAACCCATTATCTGCATTTCCTTGTCTCTGTTCGTCCGCAAGCAATCTCGATCGCACGATGGAAACTGACCAGCTGCAACACGTAGATATAAACAGAATGAAACAAGCCGTTTTACCTTCCATGAAGCCTCTCTTATCAATGATTCATTAGATAAACTACCATATTTGGTCACATCATCTACATACTTCCCAAGTAGTGGTTCCACGCTTCCCCATATAGAAAGTAGATACATGTATATATTCTATGCTGGATCTAGGACAAAAGAGGCCCTAAGTTATAAGGTCTCTTATTTGAGCACTGAAAGAGGTAGGCCTAGACTGGTGGTCGAACATACATGCTCAGGAAATTTCGGAATAGTTCAGTTTTAGAAAAATGCATTTTAATCTATATTATTTAAACGCATTATATTACACACAAAAAAATCTCTCAATGTCGTTCCCCGTCGATTTAAAATTGCAGCATTCTTTGTCTAGCTCTCTACTAAGGTTTGCCCTCACCCTAAAACATCTGACTCCTATAACAGTAGCTCCTTACGCTTCAGTGGCAATATGATTTGTTTGGTGCAAAGAAAGTTTTTAAAAAGTAAAGAATAATACATAATACATATTTAAAGTCTTTTTTGCTAATAACAAGAGCCCTTCTTTAATTCTGTTTCCATACCACTGTCATGACCGTCTGCTTTGTGACACACTACCATAAACTACTAACTCTGTGACACACTACCATAAACTATTAACTCTGTGACACGCTACCATAAACTATTAACTGTGTGACACACTACCATAAACTATTAACTGTGTGACACACTACCATAAACTATTAACTGTGTGACACACTACCATAAACTATTAACTGTGTGACACACTACCATAAACTATTAACTGTGTGACACACTACCATAAACTATTAACTGTGTGACACACTACCATAAACTATTAACTCGGTGACACACTACCATAAACTATTAACTCTGTGACACACTACCATAAACTATTAACTCTGTGACACACTACCATAAACTATTAACTCTGTGACACACTACCATAAACTACTAACTCTGTGACACACTACCATAGACTATTAACTCTGTGACACACTACCATAAACTACTAACTCTGTGACACACACTACCATAAACTATTAACTCTGTGACACACTACCATAAACTATTAACTCTGTGACACACTACTATAAACTATTAACTCTATCATTATGAAAAATAAATTATCAAATTTAAACTTGCATCATTTACAAAGTAATCCATAATAATTTTTTTGATTACTAATAACAATAGCACATCCACGCTAATTTTGTGTCTGTGCCACTGAGCCACTGTCATGACTGTCTGCTTTGTGGCACACATACCATAGACTTTTAACTCTAGCATCATGAAAGAAAAATCAGGTTTAAGTATCAATACACATTAACCGTTTTTATTTGTTAATAACAATTCTTCCCCCTTTGTCAGAAACATTGCTTATGAAGTGTGAGGACTAAAGGACAAAATAAGGGAAGCGAGAGTTACGAGGCTACCGAAAGTAAACCCAAAGTCCACATTCTACTCTTAAAGTCCACTTTCTTCTTTCTTTATGGTAGTGCCCCACAAAAGAGACAGTCATGACAGTGGCCCAGTGGCACATCAACACAACTAGGGAAAGGGCTGCTTTGTAGTGTACTACCATATGCTATTAAAGAGAGTAGAAAGTGGACTTTGGGTTTAACTGTCGCTTCCCTTATTTTGTCCTTTAGTCCTCACATTCCATAAGCGATGTTTCAGACAAAGGGGGGAGAATTGCTGTTTTCTAGGTCAGAATCTTTCTATCTAGCCGTTATCGTCGGTTTTTCAAAACCTAAATGTAAAATTGCAGTATCGATGAACATTTCCCTAGTGGCTTGTGGTAGCAGAACTGGACTAGGTGATATAGTTCTTTCCAGTCCTGCTTATTGTTTTTCTTCGATATGATGTATTTTCTTGTTGTTTCTATTTTGATCTAACCACTTTCTTTTCTTTTGTCATTGTAAATATCTATTATAAATAAAAAAATTAATAAAAAAGAAGTATTTTTAGCTCCTAACATCAAGTGGCTTCATGCCTTGTCTGGAGCGACTTCCATAATTTTCTTTTTTAATTCTATCATTATATAAATACTATCGAATTTAAAATTGCACCACATAAACCAAACTATAGAAAGATGGGACCACTATATCCAATGGAGCACTGTACTTAATCACAACTAAGATCAATGGTAATTGCAGCACTATATATTCTACCGTCCAATGTGCACAACTTGAGATATATCATAGCTGCTAACGCAATCGGTATCAATCAGAAACTTGAAATCACTGATCGAAAAAGACACAATGGTAACCAAGTCCTTTACTACTGTTTTCAGACAGTGTTTACTTTTAATTATACAAAATGTGTTTGCAACAGCGTCTTTCTTCATAACAAGGTTCGGGAACAGATTCATTTGTACCCAGGAAAAAATAATTATTATGTCTTCACTTGCTAAATTTATTGTACTGTTCCAGATGACGCGCCTAATTTCCGTGACTTCGCGTCGACAACAATCGGGCAGGTCGCGGAAGCGCCCGAGAGTTGGCGAGACGAAAACGCCAAGCCTTAATAGAAGGCTTGCAGACGATAATATAAGACGAATAAATTCAAAGAAGAAATACATAGATAAAAAGATAAAAACCGAACAAACTGTGGGGTGGGGTGGGGGTCAAATGAACCATTTTCAATCAAATGTGTAGAAAGAAAAAAATGCTGGGGGGGGGGGGGTTTTGTCAATGTTTTCATTTTCATTTGTTTCGCTGTTTTTCTTTTTAGGCTTAGGGTTTATGGTTAGGGCTCCCGTTACGGTTTAAGGTTAGGGTTTATGGTTAGGGCTCACGTTCTTACCGATAGCCAAGCCCTGCATTCAAACTGCCAAGCTCTAACTGGAAGACTGGCAGACGTTAATATAAGACAAATAAATTCAAAGAAAAAATACATAAGTTAAAATCACTTTTTTTGTAAAAATGATGTTTTTTTAGGGGGGGGGGTAAAATTTTGTCAATGTTTTTATAAGTTAAAAGAAAGAAAAATATTATTATTCCGTCAGCGCTTGTGCGCTTCCGCGACATGCCCGATCGTTGTCGACGCGAAGTCATGGAAATTAAGCGTGTCATCTGGAACAGTACCAAATTTAACTACAGACCGAGTCGGCTTTTCGTCGATTCCCCTGATTTGATAATATGTACTATGATGTAAATATAATTTAATATTTTACTGAGGTATTTAACATTGGATTTACTCTTGAAGATTTTGTTTTGATTTGACTTGAAGATCCTTTTTTATTTACATTATTTTTGAAAAAGTAAAGGATGAAGGGTCAAAAGAAGGGAAGAAAAGGATGAGGAAAAGGTAAGAATAAGAAACGAATAAGAAAGAAAATGTGAAAGCAAGAAATAAATAAATAGAACAAAATGACCGTGGTTGTAGGGGGGGGGGGCTAAATTGATTGAAAAAGTTACAAAAAAAAGGAAGAAAAGAGGTTAAAATGTACAGAGGGCAAAAAGAAAAATAGAAAAGAAAAGGTTACAAAAGTTGAAGGAGTAGAATAATTTGAAAAGATGAAGCTAACAAAAGTGATGGGATGAAAGAAAGAAAGAAAGATCGAGTGGTAAGGGGAAGAAATAAAAATAAAAGTAAATAGAGAGAAAATGAAAAAGAAAGAAAGACAGACAGAAACGAAGGAACAAGGTAGAAAGTAAGAAGAAAGGGAAAAAGAAAAAGGAAAGAAAGGACAAAGGAAAGAGAGAAAGTAGAACTAAAGTGAAAGAAAGAAAGAAAACAATAAGGAAACTAAAAAGTAAAGAGAAAATAGAGACGAAGAAAGGAAAAATAAAAAGAATCTAGAAATAAAGAGAGAAAGAAAGGAAAAATACAAAGACTCTAGAAATAAAGAGAGAAAGAAAGGAAAAATACAAAGACTCTAGAAATAAAGAGAGAAAGAAAGGAAAAATACAAAGACTCTAGAAATAAAGAGAGAAAGAAATTAAAAATACAAAGACTCTAGAAATAAAGAGAGAAAGAAAGGAAAAATACAAAGACTCTAGAAATAAAGAGAGAAAGAAAGGAAAAATACAAAGACTCTAGAAATAAAGAGAGAAAGAAAGGAAAAATACAAAGACTCTAGAAATAAAGAGAGAAAGAAAGGAAAAATACAAAGACTCTAGAAATAAAGAGAGAAAGAAAGGAAAAATACAAAGACTCTAGAAATAAAGAGAGAAAGAAAGGAAAAATACAAAGACTCTAGAAATAAAGAGAGAAAGAAAGGAAAAATGCAAAGGCTCTAGAAATAAAGAGAGAAAGAAATTAAAAATACAAAGACTCTAGAAATAAAGAGAGAAAGAAAGGAAAAATACAAAGACTCTAGAAATAAAGAGAGAAAGAAATTAAAAATACAAAGACTCTAGAAATAAAGAGAGAAAGAAAGGAAAAATACAAAGACTCTAGAAATAAAGAGAGAAAGAAAGGAAAAATACAAAGACTCTAGAAATAAAGAGAGAAAGAAAGGAAAAATACAAAGACTCTAGAAATAAAGAGAGAAAGAAAGGAAAAATACAAAGACTCTAGAAATAAAGAGAGAAAGAAAGGAAAAATACAAAGACTCTAGAAATAAAGAGAGAAAGAAAGGAAAAATAAAAAGAATCTAGAAATAAAGAGAGAAAGGAAAAATACAAAGACTCTAGAAATAAAGAGAGAAAGAAAGGAAAAATAAAAAGATTCTAGAAATAAAGAGAGAAAGAAAGGAAAAATACAAAGACTCTAGAAATAAAGAGAGAAAGAAAGGAAAAATACAAAGACTCTAGAAATAAAGAGAGAAAGAAAGGAAAAATACAAAGACTCTAGAAATAAAGAGAGAAAGAAAGGAAAAATACAAAGACTCTAGAAATAAAGAGAGAAAGAAAGGATAAATAAAAAGAATCTAGAAATAAAGAGAGAAAGAAATTAAAAATACAAAGACTCTAGAAATAAAGAGAGAAAGAAAGGAAAAATACAAAGACTCTAGAAATAAAGAGAGAAAGAAAGGAAAAATACAAAGACTCTAGAAATAAAGAGAGAAAGAAAGGAAAAATACAAAAACTCTAGAAATAAAGAGAGAAAGAAAGAAAAAATACAAAGACTCTAGAAATAAAGGAAAAAGAAAGGAAAAATACAAAGAAAGTAAGAACGTGGAAAGTAAGACAGAAATAAAAATCAGGAATGTTAGAGATTAGGTGAAGATAACAAAAAAAAAGTGACAGAAAAAGAAAAGGGGTTAGGAATAAAGACGGGAAAGATAATTTTATAGGAGGAAAATAACAAAAGTGATAACGCCAAAAGAATAAAAGGAGGCTAACAATATTGGAGAGATGAAAGAAAAGTAACTAAGAAAATGATAGCAGCAAATGTATAGGAAATTTATAAGAGTCAAATAAAGAAAGAAATTACGTAACTACGAAGTGATTGGTGCAAGAGATAGGAGTGTTATAGAGGTAAATTAAAGAAAGTGGCTCATAAACTGATTGAATAAAAAATAAAATGGAAGTAACTACCAACGTTATTGGGGTGTAATAAAGAGAGACAAAAGTAACTACTAAAGTCATAGGGGTAATATAAAGAAAGAACGGAATCTACTAACAAAATCATGGGTGTAAACATATAGAAATAGTGTAAAATAACAAAATGGGGTAACTAAGCAAAGTGATGGGGGCAAAAAATATAGAAAAGTAATAGGGCCAAAATAAAGTAAGAAAAGAAGTAACTAACAGAGTGATGGGTGCAAAAATATAGAAAAGTAATGGGGCCAAAATGAAGTAAGAAAAGAAGTAACTAACAAAGTGATAGGTGAAAAAAATATAGAAAAGTAATAGGGCCAAAATAAAGTAAGAAAAAAAGTAACTAACAGAGTGATGGGGGCAAAAAATATAGAAAAGTAATAGGGCCAAAATAAAGTAAGAAAAGAAGTAACTATCAAAGTGATGGGGGCAAAAAATATAGAAAAGTAATAGGGCCAAAATAAAGTAAGAAAAGAAGTAACTATCAAAGTGATGGGGGCAAAAAATATAGAAAAGTAATAGGGCCAAAATAAAGTAAGAAAAGAAGTAACTAACAAAGTGATGGGGGCAAAAAATATAGAAAAGTAATAGGGCCAAAATAAAGTAAGAAAAGAAGTAACTAACAGAGTGATGGGGGCAAAAAATATAGAAAAGTAATAAAGCCAAAATAAAGTAAGAAAAAAAGTAACTAACAGAGTGATGGGAGCAAAAAATATAGAAAAGTAATAGGGCCAAAATAAAGTAAGAAAAGAAGTAACTATCAAAGTGATGGGGGCAAAAAATATAGAAAAGTAATAGGGCCAAAATAAAGTAAGAAAAGAAGTAACTATCAAAGTGATGGGGGCAAAAAATATAGAAAAGTAATAGGGCCAAAATAAAGTAAGAAAAGAAGTAACTAACAAAGTGATGGGGGCAAAAAATATAGAAAAGTAATAGGGCCAAAATAAAGTAAGAAAAGAAGTAACTAACAGAGTAATGGGGGCAAAAAATCTAGAAAAGTAATAGGGCCAAAATAAAGTAAGAAAAGAAGTAACTATCAAAGTGATGGGGGCAAAAAATATAGAAAAGTAATAGGGCCAAAATAAAGTAAGAAAAGAAGTAACTAACAAAGTGATGGGGGCAAAAAATATAGAAAAGTAATAGGGCCAAAATAAAGTAAGAAAAGAAGTAACTAAGCAAAGTGATGGGGGCAAAAAATATAGAAAAATAATAGGGCCAAAATAAAGTAAGAAAAGAAGTAACTAACAAAGTGATGGGAGCAAATATATAGAAAAGTAATAGAGCCAAAATGAAGTAAGAAAAGAAGTAACTATCCAAGTGATGGGAGCAAAAAATATTGAAAAGTAATAGAGCCAAAATAAAGTTAGAAAAGAAGTAACTAACAGAGTGATGGGGGCAATAATTATAGAAAAGTAATAGGGCCAAAATAAAGTAAGAAAAGAAGTAACTTACAAGGTGATGGGGGCAAAAAATATAGAAAAGTCATAGGGCCAAAATAAAGTAAGAAAAGAAGTAACTAACAAAGTGATGGGGGCAAAAAATATAGAAAAGTCATAGGGCCAAAATAAAGTAAGAAAAGAAGTAACTAACAAAGTGATTGGGGCAAAAAATATAGAAAAGTCATAGGGCCAAAATAAAGTATGAAAAGAAGTAACTAACAAAGTGATGGGGGCAAAAAATATAGAAAAGTCATAGGGCCAAAATAAAGTATGAAAAGAAGTAACTAACAGAGGCATGGGGCAAAAAATATAGAAAAGTCATAGGGCCAAAATAAATTAAGAAAAGAAGTAACTAACAAAGTGATGGGGGCAAAAAATATAGAAAAGTCATAGGGCCAAAATAAAGTAAGAAAAGAAGTAACTAACAAAGTGATGGGGGCAAAAAATATAGAAAAGTCATAGGGCAAAAATAAAGTAAGAAAAGAAGTAACTAACAAAGTGATGGGGGCAAAAAATATAGAAAAGTCATAGGGCCAAAATAAAGTAAGAAAAGAAGTAACTAACAAAGTGATGGGGGCAAAAAATATAGAAAAGTAATAGGACCAAAATAAAGTAAGAAAAGAAGTAACTATCAAAGTGATAGAGGCAAAAAATATAGAAAAGTAATAGGGCCAAAATAAAGTAAGAAAAGAAGTAACTAACCAAGTGATGGGGGCAAAAAATCTAGAAAAGTAATAGGGCCAAAATAAAGTAAGAAAAGAAGTAACTAACAAAGTGATGGGGGCAAAAAATATAGAAAAGTAATAGGGCCAAAATAAAGTAAGAAAAGAAGTAACTAACAAAGTGATGGGGGCAAAACAGATATGAAAGTCGTATGGGTAAAATAAAATGATAAAATGAAGTAACTCGCAATTTATTAGGTGTAAAAAAAGCTAGGAAAAGAATAAATGAAGTAACGAAAAAGTGATGGGTGAAATTAAAACGATAGAAATTAAATAATGAAAGAAATGGAGTATCTAACAAATTAATATTGCAAAAAAGATAGGAACATGATAGGGGTAAAAGAATGTACGAAAGCAAGTAATGTGGGTAAAACAAAAAAAAGAAATAACGTAACTGAACAAGGGGTAGAAGTAAAATAAAGAAAGTAACTAGAAAAACAATTTGGCAAATATATTGGAAAGTGATGGGGGTTAAAAGAAAGAAAGAAAGAAAGGTTGAAACTAATAAAGTAATAGCAGCAAATATATAGGAAACTGATAGGAGTAAAAAAGAGAGAGAGGAAGTAATTTACAAAGCGGTGGGCAAAAATATAGGAATGTGATGGGGGTTAAAAGAAAGGTCGAAACTAATAAAGTGGTAGCAGCAAAAAAGAATAGGGAAATGCTAAGAGTAAAATGAATAAAGGAATAAACTTGTGAAGTTATAACAAAATATAGGAAGTAACTTATAAAGTTATGGGAGCAAAAAATTATAGGAAAATAATAGGGATAAAATAAACAAAGGAAGTAACTTATACAGTGATGTAGGCAAAAAATTATAGGAAAATGACAGGGTAAAATAAATAAAGGAAGTAACTTATAAAGTAATGTAGGCAAAAAATTATAGGAAAATAATAGGAGTAACATAAATAAAGGAAGTAACTTATAAAGTGATGGGGCAAAAAAATTATAGGAAAATGATAGGAGTAAAATAAATAAAGGAAGTAACTTATAAAGTGATGGGGCAAAAAAATTATAGGAAAATGATAGGAGTAAAATAAATAAAGGAAGTAACTTATAAAGTGATGGGGCAAAAAAATTATAGGAAAATGATAGGAATAAAATAAATAAAAGAAGTAACTTATGAAGTGATGGGGCAAAAAAATTATAGGAAAATGATAGGAGTAAAATAAATAAAAGTAACTATCAAATTGATTGGGAAAAATAAGGAAATAAATGAGTAACAGAAAAGTGATGGAGCAAAAAGATTGTGATGGTATAGCATTAAATATATAAAGAAAAGAAGTACCTTATAAAGTCAATGAAATGAAAGTGATAGGGACTTTGAAAGTCAAATTCTTAAAGCCGTCCAACGTAAAAAGGACTTAAAACCGGATATTATTATTATTATGATGGTGATGATGATTGACAAAGTTGAGGAAATAAAATGACTAACAAAATGATGTGTGCAAAAAATATAAGAAAGTGAGGGTGTAAAGAAAGGAATTTTGTTAGTAAAATTATAAGAATGTAAACATTTTAAAAAGTGTAGCGTGCAAATATGTGAGAGACGGTGAACAAATACTTGCGAAATAAAATATATAGGAACGCAGATAAATAAAATGATGTGGGAGCAAAAGTACAGGGAGAAAAAGAGTGAGAAATGAAATGTCTAGAAAATAAGAATGGATAACATAATTTGATAGAAAGTGGTTAACAAATTGATGGGAGTAAAGGGAAAAGGAAAACAATATGATAGAGGGGTGAAACAAAAGGAAGATAGAATAAAATGACGGGTAAAAGAAAGAAAGAATAGAAAAGGTAAAGAAAGTCAGAAAGAGCAAGATAATTTTATAAAAAATAGCTAACAAAATGGCTGTTGTAAAAAGGTAAGAAGTTAAGAAAATGGTAAAAATGAAAGAAAACTAATATGCTGAGAAAGTGATGGGGGTAAAAAAAGAAAAAGCTTAAAAAGTGAGAGAAGTAATAGAAAGAAAAGGAATAAACTTAGAAAGTGACAGGGCAAGAGAAAGAAAGGTAAAAGCTAATAACGTGATAGGGGTAAAAAAAGAAAGGAATGAGTTAATAAAGTAATGGGTGTAAACGAAAGAAAGAAATAAGCTGATAAAGTGATAGGGGCAACAGAAAGAAAGGTAAAAGCTAATAAAGTGATAGGGGCAAAAGAAAGGAAGGAATAAGCTGATAAAGTGATAAGGGGAAAAGGAAGGAATACGCTAATAAAGTGAAAGGGGCAAAAGCAAAATAAATAAGCTGATAAAGTGATAGGGGCAAAAGAAAGAAAGGAATAAGCTGATAAAGTGATAGGGGCAAAAGAAAGAAAGGAATAAGCTGATAAAGTGATAGGGGCAAAAGAAAGAAAGGAATAAGCTGATAAAGTGATAGGGGCAAAAAAAAAAGAAAGGAATAGCTGATAAAGTGATAGGGGCAAAAGAAAGAAATAAGCTGATAAAGTGATGGGGGCAGCAGAAAGAAAGTAATAAGCTAATAAAGTGATAGGGGCAAAAGAAAGGAAGGAATAAGCTAATAAAGTGATCGGGGCAAAAGAAAGGAAGGAATAAGCTGATAAAGTGATATGGGGCAAAAGAAAGAAAGGTAAAAGCTAATAACGTGATAGGGGCAACAGAAAGAAAGGAATAAGCTAATAAAGTGATAGGGGCAAAAGAAAGAAAGAAAGAAGCTGATAAAGTGATAGGGGCAAAAGGAAGAAATACGCTAATAAAGTGAAAGGGGCAAAAGCAAAATAAATAAGCTGATAAAGTGATAGGCGCAAAAGAAAGAAAGGAATAAGCTGATAAAGTGATAGGGGCAAAAGAAAAGAAGGAATAAGCTAATAAAGTGATAGGGGCAAAAGAAAAGAAGGAATAAGCTGATAAAGTGATAGGAGCAAAAGAAAGAAAGGAATAAGCTGATAAAGTAATAGGGGCAACAGAAATAAAGGAATAAGCTAATAAAGTGATAGGGGCAAAAGCAAAAGAAATAAGCTGATAAAGTGATAGGGGCAAAAGAAAGAAAGGAATAAGCTGATAAAGTGATATGGGGCAAAAGAAAGAAAGGTAAAAGCTAATAACGTGATAGGGGCAACAGAAAGAAAGGAATAAGCTAATAAAGTGATAGGGGCAAAAGAAAGAAAGAAAGAAGCTGATAAAGTGATAGGGGCAAAAGGAAGAAATACGCTAATAAAGTGAAAGGGGCAAAAGCAAAATAAATAAGCTGATAAAGTGATAGGGGCAAAAGAAAGAAAGGAATAAGCTGATAAAGTGATAGGGGCAAAAGAAAAGAAGGAATAAGCTGATAAAGTGATAGGAGCAAAAGAAAGAAAGGAATAAGCTGATAAAGTGATAGGGGCAAAAGAAAGAAAGGACTAAGCTGATAAAGTGATAGGGGCAAAAGAAAGAAAGGAATAAGCTGATAAAGTGATAGGGGCAAAAGAAATAAAAAAAGAAGCTATGAAAGCGAAAGTGAAAAAGAGAGAAATATATAATGTAACACAATGATAGGTGTAAAATAAATAAATAAATAACAAAGTAACTGTGACAGAATAAAGAAAAGAATGAACTAACCAAGTGTCAGAATCAAAAAAAATTACATCAGGTGCAAATGAAAGGACTAAGCTAATAAAGTAGTGGAGATAAAAGAAGTAAAAAAGAAACTGGCAAAGTAACAGGACAAAAGAAAGAAAGGAACTTAGAGATTTATGGACGATTCTAAAAATGGTATTTCAAAATTAAGACTGACAGACCAACGAAAATGCTACTTCAAATTTAAGGGTGGCGGACTGACCAATGCACAGACAGAGCCTCTATTAGAGATTTATGGACGATTCTAAAAACGGTATTTCAAAATTAAGACTGACAGACCAACGAAAATGCTACTTCAAATTTAAGGGTGGCGGACTGACCAATGCACAGACAGAGCCTCTATTAGAGATTTATGGAGGATTCTAAAAATGGTATTTCAAAATTAAGACTGACAGACCAACGAAAATGCTACTTCAAATTTAAGGGTGGCGGACTGACCAATGCACAGACAGAGCCTCTATTAGAGATTTATGGACGATTCTAAAAACGGTATTTCAAAATTAAGACTGACAGACCAACGAAAATGCTACTTCAAATTTAAGGGTGGCGGACTGACCAATGCACAGACAGAGCCTCTATTAGAGATTTATGGAGGATTCTAAAAATGGTATTTCAAAATTAAGACTGACAGACCAACGAAAATGCTACTTCAAATTTAAGGGTGGCGGACTGACCAATGCACAGACAGAGCCTCTATTAGAGATTCATGGACAATTCTAAAAATGGTATTTCAAAATTAAGACTGACAGACCAACGAAAATGCTACTTCAAATTTAAGGGTGGTGGACTGACCAATGCACAGACAGAGCCTCTATTAGAGATTTATGGACGATTCTAAAAACGGTATTTCAAAATTAAGACTGACAGACCAACGAAAATGCTACTTCAAATTTAAGGGTGGCAGACTGACCAATGCACAGACAGAGCCTCTATTAGAGATTCATGGACAATTCTAAAAATGGTATTTCAAAATTAAGACTGACAGACCAACGAAAATGCTACTTCAAATTTAAGGGTGGCGGACTGACCAATGCACAGACAGAGCCTCTATTAGAGATTTATGGACGATTCTAAAAACGGTATTTCAAAATTAAGACTGACAGACCAACGAAAATGCTACTTCAAATTTAAGGGTGGCGGACTGACCAATGCACAGACAGAGCCTCTATTAGAGATTTATGGAGGATTCTAAAAACGGTATTTCAAAATTAAGACTGACAGACCAACGAAAATGCTACTTCAAATTTAAGGGTGGCGGACTGACCAATGCACAGACAGAGCCTCTATTAGAGATTCATGGACAATTCTAAAAATGGTATTTCAAAATTAAGACTGACAGACCAACGAAAATGCTACTTCAAATTTAAGGGTGGTGGACTGACCAATGCACAGACAGAGCCTCTCTTAGAGATTCATGGACAATTCTAAAAATTGTATTTCAAAATTAAGACTGACAGACCAACGAAAATGCTACTTCAAATTTAAGGGTGGCAGACTGACCAATGCACAGACAGAGCCTCTATTAGAGATTCATGGACAATTCTAAAAATGGTATTTCAAAATAAAGACTGACAGACCAACGAAAATGCTACTTCAAATTTAAGGGTGGTGGACTGACCAACGCACAGACAGAGCCTCTCTTAGAGATTCATGGACAATTCTAAAAATGGTATTTCAAAATTAAGACTGACAGACCAACGAAAATGCTACTTCAAATTTATGGGTGGTGGACTGATCAACGCACAGACAGAGCCTCTCTTAGAGATTCATGGACAATTCTAAAAATGGTATTTCAAAATTAAACATGACAGTCGAAAACAGGCCATTTTAAATTCAAGAATGACAGAGTGATCGGCGGACAGACTCTTACCGAGATTTGTGTATAATTCTAAAAATGCTATCTCACAATTAAACGTGACACTGTGACAAACCTAAACATAACCGACTGACTGGATGTACAAAAATGATTGAGAATGAAAGGAGGGGATAATTCTGATTTACTTCTATAATAATGTTCAGTAAAAGTTCATTAAGTCAAACTCTGTTTTCATCGAATTTTCAAAGAGAAGGGTGAAGGTGAACTGATGGGACAAAAACATAAAATTAGAAAACCTGTCTTTTTTTTTTTTTTTTTTCAAAAATATAAATTGAAAATTGAATTGCCGAAAATATTTGCATGAAATACTTCATTTTTTCAAAATGGTGACAGCTACTAATAGGAAGAAATTAGTGGGAATGAGTTTTAGGAAAGGGGATAAGGGAGAGGAGAGGAAATAGAAGAGAGGAGGAGTAGTCAGAGGAGAGGATTTAAGGAAGTGGTAAAAGGAGAAGGAGGAAGGGATTTAGGAATAAAAGAAGGTGGGGAAAAGAAGAGAAGTAGTCGGAGGAAGAGATTTAGAGGAGGTGGTGGGAGGCAGGGATTACAGGAAGTAGTGAAAGCAGAAAGGAGGAAGAGGGAAGAGTAGGGAAGTGATTAAAGCAGAAAGGAGGAGGGATAGTCGGAGAATGGGATTCGGCGGAAGTGATGAAAGGAGGAGGGGTAATCAGGTGGGGGGGGGGGCTTTTAGGGAAGTGGTGAAAGCAGAAAGAAAGAGTTGTAGGCGAAGGAGGTGATAGACAAAAGTGATGAAAGCAGAAAAGAGAAGGAAGAGGAATAATTGAAAGGAAAAAAAATTAAGGAAGAAGATTGGGAAAGAGAAATAGAAAAGGAGAGTGATGAGAAAAAGAAGTTACGAGAACGATAGAAGTAGGAGAACAAGTGGTAGACGTAGAGACTGAAGAAATAAGAAAAGGAAGGAAAGAAAAGAAAATAATTAGGAGAGATACGTAAATGATGGGGAGAAGAGATTAAAAAATGAAAAAACGATGTAGAAAAATTGGGTGGGAAAATGAGGAGAAAGAAGAGAAAGAAAATGAGTGTCATGAGTAGCAGAAGGAGAAAGTGTAATAAAATGAGTAAAAGAAGGAAGAGAAGGAGAAAGTATAATAAAATGAGTAAGAGTGGAAGGAGGAGAAAGTGTAATAAAATAAGTGAGAGTAGGAGGAGAAGGAGAACCGAGTGTAATAAAATTAATAGGAGTAGTAAGAGAAGCAGAAAGTGTAATAAATTGAGTAAGAGGAGAAAGAGAAAGTGTAATAAAATAAGTAACAGTAGGAGGAGGTGGAGAAAGGGTAATAAAATGAGTAATTGTAGGAGGCGAAGCGGAAAGTGTAATAAAATAGGTAAGAGTGGGAGGAGAAAGAGAAAGTGTAATAAAATGAGTAAAAGTAGGAGTAGAAGGAGAAAGTGTGATAAAATGAGTAAGAGGGGGAGAAGTGGAAAGACAAATTAAAAGTAAAGGAGAAGGTGAAATGTGGAGGATATTAAATATGTAGGAAAGCAGGAGGAGAGAAAGGAAATACATAGGAACGGAAGGAGTATTGATTTACTCCTCTCCAGGAGTTAGGCACGAGGCCAGTTTTTATTTTACTCCCACAAGTAAGATGTGACTCAAGGTCGGGTCGGGAAAGTGGGGTTTAAAAATTACCTGGGCAGCCCGTTGGCATTCCCCGGTAGGGGCGCCTCAGGCAGTAAGCAATAAACTTACTCCTCCCCAAAGAGAGGAGGCGAAGCCTGGGAAGGTGGACCTCCTAGAACTGCACAGGACAGACCCATAGATTGGCGTAAATCAAGCCCCGAAGGCCAAGACAATACCAGTCTATGGGATGCAGTATCCATCGGAACAGATACTACACTTTGATCATAGCCAAAAGGCCAAGAACTATCATAGGAACGGAAGGAGTATGGGAAATACAAAAAGTAAGAGAAGAGAGAGCGGTAAGAAGATAAGTAGTATAGAACTGAGTAATGGGGAGAGTGCACAAAATACTGAGGAAAGAAAATAAGTATAGGAGTAAGGTAAAGATAATAAGGAGGTGGAATTGAAAGAATACAGTAAAATTCAGAAAAAATGAGATACTGTTTCTACACTTTTTATCCTTACACAATCTTCTTTACACTAAATGAGTCTAATTTGCTAGTTTTTTTCCGAAAATTATCATTCCGGCAAGGAAGATTATTACAATGAAGATAATTTTAAATAGTGCTCCAAGAACCTCAGGAGTAAGTGGCGAGGGGATCAAATGTTTAAGAGCAAAGGAAATAAAATAATAATGAAAAGAAGGAGGAGTACGTGAAAGATAATTAAGATAGAAATGAGAAATCAAGAGAAAACGAGTAAAATTTAGAAAAAATGAGATATTGGTTCTAAAAAAATGTATCTTTGTAGCATGTTCTTTACACTAAATGAGTTTGATTCATTAGTTTTTTTTTTCCAAAATAATTCTTCCAGCTAGGAAGATTATTATAATGAAGACAATTTTAAATAATGTTCTAAAAGCCTCAAAATGTAAGGAAGATAATTTTTTTTTAACTTAAAGGTTAAAATATTGGTAATATCTTACATTTTGAGCTTTCTTTTTTTATCATCTCTTTCTGACTCGTACCTTATTATTTTTTTTTTTTTTTCAAAATTTCAACTAAAATGACATTAATGAATCCCGGGCTACGCCGGGTAGAGACAGATAGTTTAATATATTTTAAACTAGCTGGTTTTGCCGGCTAACTATCGCTTTGCAACATTCGCTACTTGAAAACTTAATTTAAAATAATAAACATTTTTATTCATAACGTTGTTGTAAACACCAGAAAAAATCTTTCTCATTTATTCATATAGATAGGGAAACATTAAAAGTTTTTATTTGACTGTAAAGAAAGGAAAAGAAATAAATCAATTTACATTTTTCACTTGCAATTTAGAAATAGATCCTGAAAATCAAGTCAGTCCTTCTAAAGAAAGGAACATTTGAACACAAATACTAACTATTTGTCCATGAAATAAAAAATATTGTGAAACAGAAGTATTTGTTGTATTAAAATTAAAACAATCATTGTAATTTTAATGAAAAATAATAGTTAATTAATAAAACGTCCTTTTGCAAATATGCAGATTAGTTAACCTTGCAATTGATATCGGATATACATAAGCAGTATATGAAGATAAAAATGGAAAAGCGGAAGATCTTCGAGCTCAACGTTTCGCCCAACTGTTACTTGGGCTTTATCAAGAGCGAACGAAAAATGCTAAAAATGACAAAAGTAAGCGTCGTTGATGAATTGTGACCGTGTCTAGGTTTAGCAAGTTGCATATATATTAAATTTTGAGAAAATCAAAAATAATATATGCTTTTTTTATTTAAAATAGACATGCATGAATTTAAGATGAAATAAATGTTTCTTTTAAAGAAAAAAACATAAATCGTTTTTGGCTTTCTCAAAATGGGGTATTAAAATGCATAAAAATATTTATTTAAAACAGTGTCAATATTTCTTATATATATATATATATATGTAGTTTGCCTGAAGCATTGTTTATTATTATATAGAAATGTGATACTTAGAAGACAATACAATGCAGAGGTGTGACGGATAGACACAAGTTGGAGCAAATAAGACATATAATGGTGGAACAAATTAAATAGTTTCACCCTTAATACAATGTATATATACATATATATATATATATATATATATAATTTTTTTTCACAAACACACATATATCTGTCTATCTACACAATGTTACAATGTTATGTAATACCTGTATCAAGATGGTCTGGTGGAAACTCTGTATGATATAATATTTCGAGAACTCTTCCCTTCTTTAGAACCGTGCTCAACTCAAGTTCAAGCGTGCATATATATATATATATATATATATATATGACTAGATGAAAGGATAAAACATCCGACGGTATAAGATTAGCATTTTTTGTTCGCTCTTGATAAAACTGGGCCCAACTTTTATGTAGAGTTGAATTAACTTAAAATAGGACTTTACAGTTAATGTGAGAACTGGGCCCAACTTTTGCATGTATTTGTTTACAGGGCCAATGTAATCTTTCAAGCCTCTATTTTAACAATTTAACTGTATATGAAACTAAAACTAAAACAACATTAATGAATCCCGGGCTACACCGGGTATGGACAGATAGTTAAATATATTTTTAAATACATAAAGGGCCAATACAATCTTTGTTGCCCCTCTTTTAACAATTTTTTTTCAAGGCAAGATAAATATCTGTAATCAGATATACCCCAGGTCCCCTCATGAGAAACTATGAATAAATAAATAAATAAATAAATAAATATTCATGGATCCAATAAAATCCTTTTTTCTAGTACCTTTTTTTTTTTTTGATCTCTTGAGACTTTTCTCTCAGATTGTTCGTCTGTGAAGAAGAATAACCGTGTCGTCACTCCCCCTCCCCCATATCAGGGGGCAGGGCAAACCGAAGCAAAAAAAGAAAGTGACAAGAATCAAAGTACCGAAATAATGCCAGAAAGAAAAAAGAAGATCACAAAAGACTTTTTTTTTTTCTTACAGTGGCTCTAGTGTTAAACCATCCCCAACCAAACTATCTTCCTACCCCAGCCATCACGCCAAATAAACCCTTAACTCCCAACCGCCTCCAGCTTCATCATTATTCATCTTCATCTTTTAAAGCATCCTAAGTGGAGAAACATATACTAACTGACTAGATATACTCTGACTTTTCAACTCTCAACAGAAATTTAAAAAAAAAAATAAGACTCCCCTTTCTTCTTACTCATAGAAAGTAAAGTAAAAAAAAAAAAAACTAATAAAAACGCTAAAAAAGTACAGTAAAAAGAAAATAGAACAAAAACATTAGGGTTAACTACTTTACTAGAGAGAAGAATGAGGAGTTAGGGCAGGGGCGGGCAACCTCCGGCCCGCGGTCCACATCCGGCCCGCGAAGGCTTAGCATCCGGCCCACCACCTTGCTATGCTTTAATATTGCAATCCGGCCCACAGACCTCCCAGTAAAACTCATATCATTTTCTGACATAGACGTAAAAGTAGGTTTCAATTAAGATTTACAGTTGGATGAAAATGTATAAATATCAGCGAGCGATGATGCATGTATATTTCATTTTTCTGTAACTATTAATTTCGAATCCTTGGCCTGAGATAAAAATAGAAAAAGAGAAAGAGAGAGGCAAAGAGGAAACGAGAGACGATGAAAGGGCATGAAAATATAACCTATCTGAGGTGTGTCAAAACGAATGCTGGATCAACTTGCTACTTCCCCCGTCATTATTTTTTATGATTCCAAAATGGCTCTTCGTCGGCGCCTTTTATAACATCGCATACAGAGGGCTCTTGAGAAAAAATATCAGATTTGTAGAGTGTTCAATGCAATTTTTGTACAATTTATTCATGTAAACAAAATATAGTAATTCTGAGATTTCGTTTTTCACTCCGGCGCGCGATCTCCTTCCAAAAGTCTCATCTGGCCCTCACTCTGAAAAGGTTAGGGTTTTAATTGAAACTTTGAAAAGTTTTTGTCTTTGTTTTTTAAGGGTTGAATTCAAAGAAAAGTAAAAGCAAATATTCAAAATGGCTTAAGAAACATCTGTTTTAGGAATGTGTTCTCTGTCTGTTCCCTTTTGCAAAAAGTCACATGTTTCAATTTGCATACGAATAGAATTACTTACTAGACACTATCCTCGAGTGTCTTCGGCCTCTCTTTATAAATGTTTGTCAGGACAATCTGGCATACGGATAATTCACCCTACAAGTAAACCCTGGCCAAATATTCAAAATAACATAGTATTCAGAGCACACAGCTATACACTTGCTCATACGAGGAATAGTGCACCTTCTCCTAGTAATGTTACATCAAGTAACACCACATAGCTGGATACTCCGCCAGACTAGATGAATTCTTGTCCTGGAATCCGGTAAAACCAAGAAATACATACTAAAACACGCTTAACTGGTCAATTGGGAAGAGCAAAATTATGTTCTTCACTTCTTTACTAACTCAATGTTTGAGTAATAAGGGAGAACTTTAATAGAATATTCGAATATTTATGTATCTCATATAGAGATCAAGTGTTAGCCCCAGGAAGGGGCCCTTGATTTCTGAGAACTTCGACTGAAGTAAAATGAAACAAAAAGGTAAACACCATAACTTTTAATGGTATATAAATAATAATAATTATAGTAGTAATAGTAATAATAGTAATAATAGAAATAGTAATAATAATAATAGTAATAGTAATAATAGTAATAATAGAAATAGTAATAATAATAATAGTAATAATAGAAATAGTAATAATAATAATAGTAATAATAATAATAGTAATAATAGAAATAGTAATAATAATAATAGTAATAGTAATAATAGTAATAATAGAAATAGTAATAATAGAAATAGTAATAATAATAAGAGTAATAACAGAAATAATAATAACAACACAGTGAAGTGAAAAGTGCAAGATAAACTGTCCCTTCCCCCCCCCCACACACACACACATGCTTGTGATGACATCAGTCTCGGCTGGTACCACACAAAAACTGTCTTGAAGGGTGAAGGAGGATGAAAGACCGAGAAAAGCACCAACCACACCTCCACTGGGAAGGGTGTTGAGAGTACTGATACCTTGGGGAAACTTATTATCACTCACATTTCAGAGAAGACGAAAGGTTATTTGCTCGCGAGAAATCAATGGTAACGGCTGTTAAGAAAACGCAAAGTTATTTGCAATGGTTATCGAAAGAGGTGGCGAATTCTGGAAATCTGGGAGACTTGTTGTCACTCGAACTCCAGGGAACACCACTTGTTATTTATTACCAGCAAGCAATCACAGATAATAATTTGTGTGAAAACTGTTAGCATATAATATAATAATAATAATATTAATAATAATAATAATAATAAAGAAATAAAACACCGTCAAATCGTAGATTTTGCCGTTCCAGAAGATTAAGGAGGTAAAAAAAATTGAGCAAATGCATGGAAAAAAAAAATATTTAAAAAAAATCCTTGATGCGTTAACCGACCTACCTAACCAACGAATTCGAACAATTCACAGGTAAGCTGCTATAGAAAAAAACCAGAAAGAACATGAATTCAAAAAGAACTCATGTCAACTTCAAAATAAAAAAAAATCCCAAATTTAGAGGGAGCATAGAGGAGATATCTCTTCTGCTTTGTGATTGGAGAAAAAAAGAGAGCGATTCTAATGTTCCTCTCCTTTTTTAACATGCTGTATGGCCTTGTTAGAGGCCAGAAATAAAGAATAAAAGAGAGGAATTGAGTAAACAAATACATTGACAAATAACAGTAATACAAAACATATACAAATGACAGGGTTACCAGCGAAACTGTTCGGTCCAACTGTCAGGGCTGTCTGCTGGAATACTGATTCCCTTAAGATCAGTACCTGCTGATAATTATAGCTGGAAGAGTTCATGCATGTGTGGGCGAATTAACATCATACGCTCCGGCATCATTACTTGACATTTAGATCCATTCATTTTTTGCACATGTACTCTGTGACTTTGTGTTCATATGATCTTTAAAGATCAATATCATATTGTTTTTCTTTTCTTTTACACCTACGCCAATCTAAACCAGGGCTACCATCTTCCTCGGTGCATTTGTTATATAATAGCAGAAAGTCAAAGGTCCAAAATCTATTAGCTTATAAATGAATGTAAAAGATTCAACTGGATTTGAACCCGGTTCGTATAGCACTACTCCCATATATTCTAACTTGTATGCCCCTTATATACCACACCGCGCTAGACCGGTATTGTCTTGGCCTTCGGGTCTTGATTTCTGACAGTCTATCGGTCTGTTCTGTGCAGTTATAGGAGGTCTACCCTCCCAGGCTTTGCCTTCTCACCCTTTGAGAAGGGGTTAGTTTATTGCTAATCGCCTGAGGCGCCCCTACCATGGAAGGCCGACGGGGCTGCCCAGGCAATTTTTAATGGCCAGAGTCCTAAAATTCTCGAGCGCTGATTTTTCAAATCCCACTTTCCCGACCTTGTGTCACATCTTACCTTGTGGGAGGAAGATAAATAAAACCACACCGCGCTTTGCGATAACAATGGAAATATAATAGCAAGACGAATGCACGGGCCAAGATTTATTTGTCGAGTTGTAAGATATGTGTACGCACTGCACTGCACACTGTATGTGCATTGTCCTGCAGTTTAATCAGGTGTGAATGCAAATTATATTGCACAGTGGTTAGGTGCATACAGTTAGACTTTCTTTGGAAGCAAGAAGATGGAAACGTGCAGATATATGCGAGCTTGAATATTATGCAAATGTACTCTTCCATTGCTATGGACATGAAGATATTTGGATAGACAGTGTCTGAATCAAAATAGAAACCTTATTAATACAGACATAGATCAAATCATGAATGCTCTTCTGCCTTTTTATTGCTTTATTTATATTAGTTCATTTTAACTGACATTATACAAAATCAAAGTGAATAGTCATATTGAAAAGTATCGCAATTCATTTTCTCTTTCATATTTATTTTTTACTTATATATATATACATATATATATATACATATATATATATACATACATATACATATATATATATATACATATATAAATATATATATATATATATATATATACATATATAAATATATATATATACATATACATATATATACATATATAAATATATATATATATATGATATACATATACATATATAAATATATATATATATATGATATACATATACATATATAAATATATATATATATATGATATACATATACATATATAAATATATATATATATATATATATATGATATACATATACATATATAAATATATATATACATACATATATATATATAAATATATATATACATATATGAATATATATATATATATGATATACATATACATATATATATATACATATATATATATATATGTACATATATATATATACATATATATATATATATATGATATACATATACATATATAAATATATATATATACATATATATATTACTAGATGTACTTACCTAGTGTTGCCATGATGCAGTTAAATCATTTTAGTTTTTAATTTTTCTCATACAGAAAAAGAAAAAGAAAATTTTTTGTTGTAAACAAGAGAAATCTTTTTATATCGTTAATTGAAAAATGTGAGTTATTCCCCTTGCTGATTTTGATTTTTTTTTTTTTTTTTCGGACATAATTGAAAAATGTTACATATTACCAGATCTCCGGACGGGACTACATTATCTTTTAAATGAACTGTAGTGAAGTGCGTTGTTATAGTGCCACTAACATTGCACAACAATAACAAATGAAAAGGTGCTTATCAGAATCCAACTTAAATGCTATTTAGATCCAACTTTTAAAGCCTCGCAAGATAAGTGTCTATGTTAGCTATATATAAATATTTGAGAGACAGAAAGAGGAAAAGGAGTGTTGGTTGAATGTATGTGGTTTTGATATTCTTTATATAAAGCATCGCTTCTCTTTAACATTCATAGTATACTTGTAATCAGCATATGTACATGCAGACATAGAGAGAGAGAGAGGGGGAGGGAGGAGAAAGAAAGAGAAGAGAAAGGGGAGATTATCGGTTGATATTGCTGTTGTTGGCCTCTTATCAATATGAGAAATACGAGAGAGAGAGAGAAAGACAGACAGATAGAGTGAGAGGGGAGAAAGAAAGAGAAGAGAAAAGAGATAGAAACAGAGCAATAAACCAAGAGAGAGAGACAGACAGACAGTAAAAGAGAAAAGTAATATATAAGAAAAAGGTTGTTGACAGTTGCTATTGTTGTTGGTCGCTCTTCCATCTGTGAAATACTAGAGAGACAGAGCAGGAGCGATAGAGCAAGAGGGAAAGACAGACGGACAGACAGACAGTACCTGAAGACATAGAGTGAGAGAGAGAGAGGGAGAGAGGGAGAAAGAAAGGGAAGAAAAAGGGGAGATTATCGGTTGATATTGCCGTTGTTGGCCTCTCTTCCATCTGTGTAATACTAGATAGAGAGAGAGAGAGAGAGACAGACAGACAGTAAAAGAGAAAAGTAATATATAAGAAAAGGGTGATTGACGGCTGCTATTGCCGTAGCCGGCCTCTCTTTCATATATGAAGTCCACTTCTTTTTACTTTCATTTTGTCTTTTCTGCCCATGTCTGGAACTCCGGTAGCCTTTATTACTGCCGCATATCACTGGGCTGTCAAAGCGCAGATTCCCCAACCGAGTGCAGGGCCCTCTTCCTCCAAACCCCCACACTAGCCGAGCCACCTCGGGCCCCCTCTCAGCCCCATTCCTTCCAACGGATAATGAAATAAACATTGATTTGCAAGGATGCCAACGTGCAGGGTCAAGAGTACAACTTTGTCAAATTACGAGATACATTCATCTGCATTTGCCGCTCCAAATCTATGTGACAGGGAAAGTGCGGTGCGGATGCCTCGTACTGCTGCGCCCATCTGGATGGTAGCCAAGGGAAACGCCACCGGCTCCGAATGTGCAATCGCTTTTCATTGGCTCCGTCCTCTCCTGAAATCTGCTGCCTCCATCAATAACCATCCCTGCGCCGTTTGGCAGTTGGGGGGTGGACAGCGTTGGACAAAAGGACGGTGTTCACTCCTACCTTTGTATCCAAACCTGTCTACAGCTTTGTTCACAGGAAGATTTCTATTTTGCAGAAAAAAAGAAAAATTACAAAAATAAAAAAATTACAAAAACAATTACAAAAAATTACAAAACAAAAAATTACAAAAAAAAATTACAACAAAAAAATTAAAAAAAAAAATATTTTTTTTAAATTACAAAAAACAAAATTACAAAAAAAAAATAAAACATAGAAAAAGATACTTTTAGTTTTGCTTTTGTGAAACTTAGTTTGGTGGAATTTGGACCAATAGTTTTTAAACTCACAAGTGTTTGTTATTATTATTATTATTATTTACTCACTAGAAGTTCTCACACAGGTCATCATCAGAGATTACTCACTGATAATAACCGGTGGTGTTTCCTGGAGTCTGAGTGACAAGTCTCCCCAGATTTCCGGTACTAAAGGTCAATATCATATTGTTTTTATTTTATTTTACACCTACGCCTATCTAAAACCAGGGCTACCATCTTCCTCGGTGCCTTCGTCATATGAACACAAAGTCACAGAGTACACGTGCGAAAAAATGAATGGCTCTTTTGATAACAATTGCTAATAACTTTGCATTATCGCAAAAGCCGCTTACCATTGATTTCTCGATGGCAATTACCGTTGTTCTTCTCTGGGATTTGGGTAGCAATAAGCTTCTCCAAGGTCCCAGTACTCTCTGTCCTCTTCCAGTGAAGGTCTGGTTAGTACTCTCTATCTTGAGTCTTTCCATTCTCCTTGACCCTTCATGACTATTTTGCATGGTCTCAGCCGAGGCTGGCCCCTTTTTTTAGAGAGGTGAGGGGGGGGGGGAGAGTTTAACAGATTTCTTGTAATTTCAGTTTCTTTCGGGTTCGTGTGATTGTTCCTTCCATTTGGCTGTTTACTAGTTTATGTTGTTTGGTTTCCGCATTCAAGGATTTTTCGTAAGTTTTCAGCTGTTTGTTATTATTATTATTATTACTAAAAGGAGCTATGGAAATTCCACAGTTGTATCTTTGTAGGAGTTTATGACATATGCAGACCCCGCGCTATTATTGTAATATCTTTGCTTAAACTAATCAAACTAATACAAATACTAATCTTACATACTTTTTCTTTTTTTTTCTAAACATAGTTCACCCCAAACAAGGCAGGCCGCCACTGTAGACGTAAGGGGCTACTGAGAAAAAGGGTGAAAGTTTGTTTTTATTTGGGGGGGGGGGGGGTCAACCTAAATTGGGAGCTGCACAGCGAAATGTCTGTTTACATTAGTTTTAAATTTCTGCATGTCAGTACCGTCAGGAAAACAGGGAGCAGGGAAGGAGTTCCAGAGTCCAGCAGCACGAGAAAAGAAGCTTTTGGAGTAGAAAGCTCTCCGGCATCTGGGGACCTCCACAGTGAATGTATGGGATTTGGCAGATTGTCGGGTTTGTCTAGTGAATTTACGTAGTTGGGGGCACCAGAGCAGCAAGCTCATCAGAGCACAATCAATTGAGGTACTTGTAAAACAGGCACAAGGAAGCAACATTGTGGTGATGGGACAGGGGCAGGAGCTTGGTGGATAGTGAAGGACCTATTAAGTTGGCGACTCTTTTTTGGACCTTGTCTAAGAGGGAGAGACTAGTGGATGATGCACCAGCCGATATGTGGCAACAATACTCGATGCATGGGTGGATGGTGGCTTTGTAGAGATATAGGACAATGTCATACTTATCTAAATACTTTCTTAATGTAGTTTCAGAATATATCAGGTTATGAGTGTCTATCTCCTAAACCCAGGTAGGAACACAATACCGCGGGTCTGCTTCCCAGCTGACTAAAACATGGTCGTTTTCAAGACCAATGTAAAAAAATTCTTGTTGAGCCGTCCTTTTAAATAATTAAATTCTGCCCAGTTTCAAGCATCGTTATCAATGATCAGTGTTGTCACTGTCCACCTTTCAAACTCATTTACCCTTATCCTCGAGTGGCCTTTGGCTGTAATAAGCGGTGACTTATTAGTAAAAGAGAAAAAAAGGGACTGTGCCATATTTACATTCTATGGACGTCCGGCATCAACGCAGATCCCACAATATAATTTAAGGGAACAGCTCAACAAGAATTTATTTACATTGGACTTGAAAACGGTTAGTGGAACCGTAAGCCTAAGTCCGGGGATGGTTGCCAGTCGAATTAGGGTAAGCTTTATTATTATTATTGTTATCTTTTGAGCCTTTAATTAGCGACCAACTTCCTCAAAAAGCTTTGGTATGACTAGACCGAGGATTGAACCTTGGTCTCCTTGCTCATTAGCGAATCCTCTTAGCCTTAAGACAAATGGGCCAGTTAAAATATTTAAATATTGGAATAAATTTTGTGCATCATGTTTCAAAATTTTTGAGATGAGGATTAATAATTTGTATTTTTTTATTTATTCGGACTATTATTCTCATCTTTGAGCTGAAACATTGTGAAAATTATAATGAAACATCGGGAATCTTTTACGACGCTCAGCAGAGTAAAAACGCTCAAAAAACAAATATTCAACAAATAAAAGTAACTGTAGGCTGTAAAAGTTATTTTCAAACTTGCCTGTGTCTTTTCCAACTATTAAAAAGATTTTTAACCCGTTTTAATTGCTATTTATTTGAAATTTAAGTATTCGGCACAGGCAAAACGCACAAATCCAAGATGGCCGCATAGTGGAGGGGATCTAATAACATAGAGGACAGCCGCCATTTTCTGTGTTGTCAAATTCGATGTTAAAAGAAACAAGAATTTTTTGTTTTACATCTAATAAAAACCCACTTATACTACGTAAAAATAAAAACAAAATACATAGGTAAGTAGAAAAATATCTATTCTCGTCGCAGGTCAACTTCACTTGTTGCAAATTTATGTTTTTAAACCCTTTCTCGTTCTTTTTTTGGACCCCGTTCGCGCCTCTGTTGAGCGTCGTAACATATACCCGAAACATCCGACCATTAGGTTCATCTTTTCAAGCTTGGTAATCTGTTTGTAATTCGGCAACTTATACGGAATTTCGAACTTATACGGAATTTCGAACTTATACGGAATTTCGAACTTATACAGAATTTCGAACTTATACGGAATTTCGAACTTATACAGAATTTCGAACTTATACGGAATTTCGAACTTATACGGAATTTCGAACTTATACAGAATTTCGAACTTATACGGAATTTCGAACTTATACGGAATTTCGAACTTAACCCTTTTTTTAATCCATGGAGGTAGATTGTTCTCGTTCCATCATTCATGACCATGAAGTGTTAATTATTTAAGTACTATGTAATTCCATGAAAAATGCCAGTATACTGAAATCATATACCCTTAATAGGGTTAAGAAGAAAATTCATATACACTAAATATACAAAAGCAAGGAAATTCCCAAATTTTTACACTTTTATTGTCATTAAGGGTATGACTACATATCAACCAAACCATTTCATTATCACATCACTACAGTATAAATCTCTATGCATGAGTGGATGAAGTGTGTGAGGTGTGCTGAAAAAAAATTCCTACCAGTAAAATACATAGCCCTGTTGTGCTCACATACCCTTAATGACAATAAAAGTGTAAAAATTTGGGAATTTCCTTGCTTTTGTACATTTAGTGTATATGAATTTTCATCTTAACCCTATTAAGGGCATATGATTTCAGTATACTGGCATTTTTCATGGAATGTCACTACTTTTGTAAAGGCTATGCCTCAATACAATGCCTTCTCATAACTGATATAGTTGGTAGTTTGTACTAATACAGGTATATGGTAAACTGAAATTAAAATGCCATCAACTAGACACTAGAACTTCTATCTTTGCCAAAAATCAGCTGAATCCATCAAATGGTCGATAAGATATAGAATAAAGTGTATGAATACTGGTCATTTTTACGTTTTTTTGGAATTTTCTGGAAAACTAAGGTATATGGTAAATTGAAATTAAAATGCCATCAACTAGACCCTAGAACCTCTATCTCTGCCAAAAATGATCTGAATCCATCAAATAGTTGATGAGATACAGGGTGGCACATACGTACGTACGTACACACAGATAACATGATTTCATGATTGAACTTTCTGGATCTCTGGGTTGCCTTGACTAATGATGCTGAAATTCTACACACTTATAGAACCTATCAAATAAAAATTTTGTGCAAAGTTTTAACTAATTTGGTTTATTGGTTTTTGAGTTATGATTGATCAAAGAAATGAGATTTCCAGCATAGGCCGTTCTTGAAGTCTATTAAGGGATAGAGCGCTCTCGCGCCTCCCTTGATTCTTAGTTATTATTGCGTGTAGTGAGGACTAGACCTTCACCCTCCAGAAATGATTCTTTATCAACGCCTTTATCCGTTGCATCACGTGGCCATGTTCCCAATTTCGAATGATGCACCTGAAGGAGGTAGGAGGTTACATCGGCCGAAACGTTGTGAATATAACAACCAAGATGAGAATAGTAATTTGAATGATTCAAATAAGATTTGCACTGTTCTAATTATTTTCTAAAATCCTCGTATATTGTATAGAAAATAGAAATTCTTATTTAGGGGGTTAGGGTTATGGGGGTAGGGGTCATCTAGTCTCTATAAAAAGTCTTTCTTTTTGTTAGTGGGTCATGTTTTTTTTTGGGGGGGGGGTTGAGATGCCATTTATAGAAATCTTTCTTTTTTTTTTTTTTAATATTTCTCTTTCTGTTTCCTCAGTTGACTTGAATTTTTTACCAGAGCTTTTTAAGGAGAATAGGGTGTCATGACCCCCACTTTGGGGCATCTTGCCTTAATCTACATATACTTGTAAACACTTGAGGGTTTTGTTTTTATTAAATCCCTGAGCAGCCCTGTCGACATTCCCGGTAAGGGCACCTCAGACACTTAGCAATAAACTAACCCCTTCTCTGAGAGAATATAAAGCCTGGGAGGACAGAACCATACAAAGCCACTATATTTTCACTTACTGATTCGTGTATAAGATTAAGAATTTTTTAGATGAGGATTGATAATTTGGATTATTCGGACTACTGTTCTCATCTTGAGTGTTATTCTCACAACGTTTCGGCCGATGTAACCTTCTAACCTTCTTCATGTGTATCTTGTTGAACTCGGGAATCTGCATGCAATTTCAAACGAAACCCTTCATCCATTATTTAATGCACGGGGGTAGCATGCTCTCGTTAAGTCAGCCATGACCGGGTAGAAATCTTCAGTAATTCGCAATTTCTAGGATCGCCCGCACTGAGGATTGAACCTTCAACCTTCAGAAGACTGCACCTAGAACTTAATTTTATTTTGTACTTTATCCGTGCAGATTCCCGAGTTCGACAGAAAGATTCCCGAATTTGACAAGATACACCTCAAGAAGGTCGGAGGTTACATCGGTCGAAACGTTGTGAGAATAACACTCAAGATGAGAACAGTAGTCCGAATAATCCAAATTATACAAATGGTGTATGAGTGTTTATACACCAGTGTCGTCGTCGTCAGAACGCAGGTTGTCGATCGTCTGTGGATATAATCACTCGGATGCCGATGTTCTTTTTAGTTTTGAAAAAGTTTGTTTAAAAAGAGAAGAAAAGTCGCAGAAAACATCCGAGAGATGGGTCACTTTTAGAAGTGTGAGGGAGAGAAAGACAGACAGATTGATAGACGGATAGCTTGTCTCGCTACACCAAACCACACTGTATACACGGACCCCCCTCTCCCTATTGGGTAGGGTACCATCGACACGTCTTTCCTCCTTGAAATATCGCCAGACCAAGAGACAGAAAATCCCCGGCTGAAAGTCATATGGTTTCATCGACTTCCGCTTTTTTATTCAAACACGGGTCCTCGTTATGTAATTAAAAATTAAAGAATTCTCAGTTTTTGCAGATCGGATAATTCCCAGGTCTGGTTGAAGTACTTTTTTTTTTTTAATTTAACTTATTTATTTATTTGTTATTGTTATGACCTTTTCTGTTATCCTTGCTGTTTTTTTTCAATGGTTAAAATAAATGGTTAAAATAAATGATTAAAATAAATGGTTAAAATAAATGGTTAAAATAAATGATTAAAATAAATGATTAAAATAAATGGTTAAAATAAATGGTTAAAATAAATGGTTAAAATAAATCTTAAACTCAATTTGTAAAAGTCATTTTTTATCACCGTTTTTTTTTTTTGGTTTTCATTTTTTTCTTTTTGTTTTTTTTTCTTTCTTAGAACTGTGGTGAACCCACCCGACTGGAACGTCGGATATCTAGACCTCTCCAGATGCGAACCACTAACAGATAATACTCAATTACAAGAATGGAGGGAACCACTAAGACAAAGACCCGGGAGTCTCGGGCCCACAGAACTCGAAGAGCCAAAAACTCTGGTAGTAGAACGTACAGTTCTTCAGATGAAGAATTCCATTCTGACGATAATCTTCGGCCATATGAGGAAGTCAAAATTGCACATCATGACAAAAAATTGTCAGGATTAGGTAAGTAATATAAGCAATAATAATCACAATTCTTACATGTATTTATAAATGTAATGGTGAACGGTAATAATTGCATAGGTAATGATGGCACCGGTAAAAATGGCACCGGTAAAAATGCCACTAAATAGAAAAAAAATGGTACATGTCAAAATTGCACATTTTGACAAAAAATTGTCAGGATTAGGTAAGTAATATAAGCAATAATAATCACAATTCTTACATGTATTTATAAATGTAATGTTGAACGGTAATAATTGCATAGGTAATGATGGCACCGGTAAAAATGGCACCGGTAAAAATTGCACTAAATAGAAAAAAAATGGTACAAATCAAAATTGCACATTTTGACAAAAAATTGTCAGGATTAGGTAAGTAATATAAGCAATAATAATCACAATTCTTACATGTATTTATAAATGTAATGGTGAACGGTAATAATTGCATAGGTAATGATGGCACCGGTAAAAATGGCACCGGTAAAAATGGCACTAAATAGAAAAAAAATGGTACAAGTCAAAATTGCACATTTTGACAAAAAATTGTCAGGATTAGGTAAGTAATATAAGCAATAATAATCACAATTCTTACATGTATTTATAAATGTAATGGTGAACGGTAATAATTGCATAGGTAATGATGGCACCGGTAAAAATGGCACCGGTAAAAATGGCACTAAATAGAAAAAAAATGGTACAAGTCAAAAATAGACTCTTTAAATATTCTTTAAATCAATGTATTAATCTCATACTCTCTAATATATTTTAGTGTGTCTGTGAGCATTTTGCGAAAGAGTGGCTCCCTTTTAAGCTTATTAACATAGTGTGTTCATATACACCGTAAACGCGTATGTAAATTAGATAGCTAAAGGATAGGCCTCCTTACTTGTATATTGTACATGAACAAATTATAGAAGTAAAGAGACATTATTTTTAATTATGCAAAAACAAATTCCTTAACAGATATATTAGAGTTTATAGAATTATTATAAAAATTATAAAATCGAAGAGGAACAAATAACGAATGCCATTTTTTTTTTAAACGTATTTATTTAAAAGTGTATGCTTTAGTAGATGGCATGGCATGATTTAATTTTGAGGCTTTTTTTCATTTCAAATAAGTAAAATATTTTCTTTTCTTACCTTAGTGATATCAGATTTATCACCAATCACCATCTTTGCTGATCGAATGATCTCATTTTTTTTTAATGTGTGAAAGGTGATAACGTACATACGTACATGAAATGCCTTAGCATATTATTATATGGAACATTATCTGTTATTTATCTCAACCAATCCCATCTCTTCTTCTTCTTCATCAAATTTATTTTTGAACAAGCTTCGATTAGTCCTCTATAAGAGGGGGGGGGGGCTTGCCTGCCAGTCTTGATCAAAGTGTTCCACTCCAGGCTCGGCGGTCGCGAGGATCTAAGTTTATAATCTCCAGGGCTGCACGGTCACGTTTACACAGCTCATCCCAAGAAAGCTTCGGTCTTTCAGCCTGCCGACTTGATGCGATGGACATGTTTCTGACCTGGGAGATCCAGCTGGAGCTTCGCTCGACATGGCCAAGCCATCTCATCCTGCCAAGCCTAAAGAGAAAGGGTCTCAAAGAGAGTGTCGTATTCCGGTCTGACAGGGTAGATCCATCTAATCATGCCGCCGCAGTCTCTTGATAGTGCTCGCCGATGCAGCCCATGTTTCAGAGCCATAAAGCATAACACTCCTCACACAGCTACTTATTGATTTTAATGCATCAATGATTGCTTTAAAACCCCACCGAGACAAAACCTTATTTAACCTAAATTTAATTAATTTAGTGAATAAAGGAATAGACATTGCCCATTAGGGTTAGGGTTATTTAGTTTAACTACTTTTCAAACAGACAAATATCATGGACGGTGGCACCGGTTCGAGCCCCCCCCCCCCACACACACACACTTTTTGACTTGCCCCCCCCCCCCCACTTTACGGTTATCAATAATGAAGTTATATATGCATGTGTTTAACCGCCCCCCCCCTTTTTAGGAGAGCCCCCCCCCCACTTTTATAACTGTCCCGCCGGACCTGTATATTGTATGTTATCCCCTTAAATGCAAAACACTTAATTTTAATTTAAGTAAAAAGAAAGAAAAAAGGGAAAATTTCTCTTCATCTCATCCTCTCTTTCTATTGCATGTGCTATAGTGGAATATATTGAATGACGGAAAAAAATTATCCTTTGACAGTGTTCACACTAATATCCATATTCAGATTAAATAATTTCTGAGTATGACATCCACTAGTATATCACAAAAACAAATAAATATATTATACTCATTTATGCAATTATATATATATATATATATATATAAAGTCTGAAAATATATTTATGGCAAGTAAGCTACACAGAGGCTTCCGCGTTTCATCCCCATAGGGAATCGCCAGGCAAAAATGCGAAACATGGAAGCCTCTGTGTAGCTTTATTGCCATAAATATATTTTTCATAACTTACTACTTAGATCTACTCGTGTATTGAGCACTGTTGAAGTAAATACTGAAAATCGATACATAAAATGTTATATCTCCTTATAGCGTTTTATATGGATACATAAAATAATATATATATATATATATATATATATATATATATATATATATATATAGTAAAGTATGAAAATATACTAATGGCAGTTTAGCTACTCAGAGGTGTCCGTGTTTCATCCCCACAGGGACTCGTCAAGTATGCCAACAAGTAAATACTGTAAATCTATACACAATATATAATACTACCTTATAACTTATAATTTTATGCATGTCTACATGAAATAATAAAATTATCTGATATATATATATATATATATATATATACGATCAGATATATTTTTTGCCATTTTCTCCGTTTTTTCTTTTTTATTATTTTTGCTTCTTTTTATGTTTTTACTTTTTTTGGCAAACATTTTTTTCCCTCTTTGGTACCGAACTATAATTCAATAAATAAATAATAAAAAGACTTTCGATAGGAAAGCCGAGTTAAAAGGGAAAAAGAGAAACTAAGAAATAATTGCAGAAAATAACCCAAGTTGCGTTCATTCAGCTCTTCCATATTTTTACCCCGGCATTCATCTGATCAATTTTTATTTTGTTGCCTGCCATTCATTCGGGATCGATTATTTGTATGCAATCAATACCTGCCTTAATCAATGACTTAATTCAATTAATCGATCGATTCCTGAATGCCGGACTGCCGCAGACGGAGAAATCAATTCTGCAGCATCTCTTATCTCTGCCTTTAATTTCCTGAGGATCCGAAACGACTAACAAGCTCGTTTTCGGAATCTTCCAAAATTGGAACGGAGAGAACAAAGATGATACAGATGATTCCAAAACTGCTCACCTCCTCAGAAACAATCCCCTACTACTACTACTACTACTACTACTACTACTCAATCTTATGTATGTTCTACTACTAAACTTCTGTGGATATTGTTTGTTAGTTATCTTATTTGCTTGTTATCTTGTCCATTGACTGGGGTCATTAACATTATGATATTACAAAATGATTCCAAAACCGCCCTCCTCCTCAGAAACAATCCCCTACTACTACTACTACTACTACTCCATCTTATGTATATACTACTACTTAACTTCTGTGGATATTGCTTGTTAGTTATCTTATTTGCTTGTTATCTTGTCCATTGACTGGGGTCATTAAAATTATGATATTACAAAATGATTCCAAAACTGCTCACCTCCTCAGAAACAATCCCCTACTACTACTACTACTACTACTACTACTACTACTACTACTCAATCTTATGTATGTTCTACTACTAAACTTATGTGGATATTGTTTGTTAGGTATCTTATTTGCTTGTTACCTTGTCCATTGACTGAGGTCATTAACATTATGATGTTACAAAATGATTCGAAAACCGCTCTCCTCCTCAGAAACAACCCCTTACTACTACTACTACTACTACTACTACTACTACTACTACTACTTCTACTACTCAATCTTATGTATATACTACTACTGTGGATATTGCTTATTAGTTATCTTATTTGCTTGTTACCTTGTCCATTGACTGGGGTCATTAAAATTATGATGTTACAAAATGATTCAAAAACCGCTTTCCTCCTCGGAAACAACCTCCTACTACTACTACTACTCAATCTTATGTATATACTACTACTAAACTTCTGTGGATATTGTTTGTTAGTTATCTTATTTGCTTGTTACCTTGTCCATTGACTGGGGTCATTAACATTATGATGTTACAAAATGATTCCAAAACCGCCCTCCTCCTCAGAAGCAACCCCCTACTACTACTACTACTACTACTACTCAATCTTATGTATATACTACTACTTAACGTATGTGGATATTGCTTGTTAGGTATCTTATTTGCTTGTTACCTTGTCCATTGACTGAGGTCATTAACATTATGATGTTACAAAATGATTCGAAAACCGCTCTCCTCCTCAGAAACAACCCCTTACTACTACTACTACTACTACTACTACTACTACTACTACTCAATCTTATGTATATACTACTACTGTGGATATTGCTTATTAGTTATCTTATTTGCTTGTTACCTTGTCCATTGACTGGGGTCATTAAAATTATGATGTTACAAAATGATTCGAAAACCGCTCTCCTCCTCAGAAGCAACCCCCTACTACTACTACTACTACTCAATCTTATGTATATACTACTACTTAACTCCTGTGGATATTGCTTGTTAGTTATCTTATTTGCTTGTTACCTTGTCCATTGACTGGGGTCATTAACATTATGATGTTACAAAATGATTCGAAAACCGCTCTCCTCCTCAGAAGCAACCCCCTACTACTACTACTACTACTACTACTCAATCTTATGTATATACTACTACTTAACTTATGTGGATATTGCTTGTTAGGTATCATATTTGCTTGTTAGCTTGTCCATTGACTGGGATCATTAACATTATGATGTTACAAAATGATTCAAAAACCGCTCTCCTCCTCGGAAACAACCCCCTACTACTACTACTACTACTACTACTACTACTACAACTACTACTACTTCTAATAGTAATAATAATAATAATAATAATAATAATAATATTACTACTACTCAATCTTATGTGAATCTTTCTTATTGGTTATCTTGATTTCTTGTTACTTTGTCCACCGTTTGACGTTATTAAAATTACAACGTCACAAAATGATAGCATAATCCACTTAAACAAAAATGAAGAATAACTGACGTGATCAAAATGATGACGTCACTATGATGTCATCCATTAAAACTGATACCAGACGCAGCGAATGACGTTATCAAATGATGATGTCATCCATCAAATCAGAAAGACAGGTAGGGGGGATGGATATCTTATCTAGTCGACCCGTGATTAAAACATGAGTGTCTAGACTCCTTAGGATCTATTATACTACTAAATTAAACAAAATATAGCCGACATTCCTCACCCTTACGCTTATAAGCTGTCTTCCAAAATTCATAATGATCGGTTAATCAGTTTAGGAGTGAATCCTATACCTATAATAAACATATACACACATACCTAGCCTTATATAAATACAGATATGTGTATGTGAGATAGAAAAAGATAATGAAAGTTGAAAGAAAATGGCCTTCCATAGACTAAAACGTGGATGATTCTAACAATTCCTGCAGTTTTGGGACCCGGTAGAATTGTATCTGAAATGGTGGGGGCCTTATTTCTATGGATGGCCGGACAGGAAATAAGTTTATCGAAATCAAAAGTCTGATGGAAAACTTTTTGACATTCATCTCGGTAAATGCGCGATAAACTTGTTTGTTTGTTTTGCTTCTTTCTTGAGAAAGTTCAACTTGTCACTTCAAATGAGACATTCTATGGCTTCTCTTTCGATGGAGAAGAATTATTGGAATCGCTATTTCGGGCCGCTACGTGTATTATTGAGTAAATGCTTATTCCTGGCACTGACGTTGGAGAAACTGAAACTAAAAAAAGCTGTAGATAAAGAAACACCATTATATATATATATATATATATATATATATATATATATATATATGTATATATATGTATGCGTTAGATTAAAAATGGCGTCTAGATTGGAATTCTGTCATCCATATTATCGGGGCGAGTTCACGTGTGAGTGTTGTCTGCTTTCTGTCTTTTCCATGAACTTATGCACAATTTGTTATCTTTATAAATGCTGTTCATCGTGATTTCTGAAGAGCAGCGTGTAATTGTGTTTAATTGTAACATATTGCACGTCCTGAAACAATTGTAAAAACTAAATGATATGAGAAAGCATTGAATTTTGGTCATTGTAATTTAGATAATCATTATATATATATATAATTATTTATAATAAATATTTTTAATATCCACATGCGTATATGTTTAATCCTAACAAATACTCATCAGTGTGGCTATATGAAGCTGTACTATTGGTTGCAGGATTCAAACACCGGACTAAATTCACTTTTTTACTTCCACCGACACCTTTACCCACAAGTTCTCAGTTTGAAAAATTATGCTTTGTGTGTGACATGAAAAACAAAGGCCAAAAACCAAAAGATTTCCTATACAGCTCCTATCAATGCGGCATGCAGCCATAACTTCAAACTGAGAATTTTTTTTATTTTCTGAAGAGTTCAAGGAAGACAGATCCAATATTGACATAATAATGTTGGTTGGTCTCCATGTAAACGAAACGAGTTCGTAAAAACTTGCACTTGAGATTGACTGTTTTGAAAATTTATAAAATCTTTTCTTTAGAATGTAACAAAATCTTGTTTACATATATATAATATATATATATATATATATATATATATATATAAAATTACTCTATCTCGTATATTGAGCTTAAATCATTTCACTATAGGTTCAACTCTCTAAAAGTATACTTTTAGTCTCATATTATATATATATATATATATATATATATATATATTTAATAACAAGCAGTACTAATAGCTTCATTGCGAGTTCCAACACAGTTTGTTGATCACGTTCGTTGCTCGTTGTAAAAATACCCGCCGACTCGCTATTTACAAAGTTAAATTCCTCCTTAATTATTAGCTTATTTGCGGTGGCCGACGGGGGAACACTCTTGACTACGAATCAGTGGCCATTTGTGATCGGAGTTCGAGCCTGCCGACCGTCGGAAATTAACTTCCTACACTGAAGATTGCGTTAGCATGAAACATCGATGTCTGTAGGTAATAAATAATCAATATTTATTTATAAATATTATGATATATATAATATCGGTAAAAATCCAGGTAAAAAATATCCACAGGGTGGTAATCCAGAGAATTTTAACCGGGTTTATAAAAAGTGCTCAATATCAAAATAGAGCTTTATATATGATTATTTTTATTTACACAGACATGTACAAAATCTGCGACACTGGCATGTCGATGTTATCGATCAACAGTTACTATAAACTGAGATCTCATCAGGCAGAGTTAGAATCATATTTGGGGAGAGATATGATCTAAGGTTGAGATCGGATTCTAACTCTGCTTGATGAGATCTCAGTTTATAGTAACTGTTGATCGATAACATCCACATGCCAGTGTCGAAGATTTTGTATATGTCTGTGTAAATAAAAATTGTCATATATATATATATATATATATATATATATATATTGTTTTGTTTAACTCTCTTTTTTGCTTCATTTTAGTTCAGTCGAAGTTCTCAGAAATCAAGGGGCTCCTTCCTGGGGCTAACACTTGATCTCTATATAATATACATAAATATCCGAGTGTTCAATTAAAATTCTTCTTTGAGTAAGTAAAGAACTGAAGAACATTAATGTTCCTCTCCTCTATTGACCAGTTAACTATGTTATAGTATATCTTTATTGTCTTTTAGTCTTACCGAATTCCAGGACAAGAATTCATCTAGTCTGGTGGAGTATCCAGCTTAGTGCTGTTACTCGAGACACCATCACTTGGAGATGGTGCACTATTCCTTGTATTAGCCAGTGCTGGTTAGCCATACTGAGGGGGTCTTATTTGGGATTCGAACACTGTTTTGTTTTTTTATATTTAGTCAGGGTTTACTTGTAGGAGGAAGTATCCTCATGTCAGGTTGTCCTAACAAGCCCCTGTACAGAGAGACCTTAGACATTCGAGATAAGTGTCTAGTAGGCATTCAAGTTCTTCCCAGTAGGCATTCACATTTTTCTTCGGGGAGGGTAGATTCTTGGCTCTTATCAGCTAGAATCTCATTGGATGTTTTGCTCCACTTTTCAAACTTTGAGTAGTGGTAGCAAAACAATAGCACCTTCTTTTGAGCAACAGTCAATGGTTGGGCTTTTAAGCCTCTTATGTTTCTTTGTTTTGTTGCTGCATTTGATGGAGATAGGGGGCCACAACCTTTTGTCTCAAGGCCTGATGGCTGACCCTGGTTGGCCTCTGTATTGGCTGGGGCATAATTTCCAGAGGCAGGAAGGTTTACACCATTGCTTACATCTTCCCGCCTGGTGTATGAACAGGTTGATGGGCCCTTTTTATCCTGGGTTCTGGCCTGCCAGTATTTATTTTTGTTTTTATTCATATTTTTTATTATTTATTTCCTCAACGGCTTCTAATTCTTTATTCGAAGCTGCCCTCTGCCGTGATCATTTTATGATTCATATTAAACCACTCACAGGATTCGATAATTTGATTGATTGGTAATTACAAAGAAGCAAGTACAATAGATATGAGAAACGGGTAGATCAGAAAATAAGGTAGAACAACGTGGAAATGCCAATTATGAAGTTAGAGTAGGTATAAACCAGTTAGAGTAGGTATATACCAGTCGAGGATTCGTTCTCGACAATTTGTCTGGCAGAAACTGCGCCATTTCGGTGGCCTTTTATCTGCAGGGCTGAAGTATTGGTCCTGGGTAGTCCAAGGAAGTCCAGCTTTCCAGGCCTTGCCTCCCCTCTTTAGGGTGGAGTAAGTTTATTGCTTACTGCCTGAGGCGCCCTAACCGGGGAATTCCAACGAGGCTGTCCAGGAAATTCTTTATAGGCCACAGTGCTCCTTTTTTAGGGGCGCTGGCTTGACTCTTCCCCAAACTTCCGGTCTTGTGTCACATATTCCTGCGGTGGGAAAGAATTTTAAAGAGTAGATATAGAGGTGTAAGAATAGATGGGGAATATATATGTGTGTGTGTGTGTATAGAGTCATGTGTTTGTATACGTATTTATATCTATTTCATAAAGACAATTTGTATATATATATATATATATATATATATATATATATATATGTATAGTTAGGCAACATTCCTTCTTTTATACATATCTGGTTGAATAGGAGTGTCAACTTCTGTTTGTTCCTTTTTTGATCCAATCTATCTATTCGTCGGACGATAGATCTTGTGCTTTTAATAATGGAGTGTAAGAAATCTCCATATTTAATATATATATATATATATATATATATATATATATATGTATATATATATATATATTACATCAAGCTGTTTGTGTACTTTCGAAATACATTCCTTCTTAACACTCATGTGATCGTTGTATGATGTATATCAAAATATTCACAGGATTCGATAATTTCTTTGATTAATATGTTCGTTTTCATTGTCAGAATAAACCTGTTCTGTATTTAGAAATCCGACCAAACAGATTCTCAGACCTCACCGCTATCGACCCTCTTTCGCTTCTTCTTTGGTGCTAATGTGCAAAGAGTGTTTCATGTACTTCTAGCGTTAGGAGGGGGAAAAAAATATTATTTTTAATATTTTTTGTCTTCAATGTTTCCCAACAATTTTTCTTCAATGTTTTGTTTTTTTTTCAACACGATAATTTTTTCCTTTTTTTTTTTCCTCTCCGCCTTGCAATTTAATAAGTAAACACTCCTATCGATCCCTCACGCCAGAAACCAGAAAGTTTTCCGACAAAAATACACACACAGAACCGCGGAAAGTATTGATCAGACGGTTGCATCGCCACAAGCCAACACCGGCACCAACTCTTGAAAGTAAATGAATAATAATAATAAAAAGAAGAAAAAATAAGAAAAATAAGAAAAATAGAAAAAAGAATGGAAATTCTATAACTTAGTTTTTGACCAGAATAAAACGAATCAGTGGCCATTAATATTTGATGTGTTTGAGGCAAAATTATGAAAGTAATTGTTTTTTGTTTCTTTTTGGGGGGGGGGGGGGCGAAAAAAGCTATAAAAAAAAACAACAAAACAACGAAGCTAGAAAAAAAAGAAAGAAAAAAAGAAGAAAACTATTTCAAATATTTAAATAATTTCATTTTTGTTGCCCTGAAGTGAAGTTAAAAATAATATACGTTCACTGATTTATAGTTGAATATTTGCCGAAGAAGTTTTCTAAATCTACGAGGATCCTTGGGCTATAAACAAACAAAGTAAGGCCTGCAGCTAAATTAGTTATCAAATACTGAAATTGCTATTCATCAGAGTTAAGCAAGTTTGGCACAAGGATAACAAAAAGTGTGGCTTATCCAGGATGCATTCATCTATTATTATACTGAAGCTGAGTTAATTAACATTTGTTTCCCTGAGGCTTTTTTTTTCGTCCGAGGAACCCTCTCACGCCTTCTCTCCATGCGGTCCGATCCAAAGAGTCGACATCAGTCAGGATGAACACAGTTATATCGCTCTACCATGCTCCCTAGTATTATTTACCTTCTCTTCAGGAGGTTAGGCACAGGGCCAGTTTTATCTTACTCCCACAAGGTAAGATGTGACCCAAGGTCGGGTCGGGAAAGTGGGGCTTGAAAAGCCAGCGCCCGAGAAGGTGAGCACTCTGGCCATTAAAAATTGCCTGGGCAGCCCCGTCGGCATTCCCCGGTAGGGGTACCTCAGGCAGTAAGCAATAAACTTACTCCTCCCCAAAGAGGGGAGGCATCCCTAGTGTCTGAGATATCAAAACGCATTATGGAGTTAGTGCAAGAGGTGGGACACTGTACGTGACCCGAACCGCCTGATGTGCCGAGTGTGTAACCCATCCATAACTCCACCAATAACAAGTTTCTAATGAAGCGCGCTTAAAAGGATCGTGTCGTTCAGTTTTCGGCCGGACATCTACCTGATAATGCCACGATCCTTACGCCAAAGTCATTGAAGATCAGAAGTGTTCGAACAAGGCTAATTTTGTAATCGTCTAGAGTGCTCCCTTTTTAATAAGAGGAGATGGATTCCCCACATTAAATGGGTCACCAATAAATCCAATATGGGATTTGATTTAGTTCATGCAGTAATTCACAGCAAGCATATCTAGATGAACTGCATACATTCTGACTAACCCCTGTAGGAATGAGGAGGACTCGAAATCCACCCCCGATCACTTTGACGCCTTACTCATCAGACACTCTAGCTTCTCTGCTATATGCTCCTTCCCATAATGCAAGTTCCTGTACACGTAGATCTAACTTAATTTCTAATGGAAAAATTCCGTTTTCTTGCCAACGCATGCCAGCATGCAAAACAGAGGTTAAAACGATGATGATGATCATGCTTAACAAACCTTACATGTAATTTCCCATAATATTCCTTATTTCTTCCTTCACATCTCTTATCTTCGAGTGGCTTTCAGCCTTGCAGATGAGAAGTGTTCTAACAAGGCTATTTTTATAGCCGTCTAGAATGCCCCTTTTTTTGGGGGGGGGGGGGGGGGAGCTGGACTTCTCACATAAAACGGTTCAAAAATAAATCCAATATTTGCTCTGGGATTTGATTGAGTTTTTACACTAATTCACAGCAAGTACAACCAGATGGACTACATCCTCCCGACCAACCCACTTTGACGCCCAACTCCCATGACATAACTTCCTGCACACGTAGCTCTAACTCGAACTCATTTCATTTGTCCTGCCGGGTGGGATGTAATGGGTGAAAATTTCAGATTCATGCGAGTAGTATGTTTTTGTGTTCATTTATACATAAATAACACTAAACAATCAAACATTTTGAACATTTTGCAAAATTCAGAAGGTGTGGGACGTAATGGGTGAAAATTTCAGATTCATGCGAGTAGTATTTTTTGTGTTCATTTATACATAAATAACACTAAACAATCAAACATTTTGAAAATTTTGCAAAATTCAGAAGGGGTGGGACGTAATGGGTGAAAATTTCAGATTCATGCGAGTAGTATTTTTTTGTGTTCATTTATACATAAATAACACTAAACAATCAAACATTTTGAAAATTTTGCAAAATTCAGAAGGGGTGGGACGTAATGGGTGAAAATTTCAGATTCATGCGAGTAGTATTTTTTTGTGTTCATTTATACATAAATAACACTAAACAATCAAACATTTTGAAAATTTTGCAAAATTCAGAAGGGGTGGGACGTAATAGGTGAACATTTCAGATTCATGCGAGTAGTATGTTTTTGTGTTCATTTATACATAAATAACACTAAACAATCAAACATTTTGAACATTTTGCAAAATTCAGAAGGGGTGGGACGTAATGGGTGAACATTTCAGATTCATGCGAGTGGTATTTTTTTGTGTTCATTTATACATAAATAACACTAAACAATCAAACATTTTGAAAATTTTGCAAAATTCAGAAGGGGTGGGACGTAATGGGTGAAAATTTCAGATTCATGCGAGTAGTATGTTTTTGTGTTCATTTATACATAAATAACACTAAACAATCAAACATTTTGAAAATTTTGCAAAATTCAGAAGGGGTGGGACGTAATGGGTGAAAATTTCAGATTCATGCGAGTAGTATGTTTTTGTGTTCATTTATACATAAATAACACTAAACAATCAAACATTTTGAAAATTTTGCAAAATTCAGAAGGGGTGGGACGTAATGGGTGAAAATTTCAGATTCATGCGAGTAGTATGTTTTTGTGTTCATTTATACATAAATAACACTAAACAATCAAACATTTTGAACATTTTGCAAAATTCAGAAGGGGTGGGACGTAATGGGTGAAAATTTCAGATTCATGCGAGTAGTATTTTTTTGTGTTCATTTATACATAAATAACACTAAACAATCAAACATTTTGAAAATTTTGCAAAATTCAGAAGGGGTGGGACGTAATGGGTGAAAATTTCAGATTCATGCGAGTAGTATGTTTTTGTGTTCATTTATACATAAATAACACTAAACAATCAAACATTTTGAACATTTTGCAAAATTCAGAAGGGGTGGGACGTAATGGGTGAAAATTTCAGATTCATGCGAGTAGTATGTTTTTGTGTTCATTTATACATAAATAACACTAAACAATCAAACATTTTGAAAATTTTGCAAAATTCAGAAGGGGTGGGACGTAATGGGTGAAAATTTCAGATTCATGCGAGTAGTATTTTTTTGTGTTCATTTATACATAAATAACACTAAACAATCAAACATTTTGAAAATTTTGCAAAATTCAGAAGGGGTGGGACGTAATGGGTGAAAATTTCAGATTCATGCGAGTAGTATTTTTTTGTGTTCATTTATACATAAATAACACTAAACAATCAAACATTTTGAAAATTTTGCAAAATTCAGAAGGGGTGGGACGTAATGGGTGAAAATTTCAGATTCATGCGAGTAGTATTTTTTTGTGTTCATTTATACATAAATAACACTAAACAATCAAACATTTTGAAAATTTTGCAAAATTCAGAAGGGGTGGGACGTAATGGGTGAAAATTTCAGATTCATGCGAGTAGTATGTTTTTGTGTTCATTTATACATAAATAACACTAAACAATCAAACATTTTGAAAATTTTGCAAAATTCAGAAGGGGTGGGACGTAATGGGTGAAAATTTCAGATTCATGCGAGTAGTATGTTTTTGTGTTCATTCATACATAAATAACACTAAACAATCAAACATTTTGAACATTTTGCAAAATTCAGAAGGTGCAGGCCAAAAATAGCCGTTAGGGCTCCACGGGACTCAAAATCCATCATTTTTGGGTGAAAAAGTGGTTTAAGCTTATTTTTGGGTGAAAAAGTGGTTTAAGCTTATTTTTGGGTGAAAAAGTGGTTTAAGCTTATTTTTGGGTGAAAAAGTGGTTTAAGCTTATTTTTAAACACCCACCATCTAACCTTGCTACACATCCGTTATCCTCGAGCGGCTTTTGGCCTTGATCAGTAATGACTTATTAGTAAAAAATGTAAAAAAAATAAAAAAAAATAAATATGATGTAGCCATAAGCTTTAAGGTTAAAACGAAATATGATTTGAGAGATCCCATGCGATCATGGAGTAAATTCTTCCATTGTTTAATGTTTACTCTGGAGGTTTCTTTGTTCCGGCTCACATATGATTTCCTTCTCATTCGCGCTCTATAAATCAGAGGCTATTCTTGTTCTCAATGATTTTAACGATAATCAATATGGATGCCCTACAGATTAACGTTTCGTTTTTTTTTGATGAGGAAACTTTTTTTTTATTAAAAAGAATAAAAAGGAAAATGACGCTAAGCAAATAAGTGTGTAGATCACAACGATCGGGCACCTGTTTTGCAATTGCTTTTCGAGCGATATTCGTCGGCATGTCTTGACTTGATCGGCTTCTGACTGCTGAGCGCGTGAGAGCTCGACCGAAGGACAAAGCTATAGTTAATTTGAAGCTCACAATGTTCCAGGAAATACGAGAGCTTATCGGTTTTATGTTTCTCTTTTTTTCTATCCTGCTTTTGTTTTCCGATAGGAATCACAGTTTGTTAGTTTTACGATTTCTACAATATATTTTAGCGGACCAGTTACATTGCATGAATAAGTAAGCTTTAAATCACTAATCAGGGGGGGGGGGACATACTTGACCTAATGGATAGAATTCTGGACTATGGAATTGGCTACGATGTGTTCATTATTAAGAGAGAGAAAAAGAATGAAGATCTTGAGCCAAAATAGCAAGGCACACACACACATATATATATATAGCATAATATAAAATGAAGTAATAAAATAAGGTGCGAATCAAATTTTATTAGATTTCAATGTTCAGGCAAAGTACCTTAAAGTCCTTAACTCATGAGCTTTCAAAGAAAATTATTCTCCTCAGAGGACCATTACCGCAATGATATTACTGCAGATAATAAAATTAAACTTTGAAAATATATAAAAATACATAAAAGTATATAAAACATCAAATATATCAGCCCAAAACATACTTTTTTGTTAAAGCTATACAGTTCATCCAAGTCATACAATTTAAAACATATTGAGGAAAGACACCCAAGATGTTGATTGAAAAGTGATCCAGGTGGTGAATGGTAGTCCAAAAACGAAAAAGTTATCCAAGCGGGAAACCCGTCTACAATCGATGCAGTAAATATATATATATATATATATATGTATATACAGGACTCGAATGCCTACTAGAAACTGTCTTCAAGTGTCTAAGGTCTCTCCGTATAGGGGTTTGTCAGGACAACCTGACATAATGATACTTACCCCCACAAGAAAATCAGTTTTACTAACCTTCTTTTTAAACGTTTTTTACTCAATTTATTGAATTAAATTTATTTTAAATGCTTATTTCCCCATCTCATCAGCATTTGATTTCCCCATTTTTAGTCTTTCTCATGAATTTTATTTTACATTTTGTATTCCGACAATTTCTCACCTGCTCCGTTTCATATATATATATATATATATATATATATATATATATATATATATATATATAGCATGCATTATAGCCTGACGATTCCCCCCGGGGATTAAACGTGGGCGCCTCTGTGTACCTTAATTGCTATAAATATATTTTCATAACTTACTACATAGCTCTACTTACGTATTGAGCACTGTTGAAGTAAATACTAAAAATTGATACATAAAAAATTATATCTCCTTATAACATTTTATGTGGATACATGAAATAGTATATATATATATATATATATATATATATATATATATATATATATATATAATATAAGATAGGTGAAATAAGAGTGATAAACATGTACGAATGTCCAGATTTATTTCAAACTTCGATTGTTCAATGCAAGGTATATTCTGTAATAAAATTATGTTTATTATTCTTTCCTTAAGCAAGGCTTTTCAAAGATCGAAATCTTATTATCAGAGGAATTATATAGATAGATAAGTTAGCAGTGGAAAAGCCAAAAATATAATTTTATAAATATATTTTCAATGGTATGCTGAAAAGTTCCGAATGCAATAAGATTGTGCACAATATTGAGAAATAGAGCATTATTATAGTTAAATCAGGGCGAAAATCAGCAGAAATATTGTCAGTTTACAAATTTGTCTTCATATTTTCTTAAAATCCAACAAAGTAGAGGATAAATCCATGCGTGTCCTTTAGATCTAGACTTTCCGAATAAATAAATATACTTCACTATCTCTTTTGTCGCAACAGTTGCACTCCAGGCAGTTTGGGGCCTGCCAGAACGCTGTGTGGCCATTTTTGAATCGGTTGAACCACTTCTTTAATTTGTGTTACATCCATCGCCTCTTCTCCAAACACTTGCTGAATCAAACACGACGGCGGAGATGAACACCATTCCAAAAGAAGACTTCCATTGGTGTTTCCGGCAGTGGATGGATCTGTGAGCTGAGTGTGTGCAAGCACAAGGGGCCTACTTTGAAGGGGGATACGGGTCCCAACCCCGTCACGTATTTGAAATTTTTTTTTCTGGCCTATGGTCGGATACTTTTTAGACAGGGCTCGTATATATGTACATAATGTATGTATACTAAAAGACCCTGAGGTAAAACAGCGGATGTAATGACCTTTCTACAATAATTCTAAATATGAAGGGTTGTTTTGTTTTATAGTTTTGGGTAAATATAAGTCATACTGTATTTCCAGCTGGGAGGCTGATAGAAAATTAGATGATGCTGTTTAGGTAATTAGCAAGACACCCGGGTAAAGTGAAGGGGTGGATGGATGGATGGGGTGGGAGAATTAAACAGATTCTTCCAATTCTTTGTACATTTTGTCCCAAGCCTCATAGCAAAGGGAGGGGGTCTTTGAAGACTTGTGTCTAGCCAAATGGAGTATTGCTGTCATATCTGGAGCGGTTCCGCTTGAAGCGCTTTTTCCTGTCTTGAGATAGTACAAAACCGACTTAGTAATCTAGTGGGAGATGATCTCTTTTCTATAATTGCATTTTATTCGCGACGGCAAAGAAATTCCTCGATGTAGATCTGAAAATTTTCCGAACTAGTATGTCGCATTTGTCTAAATTTCACTTTTACCAGATTCCACGATCCTGTGTCGGATTATTTGGGTTCACAAAATTGTATCCGTGGTTAACGATGGAATAGTTCTGCAGAGAATTATAACCTTGCCAGCCATCTGTTATGGTACATGTTCCTGGCCGAACATATCGCTCAATGATGGGTAACATTAGCGCCACGCGCGCAGAGCGTCATTATAACTGAGATTATTGTCTTTTCGGACATCCACACCTACAAAAATCAAACGTAAAAATCAGGGCTGGGCCACTTTTCCGAATTACCAAAACATTTAAAACTTAAAATGATTTCCTTAATATTCGATTTTAATCAGGATTTCAAGAGGAACGTAGGGTTTTATGATTCCTATCATATTGATAAAAAATGTGATCAATTTAGGTAAAGAAGAAATGTTGCTAACCCTAACCCTTACTCTAACCCTAACCTCAATCTACTTTAACCTTATGTGCCTGGTAGGTGCTCCACTCAGGTTCGATCCCTGCCCCTTCCCCTCCACTCCCCCCCCCCCGTAAAACATTCATAGCAATGTAGTGAACACCAGAACGACTATATTTAACTATGTGTACTAAATAATGCTATAAGTTATCTCCCTTGTTTTAGAACTTTCTAGTGTATTTATTATTATACTAAATGTGAGTCAATCAATGTTCGTTTCCCTAAAGCTTCTGCCTATATACATAAATAACACAAAATACATGCAAAAATATACCTTAGTTCTGGGATTTGGATTCTGTTTGAAAAATTATTCTGTTTTAATTGTTTTATTTAGTTGCAATCTATAATTACCTGCACAAGGCGTCCGTCACGCTCTCTTAGCTATCTATGTATTTCTCTCGCCCCCTCTCACACTATTTTTTATTCAACCACTTTCTAATATTTCTTAAAATCGCTGTAAGCATTTAGAGCAAGAGTGACTCTCTTTCTTCAGCGTTATTATCTAATTTATATACTTGTGCCTGTACGTACCACAAACACCTATGTAAATTAGATGGCAAAATAACAAATCTCTTTACCTCTATATAACAATAATAAAGAAAAATAATACTTCTATATTATAACTATGATAATAACAGACATCTCGCTGCACAGCTCCCAACTTAGGATGACCCCCCAAAACTTATACCCTAATTCTCAGTAGCCCCTTACGTCTACAGTGGAAAGAAGCTACTGGAGTAGAAGTCTCTCCGTATCTGAGGACCTCCACAGTGAATGGATGGGACTTAGCTGATTCTCGGGTTGATCGATTGTATTTACGTCGAGGGGGCACCAGAGCAGCAAGTTCGTCGGAGCACAATCCATTGAATTATTTGTCAAACAAGCACAAGGAAGCAAAAGGTCCAAAATAAGTCGCTAATCGAATAAATCCCTCACTGTCTACCAAGCTCCATCCCCTGTCCCATCGTCGCAATGTTGCGTCCTTGTGCATGTATTACAAGTACTTCAATTGAAGGTGTACCGACGAACTTGCTGCTCTGGTGCCCCCTCGACGCAAATACACTCGATCAACCCGACAATCAGCTAATGTCCCATACATTCACTGCGGAGGTCCTCAGATGGCGTAGAGCCTTCTACTTCAATAGCTTCATTTCTCGTGCTGCCTACCTTTTGGAACTCCTCTCCTGCTCCCTGTTTCCCTGACTGTGCCGGCATGCAAAGGTTTAAAACTAATGTAAACAGACATCTCGCTGCACAGCTCCCAATTTAGGATACCCCCCCCCCCCATAACCTATAACCTATTTCTCAGTAGCCCCTTACGTCTACAGTGGCGACCTGCCTTGTTTGGGGTGAACTATGTTAAAAAAAATTAAAATTAAAAAAAATAAAGAAGTAAAGAGACTTCTTATTTTTAGTTATGCAAGAAGGATGTCTTAATAGATATGTGACTGTTCATAAGTTTTCGAATGAAATCAAAGTCGATTAAACAGTGGTTGTGACTCAACGGGGCAGGAGTACGTCTAGTATATCTTAAAACGCTGGTTTCACAGGTCTATAAGCTCAGATTGACACCATTTTTAGACATTTATTTTACTTATTATTCATGTTGTTGTTCCAATATGCTTTTCATTAAACATCATTTTTATTTTTTTAATATTTGTTTGAAATTTTTTCAATTTATTATTTCATGCACAGATTAAATATTAAATATGTCATTTTGCTATATATTTTTTTCCATTTTTTTTTCAATAATTCTGAATTCTTTTTTTTTTCAGCGGTTCGAATTTTAGCATTTCGTGTTTTTATTCTTAATTTTTGACTGATTTTTTTTTTTCGCCTTAACAAATTGAAAGGTAGATTGTTCTTATTCCGTCATTCTTAGTTATTATCACCTGCAATAAGGATCGAACCTTCAACCCCCCCCCCAGAAGACTGTCACTTAGAAGTGATTATTAACCAATGTTTTTTTAACTGTTACGCCACGAGCCCATAAATCGTTCAGTTCGAAATTCCATACAGAATTTCTTTTTTTACTTGCCTCCCCACGAGGGCAGAGTTAGACATAAGGTTGATTTTTAATGTGGGAAAAAAATCCAGCTTCCTAAAAAACGGCACTCTGGATTATCTGCGATCTGTGATTGAGTCAGCTTCCTCCGTATGGATGGAGTTTCTAGGGAATATGTAATTCGCAAGCGGTCCCCAGTCACATGCATATCTCGGTCATGAGCGATGGCAGTGTTAGTTTTTGCAGTCTATATTTGCAGCAGGGTGTCACTGTCCTTCCACATACATCGCTCGGTATTCTCAAATAGTCCCCCATCTGATACTGACCAGGCTCAAAGTTGCTTAACTTTGGTGATCTAACGAGAACCAGTGTGTCAACATGATTATGGACTGGGACAAAAATAAAAATGACCTCAGTCTAGAAGGATCGCTCCTTCACCGACCGAAGACAGAACAGTTCAAGTGTAGTATCAGATCAGATACTACACGTTGAATTATTCATTTGCATGAATAACTTCGCCGAGAAGGTTCCCAAGTTTGCAAAGTTGCACTTGAAGAAGGCCAGAGGTTAAAACGGCCGAAACATTTTGAAAATAACAACTAAAATGAAAATAGTAGTCCAAAAAAGAGCCGCCAACCTAATAGGTCCCTCACTGTCAACCAAGCTCCAGTCCCTGTCCCATCGCCGCAATGTAGCATCCTTGTGCTTGTTTTACAAATACTTCAATGGATTGTGCTCCGATGAATTGGCTGCTCTGGTGCCCCCTAGTCGTAAGTTCACAACTCAACACTCGACTAAATCCCATCCATTCACTGTGGAGGTCCCCAGATGCCGGAGAGCTTTCTACTCAAATAGCTTCTTTCCTCGTGCTGCTGGCCCCTGGAACTCCCTCCCTGCTCCCTGTTTCCCCGACGGTACTGACATGCAGAAATTTAAAACTAATGTAAACAGACATCTCGCTGTGCAGATCCCAATTTAGGTTGAACCCCCCCCCCCAAACCTTCTCCCTTTTCTTTCTTCTCAGTAGCCCCTTATGTCTACAGTGGCAGCCTGCCTTGTTTGGGGTGAACTATGTTAAAAATAAAATTTTTTTGAAATAATACAACTTATCAATCCTCATCTCAAAATTCTGTAATATAAAATGTGTGTCAATAATGTTCCACTGACAGAATCAGAATTCCTGAAGTAGGAATCGAATAAATTACCTCCGGTCATATTGCTTTATTGTTTCAATTAAACGTTCAGCCTTGTTGTAAATTTAAAAGTACGTCCCACAAGTCGTGATTTAAGACCCTAATAACATGCAAGTTAGTACTTGCAACCTCTGGTCGGAAAAAAAATAAAATATGCATACTACGTCATTAGGATGAAACATGGACAATTGCAGGAAAGTACTCAACTATCAAAAACGGGTTCAAGAAGTGCACTCCGAAATCTAATAGGTGTATTCTGTAATAAACCAGTGTTTATTATTCTTTCCTTAAGCCAAGCCTTTTCAAAGATCGAAATCTGATCATCAGAGGAGAAATACAGATAGATAAGTTGGCTGTAGAAAAAGCCAAGTACTTTTTATAAATTAGGTAGCCCTTTTAATTTCTAGAAATTTCAGCTACTCACAGAATAAACGTTACTAGTCTCTCTCTACTCTATCGTTCTTTCTGTGGATAGTGCTCGACTGAGTTCCAATCTTTGGTTCCTCCCTGTAAGACATCTTACCTGACTCCTGACGTAATTCTCTACGTGCATACGAGTCGGATACGTCCTTAGATGGAGTACTGCTGCCACATGGGGGGAGGTGCCGCTGCCACATGTGGGGAGGTGCCGCTCAGGGCAATATTTGTCGTTGTGACAGTGTTCAAAAATAACTATGAAATCTAGTGAGAGATGATCTCTTCTGTTCCTGGGAGCCTTTTCTCTCACAAAAGAGACGTTGCTAGTCACTCTCTACTCTATCGTTATTTCCATGGAAGGTACTCGACTGAGCTCTAATCTATGGTTCCTTCTTGTTAAATATTCACAGCAACAACAATAATTTCCTTTCTTCCTCCGTGCGTCACAGAGCTTCTTTGCAAGGATTTCCCGTCTGTGGAAAACATTACCACAGGACTACTTCCCTGCAGCTTACAATAGAGTCGTCTTAAAAATCCAATGTCAACAGATGCCTGTCATGATCTGTTCCCACAAGTATTTGAACTTGGTCAATTCCATTAATCAACCTCAGACTTTTTAGTAGAGCTCTGGAGGCCTCCTTCTCATATGCCCGTCATTCTCTTTCGTTAATCTTTATCCTTGAGTGGGTCTTTTCCTTGATAAGTAATGACCCATTAGTATAAAAAGTATAAAAAATGTAAAGTAAAGTGGTTGACCATGGTCGAAGGCGATCCGAAGTCTCCCTTTTTATAAGCTACTACACTGAGGTATAGGGGAGGACTATCCACAGAAAGAACGATAATAAACCAGTGTTTATTATTCTTTCCTTAAGCCAAGACTTTTCAAAGATCGAAATCTTATCATCAGAGGAGAAATACAGATAGATAAGTTTGCTGTAGAAAAAGCCAAGTACTTTTTATAAATTAGGTAGCCCTTTTCATTTCTAGAAATTTCAGCTAGTCAACGTTTTTGTCGTCGCCTAAGTTTTTTCTCCTCTGATGATAAGATTTCGATCTTTGAAAAGCCTTGGCTTAAGGAAAGAATAATAAACACTGGTTTATTACAGAATACACCTTGTATTGAACAATCGAAATTTGAAATAAATTTGGACATTCGAACATGTTTATCACTCTTATTTCTTCTATCTTTATATATATATATATATATATATATGGGAAGAGAAGGATGAAAGTAATCCGACGTGATGGGAAAATGAAAAAGGAAAACCAAAAAATGGATGTTTTTTATGTGTACATCAACGTTTCGTCTTTATTTATAAGACTTCATCAGGATGATAAAATAGAGAAAAAATGTCATGCAAGTGCAGATACATGTAGGGTAGACATATTGGGAGGAAAAATAGAATGAAATAGTGGCCACTGCTGGGTGGACGTCCGTATTTGTTCATTTCTATTTCTCCAACAAATACGGACGTCCACCCAGCAGTGGCCACTATTTCATTCTATTTTTCCTCCCAATATGTCTACCCTACATGTATCTGCACTTGCATGACATTTTTTCTCTATTTTATCATCCTGATGAAGTCTTATAAATAAAGACGAAACGTTGATGTACACATAAAAAACATCCATTTTTTGGTTTTCCTTTTTCATTTTCCCATATATATATATATATATATATATATATATATATATATATATATGTATGTATATTCGGTTTTAGTGCACCAAGGGTTAACCGGGAAGTATTTAGTGTGGAGATTTGCACTAATGTGAAGATGAAAAAAAAAAATGGTCAAAAATTAACATTTCGTTCTGATTACTGTCAGCCATTTTGTTTTTTTTTGTTTTTTTTCAGGACATTTTTTAAAAGAACCTTTTATTTTGTCTTCTTTCAAGTTAATTAATTGTTTCTTCTTTTATTCCTTTTTTACGATTGTTGAATATCATTTACATTTGTACTGTAAAACCTGCTTCTTATTTTCAGTGGAAAAACTCTTCTTTTTTTTATTTTTATTAATCATTGCTACAAGCTAACAAGTTATCAAGTACAGAAGGTTCAAACAAAGATGTGTTCAACAAAGGTCCAAACAAAGATGTGTTCATTCTTAATCCGTCTTAAAATTAAATTCATTTAATAGTGTTAGTTTGCGATCAGATGTTAATAGCCATTTTATCTTTTATAGCTGAGTTAAAATTATGCTTGATCATGGATGTATAGAATATGTGAAACCTGGCTAGAGAGAGTTGAGGACATGCGTTGCATGGAGCCAAAGGATATGATAACGATGCGATGGATGTGTAATGTGTGTGTTTAAAAATAGCTTTAGATCTGATGACATCGGAGGAAGATTAAATCTGTTTCTTAATTTTTTTTTATTTTTCTTATCTTTCTGTTTTTGCTGGAGATGGGGCATCCTACCGGATGCCAGACATTCACCGGCTATTTCAGACACTCCTAGAGATCTTTTAAAGATTCTAACCGTCCCTTTAAGTGCAATTGTTTGTATTTCTTTTGCACTCGGTTCACCGGGTATACTCGCCAGATAGCTTTTGAAATTCTTTTTCATTAGCTTTGTTGCTCCTATAATTACTGGGATGATAGAGATTTTCCTAAGATTCCAGTTTCTTTTCATGTCGTACATAAGACCTTGGTCAGTATAGGGAGATGTGTGCAGAACAAGAGACCTCCTTGGTATAAATGGATGAGAAGCCTTCGGTTAGTAGATGTAGAATAGTTGAGGTAGAAGGGTCAGTTGGCAGAAGAAATCCAAGGAAACCACCGGTTCAACTTCTTCTTTCGTATGAATCATATGATTTTGGTGTTGGCATTAGTTTCCCCGATGTTTTTCTAGTTAGAAATCTTTCTGGAAAGACATCGGGTACTTACGGGAAGGATCACGAGAAGGTTGCCAACATCTCTAAGTTAAAGTGGTACTGTGGAACCGACAGGATTCGAACTTGGAACACCCAGGTTTTTAGTCCGTGTCGATATCCACTTAACCGCTCTCACCTCCCACTGGTTCAACTGATAAGTATGGATTTGATAGAAAGAGGGATAAATAAAGACCTGACCAGAGATGGGTTAGTTTGGAAGGCTATATCTGTCGGTCGATCTATCATCATTAAATAGTATTTCCATTGGTCTGTCATGCTAACAGTTTAAAATATAATTTTCATCTTAGATGAATAGAAGTAAAACCTGGTCAGTGAGGTGTTAGTATTATTGCAAGAGTTGGGAGTGGGAGTAAGTTTAGGGAATTCCTGCCATTACTAACCAGCAGAGCATTGCCACTCTTGACTAAGGGAAAAATTTATCAAGCATGTATGTGCAGTGATGCTCTATGGATGTGAAACTTGGCCAGTGAGGGTTGAAGACATGCGTTTCATGGGGAGAAATTATATGAGAATGGTATGATGGATGTGTCATGTGAGTCTTACAGACAGGCTTAGATCTGATGACCTCAGAGGAAGATTAAATCTGGACAGTATAGAGATAAGTGTGAAGAACAGGAGACTTCGTTGGTTTTGGTCACGTTGAAAAAATTGATTAAAGTTCTTGGGTTAGTAGATGTAGAACAGTTGAGGTAGAAGGGTCAGTTGGTCAAGAAAAACGTGTCTTGCTAGAGAATTAAAATAGCAGTTTCATTGTTGAACATGCACATTGAATGAATTCATCTTATTTTAGATGTGTGTTACCATTTCTTCAAGGGGATATGTCTGTCTGTCATGCTTAACTTTGAAATAGCATTTTCGACAGTCTGTCATGCGTAAGTTTGAAATAATATTTTGTTAAGTCTGTCATGCTTAATTTTGAAATAGCATTTTCAGAGGTCTGTGATGCTGAAGTTTGAAATAGCATTTTCGTCAGTCTGTCATGCTTAAGTTTGAAATAGCATTTTCGACAGTCTGTCATGCTTAAGTTTGAAATAGCATTTTCATAGATCTGTCATGCTTAAGTTTGAAATAGCATTTTCTATATCTATCATGCTTAAGTTTGAAATAGCATTTTCTATATCTATCATGCTTAAGTTTGAAATAGCATTTTCGTTGGTCTGTCATGCTAAAAGGTTAAAATAACATGTTAATTCTTGTTAAACTTCTAGCTTTTGGCAGTGATTAATAAAACTTAGTTTGCATTTTCATGTCATATGAATTATTCGGGACTAACCTCATCCTCATCCGTATTTCTGCATCATTTCACACACTATAAGCAAATAAATTCACTCTTAAAAGAAGAGATTTTTTTTTTTGTTGGTATTTAATGTAGTTTCCGCACACCAATTATATTGGCAACTGAAAAGAACGAGTTTAGCATAATACTGGTGTCACTCAAATGCACTTTCTTTCCCAATTGTAAACAATATACATGTCCTCAAAGTTACTTTTTTACTTGCATCCCCACGAGGGCAGAGTTAGACACAAGGTCGGTTTTCAATGTGGAGAAAATCCAGCTCCCCCAAAAGAGGCACTCTGGGTTGGAAGAAAAATTTTCCACCAACTGATGCTCCGGCACCTCTTACAATCCGGACAAAATCACAAGCGGGAACTTAATAATTCCACTGATAGCCGACTACTTTACCGGTCTGCTTACAGAATGCTTCTGTTTTTAGCCTGCCATCAAATTTGTTTATATTACACTGCACCTGCTGTTGGTAGTTTCCCGATATTTTGACATTTCATAGGCAAACGTATACACTGGTCTACTTTTATCAAAGACAAAGTTTAAGTTTCTAGCAGCTCCTGATTGTTTAGAGACATAGTTGGTATATAATTAGCGGGTTAAGCAACGTTGACCGTGGTCAGTACTAAAATAGGTGACCATTTGAGAATACCAGATGCTGTATTTGGAAGAGCTCTCTGTTTATCTCGGCATTGTTTCCAGTCGTCCAAGACTTCTTCTTGCCATTGGAATCAAGCAGTGCTAATTCAGGAGAAGTGTGTTTGGAGATTGCGCAACCCTTGCTTGACAAATGAATTCCCTGTGCAGGAACCCTTACAAGTGGTATCCATTGTTTCTCAAGACTGAAAGGAGGCTTAGATACATACAGTGTCCAGTTAAATCCGTTCCTTTCAATTGCCATTGTAATTGGGTACCCGATTCTTCAATTTTGTACCTTATTTTTGTATTATTTTAATCCATTAAAATCTTTTCTACTCATACCATTTGCCAGATTTTAAGAAAATCTTGAGGTATCATTCCTGTTTATAGCACGAATACAATTTTTAAACGATCTCAATTTTAGTACGCATACGGATTTTCATTCGCAAATATAAAAGTCAGTGAAAGTTTTTACACTGTATTAAACTATTCAACAGGCTTCCACCTCGAAAAAACAATAAAATCAATCTTCTTTCAAATCTTACAAATGCGATGAGTAGAGGTTAACTATAAAGATAGCAAGAGTTATTTCCCCTTTGTTCACAAACGGACCGGAAGCCGTTATCTTTCATTGATGTGTATAAAAGATAACAGTCCAACGCCATCTTGATGTAATACTTGTATTATGATCGATAAAGCTTCATTAAGCTAATCTCTCTTTTTTCCATATTAATTCCACTAAGCAACAAAAATTAGACACAGCTATTTCTTTTTTTCATTTTTTTTGTTTTTTAGACCGGACCCATCTGCTTAAAATAAACCCATTATTTGGGGAAAAGATTTGGTGATTTAAATATACGGTCATTTATTTGAAAAATTGAATTATGTGCCTCTTTTGAAAAAATAATTTAATTAAAACAATTCTTAAAGCTTCACTACTAGTAAAATAAATAAATACGAATTAAGTATTGACCAAGACCAAAGTGTAGTATCTGTTCCTATGGATACTGCACCCCAAAGACCGGTACCGTCTTGGCCTTCGGGTCTTGATGAGGCCGGTCTGTGGGTTTGTCTTGTGTAGTTCTAGGAGGTCCACCCTCCCAAGCTTTGCCTCCCCTCTTTGGAAAGGAGTAACTTTATCGTTTACTGCCTGAGGCGCCCCTACTGGAGAATGCCGACGGGGCTGTCCAGACATTTTTTTTGTAGGCCAGAGTGCTCACCTTCTCGGGCGCTGGCTTTTCAAATCCCACTTTCCCGACCTTGTGTCACATCTTACCTTGTGGGAGGAAGATAAATAAAATAAAATTTAAAAAAATAAAAAAATATGACCAATAAGGAGAATTAGCATTATGTAGATGATAATTAAATTTTAATCTTTTGATATTTTTTTAGTAGTATTGTTATACAGGTGGGCTAAAATAAGGGTCCTATCTTTAAATTTGAATAACTTGAATTTGAATAACTTCCACAAAATAAAAGTTAAACTCACCAAACTTTATGTGTGTGTAGACTGACCCTTCCGAGATTTTTTGAAATAAACAAAACAAATTTTAGCCGAAAAACACTTCTTAAAACTTACAAAAACTAAAGTATTGTTTTTTACACTGTTTTGAGTTTTTTAAGCAAAAATAATGTTTTATAAATGAGGGTACGTTCCTTAGGGCTAATACGGCTCATGCTTGCTTCGGAAGGGGTCCTTTACTTATTCTAAAAAAAATAAAAAAATCAATAAATAAAAAAGTTATGAATTTTTAAAAATAGGACCCTTATTTTTGCCCACCCTATAGAATTAATTTTTTTTTTCAAGAAATTCTCATGCACGATTTTTTTGCAAATTAAACATTTCTACAAAAAATCTGCTGAAACAAAAAAAGATTTCAAAAAGAGTAAAACAAGAAATCATTAAATTTATCAATTTGGTGACCCCGACGTGATCATTAAATTTATCAAAGGCTAGCAGGAAGACCCGATGTTGCTCGGGATTGAATGAGGATTACTACCACGTACTTTTTCACTATGCTCATAACACCATATTACCTTTGTTTTTTTTACTGCCCCCTTCCTCCCGTTTCGTCCACTTATAGAGTTGGAATAAGCTGAAATGATGTAAAACTCTCTGAATTAGTGTGTATACATATGATTTTAATTCCATTAAAATCATATGTACGTATTTGAAGTGTTTAAGGGAGTTCTATCGCTATTGGTCACTTAGGGGTGGGGACACATAGATAGTTGGCACATAGAGGGTGACATAGAGATCCGGGACCACTTCCATTGTCTTCCCCAGAGAATTCGATAATAAATAACAGAACCGGCGGGACAGTTATAAAAGTGGGGGGGGGCTTTCCTAAAAAGTGGGGGGGCGGTTAAACACATGCATATATAACTTCATTATTGATGACCGTAAAGTGGGGGGGGGGCAAGTAAAAAAGTTGGGGGGGGGGACTTGAGCCCCCTGCCCCCTGCCCCCCCCCCGGTGCCGCCGTCCATGAATAATGAATAATAAATAATGAATTGCATGGAGTATTGTTGGCACATCTGTTGCTGGTGCACCAACCACTAGTCTATCCCTCTTGGACAGGGTACAAAAAAGAGTCTGTAACCTAATAGGTCCCGCACTGTCTACCAAGCTCCACCCACTGTCCCATCACTGCAATGTTGCGTCCCTGTGCTTGTTTTACAAGTATTTCCACTGAATATGCTTCGATGAACTTACTGCATGTGTACCCCTCTCAACATAAACACACCGATAAAAACGATTAGCAGCAGAATCCCACCCCTTCACTGCAGAGGTTCCCCAGATGCCGGAAAAACTTCTACTCTAATAGCTTCTTTCCTCAGATCGCTTGCCTTTGGAATTCCCTCCCTGCTCACCGTTTCCCCCAATTGTACCAACATTCAGAAAATTGAATGTAATGTGAACAAACATCTTGCTGCACACAGCTCTAAATTTAGGATGCGCCACTATAGATATATCAGGCTCCTAATCATAGTAGCCCCTAACATCTCAGTGGCAATATGACTTGTTTTTTTTTAGGGGGGGGGATAAAAGAAAAAAAAAACGTTTACAAAAAACATCTTTTCTTGTTTTTTGTTTTGTTTTATTTCCTTTGTTTGTTTTAGCCTTAATACAAAACTGTGCAATTATCTTGAGACAAAGTAAAATAAGATCATAATAATAATAATAATGGAAGCAAAAAAAAAATGTTTTGAACTTTGTGTCATGGAGGAGTAAAAATGAAAATTGGTGGAACCGTGTCACGACTAACGAAAAAACAAAACGCCGAGTTCTGATTGGCTGATTCGGTAATAATGTAAGTCTAGCTAGACCCGCGGGGGACGTATTATGGTTAATTAAATCAAATAGGTTTTTTAACAATTATTAGTGTCAAAAAGCAAATTAAATAAACCATTACGTGCATTCAGCATTTTAATATACAGAGAATGAAAAAAAATATATAATATTTCGATGAATTTTGACATTTTAGTAGCGCCAAGACAATTTCTTACTTTCCATCTGAAAAAACAAATTTCCACAAATATTTCTTAAAAAACAATGTAAAGAATATTATATTACTTTTAATATGATACCAGTATTATCTCCTAGTATATATATATATATATATATATATATATATATATATATATATATATATATAATATTATTTATAATTACATACAAGGTCGTTTCAAGCTTACACTCTCAGCAGTGTAGGGAGGGGGATAATTTCATATGGCCACAAGGCGCGAACCTGGTTCACAGAGTTAACTCAGATTTCACACGCTTTTGCTTTATCTTCTAGGCCATATGATTGCCTCCTCCCATACTGATGATTGCAGGTTTGGCATGAAACACATGTGTATATGGGTTAATTTGAAAAATATTATTTATGAATAATCATCTCTCTCTCTCTCTCTCTCTCTCTCTCTATCTATCTATCTATCTATATATATATATATATATATATATATATATATATATATATATATATATATATGATTGTGAAAATATGTGTTAGCATATACCTTCAATACTTTATGTTGGTTGGTTTACTTTAAGCGAAACGATTCGTAAAACAACTTGCACTAAAATGTATCTGTTTTGAAAATGTTTTGTAAGAAAGATAAAAAAAATGTTGGCTATTAGAATGTAAATGAATTTTTCTTACTTATACATTTATATTTATATATAAGATCACCGACTACGAATCAGTGGCGATTTGTGTTCGGGGTTCGCGCCCACCGACCGTCGGGAATTAGTTCCTAGACTGAAGATTGCGTTAGCATGAAACATCGATGTCTCTAGGTATTTAAATATTTAAATATTTATTTATTAAAATATTATTGTTTATCAGCCCCCCTCCCTACAAGGGCTGGGCACTTTCGAGTAGCTTTAACAACAAGCAGTACTAATAGCTATATGCGCGATCCGAACACCGTTTCGTAAGATCACTCTAGCTGCCTGGTAGATGACGGCCACGTGTCGCTATTAAAAGTTAAAGTTACTCTATATTTACTAACTAATTGACGATGGCCCTTTGGTTAAGATCACCGACTACGAATCATTGGCGATTTGTGTTCGGGGTTCGCGCCCACCGACCGTCGGGAATTAGTTCCTAGACTGAAGATTGCGTTAGCATGAAACATCGATGTCTCTAGGTATTTAAATATTTAATATTTATTTATTAAAATATTATTGTATATATCTATATATATATATATATATATGAGAGAGAGGTAGACTGTTCATAATAATAAACATAGGATACTGCACGCTAGTATTTTTATAAGTGCTTCTAAAATCTGCGTTTAATGAATTCTGAGATGCCCTCTTTACTAAATGAACCCTGTTAGATGGAGGCTATAACCCTTGAGCCTACCCAATAGCAGAAGATCTAACCGAACCGAAGAGGATGATAGGATTGCGACATGAAGGAATTAACCTTCTTTCAAGGTCAACGTCTTAACTTCCCGATATCGAACTCAGAAGAGGCACTTTTCTCTTCACCAAGTGGAAGCAAATTCTGATTTTACACAAATCAATAATATTAACGGAAGCGATCGTAATTTCCGAAGATTCCCATATTTGTTTAAAATCATTTTGGGGGAAAAGAAAAAAAGAAAAAGAAAAAAAAAAAAAACGGATGCAAATTTAACATTCTTAAACATGAATCAAGGTCTTTTTGCCTTTAAGACGCAGAAATACATTTTTAATTTCAAATTGAGGTTTCTTTAACTTCAAAGTCAGAGTTGAATGAAAAGTTTAAATATTCGCTTTTATCTGATTTTTGTCGCACTATCCTTCTTCTACAATACAGAATGAAACACATTATGCTCGGCATCAGTTTACATGATAGAAAAAGAAACACCTGGATCAGACAGCAAACTGGAGTAAACGACATCACCACTATCATATGAATTGCAAAACATAGATGGGCAGGTAAATCTTTCGAGATGTACAGACAACAGCCGGACATATCGAGTGACAGAATGGACCTCAATTGAAAATACCTAGAGGAAGGCCAAAAACTCGGTGAAGAGACGACCTCGACAGCCTACAAAATTGTTCTGATCGGAGAGTTAATTTTACCCGTCCAGGGACATATATTCTTCTAATATATATATATATATATATATATATATATATATATATATATATAAAATGAAGAAGAATGGAAAGGAATTAGAGAAAGCAAAAGCCAAATCAAAATTCAATTCAAAAGTTCAATTGCCCTGCGTTTCTTTCCCTACAACTTTTATTTCATTTTTTCAAATTTTAAATCTTGGCCATTGCCAACTTATCTATCCCAGCGACTTCCTCTGATGATAAGATTTTGATCTTTGAAAAGCCTGGCTTAAGGAAAATTTAACGTGAATAAATTGCCTTTTTGCGGAATATACCTTGCTTTGAACTTTTGAATTGAATTTTGATTTGGCTTTTGCTTTCTCTAATTCCTTTCCATTCTTCTTCATTTCTACCTGCTCTATCCTGGATATTGAGCTGTATACTCTTCACAATAGGGTTTTACCTTTCCTAAAAGTTCGTTGTTAGTACACTTCTTTATATATATATATATATATATATATATATATATATATATATATATATATATATATATTGGACTAACCCAATATCTTTTATACGAACTTTTTTCACCCATCATTTTGCTTAATATTTTTTCAAATGTTGAATTTTGGCTTTTCTATTGCCAATTTATCTATCTGTATAATTCCTCTGATGATAAGATCTCGATCTTTGAAAAGCCTTGGCTTAAGGAAAGAATAATAAACATCATTTTATTACAGAACATACCTTCCATTGAACAATCGAAGTTTGAAATAAATTTGGACATTCGTGCATGTTTATCACTCTTCGTCCATCTATCTTTATATATATATATTATATATAATTAGAAGAATACACAAGTAGGACCTAGTTGGCTGTCGAGGTCATCTCTTCACCGGGTGTTTGGCCTCTTCTAGGTCTTTTCAATTGCATCGAGGTCCATTCTGTCGCTATATATATATATATATATATATATATATATATATATATATATATATATATATATAGCGACAGAATATATATTATATTTTTTAAGTAAATATTAATTATTTTTACCTACAGACATCGATGTTTCATGCTTACGCAATTTTCAGTGTAGAGATGTTAATTCACGAACCCGGTTTTTACAAATCGCCACTGATTCGCAGTCGGGTGTCTTTCCCCTCGGCCGGCGAGAATTCACATGACAATTAGGAGGGATGTAAATCAATAAACGCCAAATCGGCGAGCGCGTACAGCGAGCAGCGGAGAGTGATTCAACAACAAAAACAAACGGGGTCGGAATCTCGCTTTTAAGCCATAGTATTACTGCTCATTTATAAATTATCTCACAGTGCACCAATCCTAGTAAAGGGGGTTATAATTATATTTTAAAGTAAAGATTAATTATTTTTACCTACAGACATCGATGTTTCATGCTTACGCAATCTTCAGTGTAGGGATGTTAAATCACGTCGGTCGGAGGGCACAAAACCGTTTTTACAAATCGCCACTGATTCGCAGTCGTATATATATATATTCCAACTCACTCTTCCCCTTCAATCTCGACCACAGCCATCTGGTCAAACACCCCCTCCCCCTCTTCCTCCAATCTCTCTCTGCCATCCATTTTACCCCTGCTCATCCCCCACCTCTTTCTCTCATCGCCAGCCACAGTAGTCCTTGCTCCCTCCACCCTTCCCCTTTTTTCTCCCACTCATTTTCATTCTCTAACAAGTACGGACGTCCAGCAAGACGCAGCCATTATTTTTCATTTTATTTTATTTTTCTTCCCAACATGTCTACCCTTCATGTATCTGTGCTTGCATGATATCTTTTCCCTATATCATCATCCTGATGAAGTCTTATAAATAAAGACGAAACGTTGATGTACACATAAAAAACATCCAGTTTTTGGTTTTCCTTTTTCATTTTACCATCACGTCAGATTACCTTCATCCTTCTCTTCCCATATATATATGTGTGTGTGTGTCAGGTTAAATTTAAAAGAAATACAAAGAGTGTTCGATCGCAGAGGAGTGGGAGCTAATATAATTTATTTGAAAACTATATGTTACATATTTAAGAAAACGTACCGCGGTTTCATCTAAATGGGTTGACTATTTACATTTAAAAAAAATCTCTATGCCCAGTGGAATCGTCGGCGTTTTTTTGTTTTGTTTTGTTTTTTAATTTGTTTTTCTCATCGTGGTTTCACCTCATTCAGAATGCCGACAATTCCACTGGGCATACAGATGTTTTCTAAATGTAAAAAGTCAGCCCATCTGGATGAAACCGTGGTATGTTTACTGAAATATGTAACATATAGTTTTCAAATAAATTATATATATATATATATATATATATAATTTCTTTCTTTCTAACAATCTATGTATTTTAGTTCTTTTATTGTATAGTCAATTACTTTAAAAAAAACTCAACTCACCTATTTTTTTAACATACCTTTACAGTTATATTTTTGTAACTAGGGACGAATAGCAACCCCATTGTTCTCTAAAAAAAAAAGAGAAGACATCTGTTGTCTCAGAGCCAAGAACTCAGACATGATTAAGGAATCGGATTAAGGTCTGTAGGTCCTCCTGGTTTTAACTCTGCGAGGGTAAACTTATGTGAAGTCTGTTCGCTTTCTTTTTTATTGTTTGTGTGTGTGTGGGGGGGGGGGGATATTGAGCTACTCCATCCTCTTCTCCACAGCCTCCTCATCATCTTCCTTCCTCTGCAAGCTTTTGAACATTTCTTTAATTCTTAGGAAAATATGATTCCAGGTGGCGCTAGTTTTGGACAATAATCGGTGAGGCAGATAAACTCAACCCGTCTGAGTATTATTGTTTGCTTGAAATCAGCTGAACACTCAATCAGAATGAGAATGTGCGGTTATATACATGGTTGGGAGAGGGGGTGCAGATCAGTTGCAAGATTTTGTGCTCAACCAGGCAATGATAAAAAGAAGAAAGTTGGTGTGTGGATGGGAAAGGGCGAATAGGTGAGGTTCGTTTCATTTGTGAAGAGTGAGAGAAAAGGAGAGAAGTAGAGAGAGAGAGAGAAAGTGAGTGAGAGAGAGAGAAAGAGTTAGAGAGAGAGAGAGAAATGATTAGAGAGAAAGAAGCAGGGGAGATAAAGAGAGATAGAGATTGGGGGAGATGGAGTAGATAAAGAGGGATAGAAATAAACAAGAAGCGAAAAGGGACAAGAAAGAGTATGGAGAGAGAGAGAGAGAGAACAAATGAGAGAGGGTAAGAACTAAACAGTCTAAAAGAGAGAGAGAGGGAAAGACAGATCAAGATGCACAAAAGTGAAAAAGAGAAAAGGAGATGATGTAGAGAGAGAGAGAGAGAGAGAGAGAGAGAGAGAGAGAAAGGCAGAACGAAAAAGGGCAATAACTAGAAAGAACAGAAGTGAGAGAAAGAGAGTGAAATAGAAAGAGTCACAGAGTAAGAGACACAGAGACAGAGAAAGGGAACGAATATTAGAGAGTAAAATAGAGAGAAAGGAAATTGGAGAGAACAAAAGAGAGAGAGAGAGAGTGAAAGGGCAAGAGAAGGGTGTGAAAGATAGAGAGAGAGAGAGAGAGGAGAAAGAGAGAGAGAGAGAGAGAAAAAAGAGAGAGAGAAAAAAAAGAGAGAGAAAAAAATGAGAGAGAGAAAGAGAAAGCATAAATAAGAAGAATTGAAGCGAAAGACGAATGAACGAATGATCAAATAAGCGCAAAAAAGGATAACAAAAAACAAATGAAAATCTGTTGACTGATTTTCCGTTAGAATTGCCCCCCCCCCCTCCCGACCAATGAGGGAGAAGGGGCTCGTCATCACACTGATTTTTATCTATGCATGAAAAAAATAGTGGGGTAGACTGGGAACCTATATTTCCACTATTTATTTTTTAATTATTTTACTTCAGTCGAAGTTCTCAGAAATCAAGCGGGCCCCTTCTGGGGGCCAACACTTGACATCTATATAAGATACATAGATTTTCCATTAAAGTTCTCCTTTACCTGTCAAATATTGAGTTAGTAAAGAAGTTAAGAACATTAATTTTCCTCTACCCAATTGACCAGTTTACTATGTTACAGTGTATCTTTCTTGCAGTCTCTTGACCTTACTTGACTCTAGGACAAGAATTCATCTAGTCTGGTGGAGTATCCGGCTAAGAGCTGTAACTTCAGGTAACAATACTTGGAGGAGGTGCACCATTTCTTCTATGAGCCAGTGTATAGACGTGTGGAGGGGATCTTATTTGGGCTTTGAATACTATGTTATTTTGAATATTTCGTCAGGGTTTACTTGTAGGATGAAGTATCCGCAGGTCAGGTGGTACTGACAAACCTTTGTACAGAGAGACCGAAGACACTCGATGGTGGTGTCTAGTAGGTAATTCAAACTCCCCACTATGTATATGTGTGGGTGCGTGTATATCTCTATTTATATAAAGTTGTGTATGTGTATATGTGTATATATTTGTATCTTAAGAATTCACTCTTGAACTTAAGGAAGGTGACGGTGGTTAAGTGGATAACGACACGTACTGACGACCTGGATGTGCCAAGTTCGAATCCAGTCGATTCCATAATAGAACTTTCACTTAGGGATGTTGGCAACCATTACGTGGTCCCTCCTCCAAGACTGCCGACAACAGAATCAAACTGGTCATCAAGTTGTACCATTCTGATTCATACGAATTTACTTTTACTTTTACTTTTAAACTTATTAACTGATCATTATGTACTTTGGAACACGACTGCTGGACGTGATTGGGCCAAATGTGGACTATATTTAGTTTTATTTAGTTTTATGCAAAGAGAGTAAAGGGGGGAAACCTCACATTTGAAAATTAAAATTATGTAATGAATTTTGATCAAAATTGAAATAAGTATTCTACACATAAGGTTTAGTATGATTATATCTTGATTTCAATCTTCGTAGGGGGACATAGAAGTGGTGCAGATCATGAAATTCCCTACAGATTTTTAAGTTCGACATAAAGATTGCCGAGTTCGACAAGATGTAGCAGAAGTTCCATCGGCCAGAACGTTGTGAGAATAACATCGTAGGTGAGAATAGTAGTCCGAATAACCCAAACAATACAGATTATCAATCCTCATGTCAAAAATTTCTAAACTTACCATTTTTAGTCATTCAAGAAGAATATCTTAAAAGATATGTCGCAGTTTCTTAATTTTCGAATGAAATAAGAGTAGAATGAATAGTGACAGTGGTTGTGACCCAACGGGTCACCGGTGCGTATAATATATATATATATATATATATATATATATATATATATAATCAAAAGCAATTATTCATGAAAACAAGATATATCTAGACACCGGTTGATTCCCTGAGTTTTGAATTCTTCTTCCTTTAGACTCCCTTTCTACTCTTTATTCTTTTCTTTTCTTTCCCATCACAATTTTTTTATTTATTTATTTTTTATTTTTTTATTTTTAAAATTTTTAAATTTTTTGCTATACACATTTACATATCTTCCCTCTCTACATGAACCCTACCACTATATATATTTCTCATAATTTATAGACTTTTGTCATTTTTTGCATTTTTTCGTTCGCTCTTGACAAAGCTCATTTGGGCGAAACGTTGAGCGTTTTAGGTCTTGCGCTTATTCCATTTATATTTCATACCGTCGGATTATTTTATCCTTTCATCTGTTCATATATATATATATATATATATATATATATATATATATATATATATATATAATTTTATGTGTGCATTTATGGCAATCTTGAAGTACAATGACCTTGTGCATTCATGACCTTATAAAATTTCCCCCTCTCTCCGACGGATCAATAAGATTTTCGGATGAAGCCTCACCCTACATTCGCTGTCACATTCACGTGACAGATTCAGCATGGATTCATTTATTTCACTTTAAATGATTTGCCTCGGGGCCATGAGCAACGCAACACCTGATCTCGTCACACTGTTTTCTATTATTACCATCTGCGGTCGTTCTGATGTTGTTCTTGAGCTGTGTTTCAATTTCGCAAGCAATCGTCGTTATTTGAACACTTTCTTTTATTCATTCAACACTCCTCCGAATCTCAAAAGTTGAAATCTGAAAGCCAAGTTGGTCTTCTTTTTTTTTGAATACGTCTCAATATACTAAATATCAGCAATTCCAGTTTCAATTTTCTCGTTCAAACACTTCTTTGATTCTGAGCCCCTGGAACTGACTTTCACTTCAGACCTGAAATGAAAATCTTAAATCAAATCTGTTGCTAAGGTAACTGGAAAATTGGTCGGAACAGGAAGTCCCTCACTTCTGAGGCAATCCCCTGTATAAGGATCACATACATCCTAAGATGGGGAGGTACTACTGCCATATATGGGGAGGTACCGCTCAGAGCACTCGTTCTTGCCTCGACAGAGGACAAACTCGACTTCAAAATCACTTCTACATCCATTCTCTCACAGAAGAGATGTTGCTAGTCTCTCTCTACTCTTTGGTACCGCCTTCAAAGAAGCATGAACTTATCTTCTACCACAACTAAAAAAAAAGCTTTTCTTTCTCAATCCATGTGCCAAGTGTCACGGAGAATTTCTATGGAGACAGATAATTTGCAAGGGATTCTCACCTGTGGAACACATTACTGCGGGACTACTTCCCCGCTAACTAAAATTGGTCATCTTCCCATTCAATATCAACAAAATCTTGTCAAAGACCACCCCATAAGTAATTAGATGCAGTTCATCAATGTTAGTACTCCCATAGTTTTCCTCATCTTTCAACTAGCAATCCCTTACGTCTCATTAACCCTTATCCTCGAGTGGTTCTTGATCTTGATGTGGTGACTTCACTAGTAAAAGAAAGTTCTTATAAACATGTAAATGAAAAGAGATATTTACCATTTATTGGTAATTCCTCACAGAACAATCTAGTGGGAGATGACGTCTTCTTTTCTCTACAGCCTCTTTTTCACAGCTGCTAGACTTGATCTACTAAATCGTTATTTTCATGGTACGTGCTTAGTTGAATTTCCATCTTTAGTCCACCCCCCCCCTCTGTAAAATATTTTGCAGTTCAAACACTTAAATGGCACCGCTTATCACGGCCCAAAGGCCACTCGGGGATAAAGAGTTTGACTCTAGGATAGGGGTTAAAGAGTTTGACTGGTATATGGTGAAACAACATCGCGATCACCGGCACGATGGTTGCAGCCGGGCAGAAGTAGATGATTTACGGGAACGGTTCAACAAGAACTTGTTTACATTGGACTTGATCTTACATTGCTTCAAGATTGGACACTTGATCTATTAAACACTTGATCTATTTGACACTTGATCTATTCAACATTTGTTCTATTCAACACTTGTTCTATTCAACACTTGTTCTATTCAACACTTGTTCTATTCAACACTTGTTCTATTCAACACTTGTTCTATTCAACACTTGTTCTATTCAACACTTGTTCTATTCAACACTTGATCTATCAAACACTTGATCTATCAACACTTGATCTATCAACACTTGATCTATCCAACACTTGTTCTATTCGACAATTGATCTATCCAACACTTGATCCATCAAACACTTGATCTATCCAACACTTGATCTATCCAACAATTGATCTATCCAACACTTGATCCATCAAACACTTGATATATCCAACACTTGATATATCCAACACTTGTTCTATCCAACACTTGATCTATCCAACACTTGTTCTATCCAACACTTGATCTATCCAACACTTGATCTATCCAACACTTGTTCTATTCAACACTTGATCTATCCAACACTTGATCAATCCAACACTTGTTCTATCCAACACTTGATCTATCCAACACTTGATCTATCCAACACTTGCGGTTCAAAACACTTGGTAAAGCACCACTTTTCATTAAGGCCGATATGCCAGAAACGAGTGTTACCATTCTTGAGGCTAATAAAGTTCTAGTCTTAGTTCTTGTACTTGATTCCGGTAGAACAGAAGGATGGTCTTGTTTTTCGAAAATCAATAAAATTTCTATTAAAATTTTTGGTTTATGCTTTAAGAATCAAGTTCTTATGCCGGAAAATAACTCCTTTCTTGTTATAATCGGATTCAAGATTTTCGTTTTCTTCTTCTCGTTCGGGGATCAATATTCTCTAAACTGATCAGACCTTCTTTTATAACTCGTCTTTTTATGAGCCCACTAGTGTTCGCGTTCAATCAACAATCACGAGAGGCTTCTCTTTTCTGTCAGTCGGTTGGTCTGTCACGATTATGTTTAGTCTGTAACGCTTATGTTTTTTTTGTTTGTTTTTGTTTACTAACTCTTAATACTTTAAAAGCTCTACAAAAATAGGTTGTCGATTATGATGATAGCCCTGAATATGGGCCTAAAATTTGCGTTGGATTGACTCAAGAGGTTTTAAGCTATTTATTCGATGAAATATACAGGGTGATTCCGAAAAGGTGTGACCGCCCCGCCCCTCCCCCCCCCCAAAAAAAATGGACACATGGAATGGTTCATAAAATTCAGAATCCTTTCTATAATCAAACAATATTTCTTCTTATTTTCATTTAACGTCACATTTCCCTTGTCTCAAACTCAGACGTTTTTTTTACATATTTCCCAAGCCCACCCTCCAGTCCACATGCTTCAGCGTGTCAACTGTCTCCAAATTCTACTTGGTGCTGTCTTGTCTAATCACTTACTTTCAAGTTTTCCCTAGCTGGTCAATCTTCCTGCGATTGCAGACATTCATGCTTCTGCAATGGTGTATCAAGGAGAATGAATGCTCTACATGACCATACTAGTGTAAATGACTCATCCTTAAGATAACTTCTATGCTGGGCAAAACAATTAATAAGGGGTGCTGCACCTATACATGATCCACTACTGTTTGAATGTTAGCAAATCCTCTGACCTAATGTGTTGGGTTTTGTTATGTCATCGTGCTGCAATCAAGCGAAAGAGGACCAGACTAGGGCCCAACATTCGCTGCCATATAACATGACGCTCTTGATGCAGCTGATGTACAACTTACTCCATATGTATAGGGAAACAGCTTCGATGTTATCAGAGGCACATATAAATTAATACATTTTGCATAATGATGGAAATTAATAGGGGGTGATGCAACTATACATGATCCCCGACTGTTTGAAAGTCAAGTATGAACTTAATAAATAAATAAATAAATAAATTGCGGGGAAAATATATAGGGATTTCTGCACACACACACACACACACACACACACACACACACACACACAGAGAGACACACACGATACTTAATCAGGTAATTTTATAAATACACAAATTGGTAAATTAATATTCAAGACTTTTTTTTTTCAAGAACATAAAAATAATAATATTCAATAATATCATTTGTATTTTTTTGGATTATTCAGACTACTGTTCTCATCTTGGCCGATGAAACCTCCGACCTTCTTCAGGTGTGTCTTGTCGAACTCGAGAATCTTTATGTGGAACTCGGGATTCTGTACAATGGTGCAACGGATAATGTGCTAAGTAGTAATCAGTTCTAAGTGACAATCTTCTGGAGGTTGAAGGTTCAATCCTCAGTGCGGCCGATACTAAGAATATAATAAGGAATTACTTAAGATTTCTACCCGGTCATGGCTGATGGAACGAGAACAATCCACCCCCGTGGATTAAACAGAGGGTTAAGTTCGAAATTCCATAAATATTTCCGAGTTCGGCATAAAGATTCCCAAGTTTGACAAGACTCCCACGAAGACGAGCAGAGGTTACATCGGCAGAAACGTTGTGAGAATACCATCCAAGATGAGAACAAAAGTCTGAATAATCAAAATAGTACAAATTATGAATTGTCATCTAAAACATTCCGAAATCTGATGCCTATATGTCATTCCTTTTTTTAAAAATTGGTTGAACAATTGGTTATCATTACCTGCATGTCATAAAATCTCTGTATATAAAAAAAACATGTTGACCGAAGTCATCGATAAACGCCATTTTGTATTATATTGTTTGTTTGAAAAGCAGTTTGTTTGTTTGAATTATTTCACAGAAAGGAATTTGAGAAACAACTGACCGCATTCCAACAATCTTTGAAAAGATTCCAGTTGCAGAGTTCTTCAAAGAATATTTTCATGTTTTTTTTTGTTTGTTTTCGTTCGATTAACCTTTCGTCTACTGATAGTGTCATGTCCCGTTTTCGGCTTGACAATCCTTCTCACAAAACTCGGTTGCTTGTCTCTCAACAGTCTCGGTGCGTGTGGCAGAGATAGGCATGATTCTGCTCCTCTGTACGCATCTACATGTTCGTTGATCAATCAGCTGTCATCAAGGTATTAGCGGAAACCTTTTCAAGATGTATAAAATACGCACTATTTTTATACAACCTGATCGGCTGCTGCTGCTGCTGAAATTGACACCTGATTAGTCAGCTAACAGGCAGATGAGCATAGAGCGACGAAATCACGTATATCTCTGTCACATACACCAACGTTGTTGAAACATCAACATTCAGTTCTTTGCCCGAGCGCATGAAGCATGCCAATTGACCTGCTTAAATTTTGAGCTATGAGCAAAACATTTTCTTTTACTATTAAGAAATTAACCATTAATCTTGAATGTTTTTCCAGCTCTCTTGGACACTATCCCAGTCTAATAAGATTAAACCAGCAATAGCAATGGGATATGCTTATATGATTGTTTATTTTTTCCACTTGGATAGATGAACAAAGAATAGCACAAAATGAAAAATGTGACTTGGACAGTATTCGAACCTGTGACTCAGGAGAGGGACCACCTATCGTGAGTGTTAGCTTGACCACTTGGCTAACAAGCCTACAGACGAAGAAGGGCTGAATTAGTATAGAAAACCCATCTCTCCTTCCTTAAGAAAAAAAGACTTTCTTTCATTGATAACCATCTGTGAGTTTTCTCTGTTTATCCAGACCAATGAGAGAAAATAACAGTTTATTGAAGGTTACTACCCACACCAACACACACACACACACATATATATATATATATATATATATATATATATATATATATATATATATATATATATGGCATCCACATTGAGACTGTTTCGCTGTATTATAGCTCTTCAGTGCGGCTAGTCGGAATTGAAATTCAACAGTCGAGCTGACAGTCGACGTCTCTACCCTTGTGCTATCATACGACACTGACTGAATGTAAATGATATCTCAATGTAAACAGTGTCATGTGCCGGGAGCTCGAATTAGTTTTACCCAATTAGCTAGAGAAAGAGATAGAGAGATAGATTGATTGATTGATTTTGGTTCCAATAAGGCTAAAAAAATTATATCAAGCAAAATTGTTTATTCTCAAGTTTCTACGGCACTTTCATAACTGGAGCCATACAATCAAACAGAGTTTGAATTTTACAGAAATATATAAATCTTCAAAAGTACAACAAAAACAGTCTTGTATTCATAGAATTTGCCATAACACAAGTCATAATTCAAAATACACGTGCCGACGGTTCAATTTGATTGGTTACAGGTCGGCCACCTTTTATTTATATATATATATATATATATATATATATGTCTGTGTGTGTGTATTTAGGCAGCATATTTTAATTTAGGCAAATATTATTAAATATATATATATATATATATATATATATATATATATATATATATATGAATTTCAGTAGACGGGGTGTGTCAAATTTGGAAAAAAAATACTTTGTATTGATATCGTTGAAGGAGATAATAAATGCCTATGGCACTTTATGTAGTAATTTCTGGCATTTTTCGTAAATTTCCGGCTACTCTGTTTTGTGTTTCAACTATATATTTCTGTAACAATTATAACTATTCAAATTTCAGTAGACGAATGGTTAAATAAATGTATTTTCTGATTTGTCTTTTTCTATATAAATTATTTTATTTGTCAATGTAACAACTTCCTGTTTTTTCTTGGGTTATAGTCAGATACAGCCGGCACACAGGTGAGATTATGTAGACCTTGTGCATGATCTGATTCTCCAATATTTCAGGTTCTGCTAGTCTTTCCCTCCCCCCAAATAATCTAAGCATATCTTTTTTTTCTTTTTCTTTTTTCTTTTTCTGTTTCTTTTCTGTCTTTCTTTTTCTTTTTTCTTTTTTCTTTTTCTTTTCTGTTCTGTCTTTCTTTTTTCTTTTCTGTTTTTCTTTTTTCTTTTCTGTCTTTCTTTTTTCTTTTCTGTTTTTCTTTTCTGTCTTTCTATTTTCTTTTTCTTTTTCTGTTCTGTTTTTCTTTCTTCTTTTCTGTTTTTCTTTTTTCTTTTCTGTTTCTTTTCTGTCTTTCTTTTTTCTTTTTCTTTTTTCTTTTTCTGTTCTGTTTTTCTTTTTTCTGTTTTTCTTTTTTCTTTTTTCTCTTTTTTCTTTTCTGTTTTTCTTTTTTCTTTTTCTGTTTTTCTTTTTCCATTTCTTTTTTCTTTTCTTTATTTTCCTTTTTCTTTCTTTTTTCTGTTTCTTTTTCTATTTCTTTTTTCTTTTCTATTTTTCTATTTTTCTTACTTTTTTTCTTTTACTTTTCTTTTTTCTGTTAATTTCATCTTTTTATCTGTTTTCTTTTTCTTTTTTCTTTTTTTTAAATGGTAGAATTCCACATCTGTCTACTTTAACTTTTAAAAACCTTTCTCTCTCACTCTCTACTTCACCCTTTCACTCTCTCTCTCTCTCACTCTTTAAATCTCTCTCTCACTCTCCCACTCTTTCACTTGATCTCTCTCTATCTATCTCTCTATCTATCTCCATCTCCCTCTCTTTATACCTCTCACTTTTTCACTCTTTTTTTTTCTTCATCTGTTGTCACAATGGCATTTAATCTTTTGGTGAAACTTCCATCTTCCCTGAAATTCTCTCGTTTAAGAAAAAGAAGAAAAACGAAACGAAAGTTAAATGTATTTAATGAACAAAAACTCGAGTGGCCTTTTGGCCTTAATAAATAGTTACCCATTAGTATATAAAAGAATAGAAGAAAAACACAAATCTCAGATGATATATTCAATGTGCTCTTCATTAGTAGCTGCACAATGACGTAGACGATCTAGCCAATTTCCAATCGCCCTTTGGATGACTTCAACTCAGAGGTCCATAGGTCATGATTACACTTTGCCAGCAAATGTTAGTATATTTTCATAGCCACTACAGCACTACTTACTGAGCAGTCGACCTGTCTGCCTTAAATAGTCTCCACTCTATTCAAGGAAATAATTAATCCGTCACCTAATATTAACTTATTGTTCTAAATTTCCATCAGTAGATTTTAAAAGGATTTGATGCCTGTGACCTCTCTCCTCTGTAATTGGCGTTGATGTAAAAAATAAACTCCAAACGGTAAAATCCATTACGTTGAGATCTGGTCTTTTTGAAAGTTACTAGTTTGATGAGTATTTCGGGATTATTTGCTCTGCATCCAGCAACGGTGTCTTTGGATATATGGGTATTTGTGCCATAGTGTTGCCATGGCCATTAATTCCCTCCCATTACTTCGGTTTTTCTATGGGGTGGCTAAACCAAAATGTGGGGTGGCTAAAACAAAATGCGGAGTGGCTAAAACAAAATGCGGAGTGGCTAAACCAAAATGTGGGGTGGCTAAAACAAAATGCGGAGTGGCTAAAACAAAATGTGGGGTGGCTAAAACAAAATGCCGGGTGGTTAAAACAAAATGTGGGGTGGCTAAAACAAAATGCGGGGTGGCTAAAACAAAATGTGGAGTGGCTAAAACAAAATGCGGAGTGGCTAAAACAAAATGTGGGGTGGCTAAAACAAAATGTGGGGTGGCTAAAACAAAATGCGGGGTGGTTAAAACAAAATGCGGAGTCGCTAAAACAAAATGTGGGGTGGCTAAAACAAAATGCGGAGTGGCTAAAACAAAATGCGGAGTGGCTAAAACAAAATGTGGGGTGGCTAAAACAAAATGTGGGGTGGCTAAAACAAAATGCCGGGTGGTTAAAACAAAATGCGGGGTGGTTAAAACAAAATGCGGAGTGGCTAAAACCAAATGTGGGGTGGCTAAAACCAAATGTGGGGTGGCTAAAACAAAATGCGGAGTGGCTAAAACATAATGTGGGGTGGCTAAAACAAAATGTGGAGTGGCTAAAACAAAATGTGGGGTGGCTAAAACATAATGTGGGCCTGGATCTAAATTTCCAGTTTTCTTTAAATTAACGAACGGTTTTATGCTGAAACCATGATGATACCATTGAAGCACAAAGCAAAGCAGGTGCTAGTGTGATTGCAATAGTTAAGAGTAGATAAAGTTAGTTCAGGGAACTTCTGTCATTACTAACCAGCAGAGCGATACCACTGTTGACCAAAGGAGAGTCTATCAAGCATGTCTACGAAGTGTGATGATGTATAAAAATGAAACCTGGCAAGTGAGAGTTGAGGTAATGCGTTTCAATGCGAAAAAAATTATGAGAATGATACACTGCATTTATTATGCGAGTTGTAAAGACTGTCCTAGGTCTAATGACCTCAGAGGAAGATAACATCTGGATAGTATAGGGTGATGTGTACAGAAGAGGAAACTTCATTGGTATGGTCACATTGAAAGAATGGATGAGAGTTCTTCGGTTAGAATATGTAAGACATTTGAGGGAGCAGGGTCAGTTGGCAGAGGAAAAGTCAAGGAATACACGTGAGGAAATGACCAAAATGGATTTGAGAGAAAAAGGGATCAATAAAGACCTGGCCAGGGATAAGTTTGTTTGGCAGTCAATTTCTTAAAGCCGTCAAACACCTGTGGAAAATAAATGGTAAACAAAATATGCTGCTGCTAATGATGATGATGATGATGATGATGATGATGGAATGAATGAGAATTCTTCGATTAGTAGGTGTAGAATATTTAAGGTAGCAGGGTCAGTTGATAGGGGGGAGGCAAAGGGAGGAAGTGTTAAGGATAGATTTGGGAGAAAGAGGGATAAATAAAGACCTGGCCGGAGATAGTTTAGTTTGGAAGTCAATTTCTAAAAGCTGTTAAACACATGGCGGTATGGAAAACGGACGTTAACCCAAATATGGTGATGATGCTGATTCTGATGATGACGATGATGATGATGATGATGACGATGATGATAATGATGATGATTACGCTATATTGCTATTTGTTGATTTTTAACCACAAAGATGACACTAATTTCTTCTTTTTCTTTTCCACTCAGTCTCTCTTCCTCATCTTCATCTTCTTCTCTCATCTTTTCACTTGAGCAACGTCTCCATCTGTCTTTCACGATTCTTCACACTTCACAATTCCTTTCTCCGTCACTCTCAAAGATGGATGCTACACTCATTCTTGCATACTCTTATCAATCTTTCACCTTTCCTTCTTCCTGGTGTGTTTCCCCTATTCTCCCACCCCCTTCCCCTTCCCCCAAAAGCACCATTTTCATCCAATTTTCAAGTTGTCTTTTTTTTATTATTCCGACTTTAATCTTAGAAGACAGGATTCCTTAATCTGAGATGAGACAGACAGGCAAATCCGCAAAATCCACAATTCAGTCGGTCATTAGGTTATCAACTTGCTTATTTTCCATCACCCCGTCCACCTGCTCCCGCTGTCTGGCCAATGGTCACTGACTAATCACAGGATTTATTGAACATAATATGGTGGAAATCCGACAGAATTCGTTCATTAGGCAAGCAAAATAATGTAAATCCATAAAACTAAATAATTTAATACGTAACAGAATATCATTTAAAGGATTAGCAAAAAATCTAATCTCGAAATATATATATATATATATATATATATGTGTTGGTTTTAACTATGATGAACGGAGTCATAGCGAGTCGAGGCACTATCACAAGAAAAAAAAGGAGAGGAAATATTAAATAATATATTTAATCGTCAATTAAACACTTTTAAAAAGAATAAAAATATCGACTAAAATTAACAGAATAAAAACTAATTCTCAAGGTACCTTTCAGCCGACACATTGTCAAGAGAAATGTCGGCGAATATCGCTTAAAAACGGGCAAAAGAGTAACGGGGAGAGAAAAACAAACAAAAAGGGGGAGATTGAATAATGCCATTAAACTGAAAAGGAATAAATAGACATAATAGGCAAAGTATTTTTTTTTTTAGAAGTCTCTAAATAAATCTAATTTGTGAGACAACTCAACCGACAGAGCGATGGTTTTCGCATTGTAACACTCACTGCCTCCAACACCTTGTGATGGTGTTTGGAACGGGCCTTGTGTACAATGCGAAAACATCCATCAGAGTACGGAGTATATATATATATATATATATATATATATATATATATATATATTAGATAGATATATTCTAGTTGTACCTTCATGGCGTAGCCTAGGATTTACCAATGCCATTTTTAGTTTAGGATTTTAAAATTATAACAAATAATAATATGTAAGTCACGAAACTTAAAATTTCATGGAGATAACTCATATTTTTACCTTCAAGTAAAAAATAGTCATCTCCCTTATATTTTGAGATTTTGATGTCATTATTTTAAATTGTCTCCGTTGTGATAATCTTTCTGGGCGGAATAAATATTAGATTTGAACACAAATGCTAAATATGTCCGCATTTCTTCAGAAATAAAAGATACAAGATACACCTGAAGAAGGCCAGAGGTTACAGCGGCTGAAACGTTGTGATGAAAACAACATGCACCTTATAGTATAAATCAAGTTTAAAATCGAACTTAACCGAAATTATCTTAAAATATGAACCCTACTGCAATTTATCGTTACTGATCGATTATTTTCTCATTATTGATTATTCAATATTAAGCTATTGATTTTAATTTCTGTAATCGATATCAGTTCAATTCATTGATTTCTATTTTGTTTTCTTTCTAACCTTCTTTTGCTTTTCTTTTCTTTTCTTTTCTTTTCTTTTCTTTTCAAAAATTAAAGATTAAAACCGAATCCGTAACATTTTCTCTTCTTTCATTCTATCGGATTCACCACCAATTATGTCTTTGGGTCAGTGTTCGAATGGTACCGCATTGCAAAAAAAAAAAAAAAATCTTCCGAATCATTCTTTGAGCTTTCCTCACAATGTTGAAAGAGACATGTGAGAATTTCAAATGACACCCTAAAAATATATAAACCCAAATTCTTTCATTTTTTAAGAGGAAAAACAAAAGAAAAACAAAACAATGACTAACAAACACCGAGGCTTCATTTTAGTAAATTGTACCAACTTTCAACTAACATTCAGCAAAAAGTAACGTTAAAATTTAAATAAATGGAACTGTTGTATATAGGGTGGATTCAAGTTTATCCTAAGACATAGACAGCAGAAATTGGCTGTCAAAGAGCTCAATAAATCAAATGTTACGTATGTGAGATCATATAAATATATCTTCTTGATCCAGTTTTGGTAGTTACAGTTCTGCGAATATCCCTGACTATTTAAAATAAAAACAAAAATTAAATTGAACTGTTTTATATTGGGTGACCTCGAGTCTATCAAAAAAAAACAGACTGCAGAAATTGTCTGTCAAAGAGCTCAATAAGTCAAATGTTACATATGTGGGAGCATATAAATATATCTGCTCCTGACTATTTGGTGGTCATGACCAGACAACATCTCACGCCTACTATCCAGGAAGTCCTGCACAAAGGATTGACATCAGCATGGGGTTATGCAGTTATATTAGGGAGGTGCAATGAAAATGAAAGTAATTGAAAGAGATCCACCTAAAATCAGAGAATTATCCGATCTTAATATTTTTTAATTAAGTAAACGGTACTGTTTCGGACAAGGAAACCAAACATTGACCAGCGTGACGTATGTACAACGAATGCTACAAAATCTGAGTATGTTAATATGTTAATATAAAGTATTTATTTTATTTACAAAATTTTTTTATAGATTGAAATCTAGTTGTATTCTGCAAAATAAAGGTAATTATTGAATTAAATTAGATCTAAATTTGCTGTCAAAGGGCTCAATAAATCAAATGTGACATATGTGGGAGCATATTAATATCGCTTCTTCATCTAGTTTTCGTATTTATGAAATAAAAAAGAACAACAAACATTTAATGCAAGTAAAACAACATCCCTTCACTCATTAAATTTTTCATAATTTAATTTTGATTTCTATTCAAAATCGATGCCTAATTATCAGGATTAGTTTAAAATTTAATCTCAGAATTTTATATTCCCGTTTTTTAATTGAAATATAACATTTTCATGAAAATTTATTTGCAAAAATGTGAACATTCGAATACTGACTTTCCTTTTCTGTAATTTGACATATTTTTTCTGTCTAGAATTTCATTTCTGCTTTCTCTGATGTCTTGCTAATCTTTTTCATCTAACCTGTCTCTTGCGCACGCTTGTATTCATGGTCATTTTGGTCAGCGGATATCTTCACTAGACCTTTTGGCCAACGGCATTTTGGCTAGCGGACATTTTGATTCTGGAAATTTGGGCAATTGGACATTCTGGCCTAGGTCATTTTAATTACAGGCAAACATTGTCAATGAATGGCAAGAAATATTAATTTACTGTCCCACCAGTTTATTGGGATCTATTGATATTTCTTAAGGGGGTTAGGGTTGACCCTTTTCTTACTCTACATCTTGACAGCTTGGACATTGAAGAAAAACTAAGAAGCATCACTTACCGGAACATACACCAGGATGTTACGGATTGTATTGGACATCAGCAGGAAACACCAAACATGGAAATGTCCATATGGACAGCGTCTTTCTATCTCAGTCTCTCCTGTTCGTCACTTCTGGAGAACAAAGTCAAAACATGTGAGTGACACCCTTCTATGGAATCATTTATTCGGATAAAGATCGGTTGAAAAACCCCATCACACCTATATTAATCAACTCAAGGGAGATGACGCTGGTCAAGTCAATAACGACGTGGTCTGAAGACCTTGGTACGCCAAGTTCGAATCCAGTCGATTCCGTAAAATCACTTTCACTTAGGGACGTTGGTAACCATTATGTGGCCCCTCCTGCAAGAATACCAACAACAAAATCAAACAAAGTTGTACCATTCTGATTCATACGAATTTAGTTACTAGTCAACTTGTAGAAGGTATATTACATAAAATAATATTTATTTTTTCCTTCCTTAAGCCAGAATTTTCAAAGAATGGTTTCTTATCATCACATAGATGTAGATATGTAGATAAGTTGTAGAAGACTCTAGATGTCACCCGAGGGACCTGCTGACAACGATGTCTGACAAGTATGGTAGAAGGAACGGGTTAGGAGAATCCGGCAAGAATTCTCAACTTGATTGATTCATTATTTGATATTACTTAACTTGGACAAATAATTAATTAATTAATTCACCTAACTTATAAATTATATTTTAATGTTTTATTGCATATATACCATATTTGTGGCATCTCTCTCTAGGTTTTATTTACTCCTCCCCAGGAGTTAGGCACAAGGCCAGTTTTATCTTACTCCCACAAGTAAGATGTGACCCAAGATCGGGTCGAGAAAGTGGGGTCTGAAAAGCCAGCGCTCGAGAGGTGAGCACTCTGGCCATTTAAAAATTGCCTGGGCAGCCCCGTCGGCATTCCCCGGTAGGGGCGCCTCAGACAGTAAGCAATAAACTTACTCCTCCCCAAAGAGGGGAGGCAAAGCCTGGGAGGGTGGACCTCCTAGAACTGCACAGGACAGGCGTGCAGTATCCATCGGAACAGATACTACACTTTGATCTTAGCCAAAAGGCCAAGGATTAACAGACCAATATCAAGATGAAAGACAACTTTTTTCCAAATTAAATTTAAGAAGCAATCCGATGATGCTATCAATTTTTTTCATACAGGAGTTTACAATAATATTGTGGTGTCTGCGTTCGTATCGGACATCCATCAACAGCAAGGCAACGTTGTACTATTATAGTGTATTTGTAACTAACGGGACCAGTGTCCTGGCGTTGTCTGGGATAATACAGAAACCAAGAAACTCCTGCTTTTAGTTGGATGTAAAACAGTTGCAGTAACATAGTTAGTTGGCAGAGGAAGACCAACGAAAACATTGGAGGAAGTGATAACAATGGATTTGAGAGAGAGAGAGAGAGAGAGAAACAAGCCGCGCGTGCGTGGCCCCCCTCTGTATGTGACTCGATGTGACGAGTGTAAAATGCAATAAATTTGGGTATTTGGGCCATTTTTGACCCCTGGGGGCGTGAACCAGAATTTTTCTGAGGTCAAGGATGCTCATTTTATATCAAGAACAATTGCCTCTACATTTTGGCCAAGTTTAAGAAAAATTGAATGGATGGATCAAACGTTATGAGAGAAAAGGGTCATTTTTTGCAATTTTGGGGGCTTTTGACCCCCTGGGGGCGCGAACCAGATTTTTCCCAAGGTCAGCGATACTTATTTTCTATTAGGAACAATTGCCTCCACATTTTGGACAAGTTTCAGAGAAATTGAATGGATGGATGAAAAGTTATGGGGCAAAAAATGTCATTTTTTGCCATTTCGGGGCCTTTTGACCACCTGGGGGGCTAACCAGATTTTTTTTCAAAAATCGGAGAATGTCACTTTCTAACCTGACCAAAGTTACAACTTCATGCAAAATTTCAGAGAAATTCAATCGATGGTTGCGGAGAAAATTCCGGACGGACGGACATGCCTCAAAACATAAGTACCCCGATTTTATAAATCGGGGGACCAATAAAGACCTGGACAGATACTAATGATGATATTTAATTAAAAGCAAGGTACTTCTGCACTTTACGGACTGTGTTGAAATAACAACGTTATTATTTAGAAACGGGTTCTTAACATGGGGAAGGTGTGCTTTGTTACATTTTCTGTGCTTTCTACCTAAAAATTTAATAAACGAAAGCGACCTTTAAAATGTAATTTACATTAAAAATCTTATCTAAAAAATAGCACGGTCGATAAACTGCAGCAGTACCACAAGTAATAAAAATATTTAATTAGTAAATAAAATCACAAAATGATAAAATCGAATCAAATTTATTCGGCAAAAAATAGCAAAGTGCAACAAGCCATGCAACGAGACGGGTAGAAGCTATTTACATCCGCATACAGTCTGAATATTTGTCCAAGGCCGCTTTAAACCTGGATATGGTAGTCATCGTAACGACCTCCTCTATTAGGTTATTATACAGAGCCGAAGAGCTGCTTTTCTTTTATTGAGACGAACGCGACGGTGGTACATCTTTAGTGGGTGCGTGTGGAGACTGCGACTTGGCGTTGGATTAAAACCTATTTTCTTTGATTTACCATGGAATTTCCAGGCGCCTTGCTCATAATGAAATAAAATAAATTAATTTAAATATATTTATATATGTTTACTTTGTACTGTTTCGGAAAAGGCCACCAAAAGTTTACAGGCGTGACGTATGTTAAAGGAGAAAGACGAAGCAAGTTACGCCGTTACGAATGTTACCGAAGGCCCCCCCTCTCTCCATGTTAAGAATGGGTTCTAAAACTTCGCCTGTAAATCTACGTTTACGTTATCCGAAAAAGTACCTTGTTATTTAAAAAAAAGGTACTGTTTCGGATAACGTAAACATTCATTTACAGGCAGTTTTAGAAGCCGTTCTTAACATGCAGGGGAAGAGGCTCTGGTAACATTCGGAATGGTGTAACTTGCTTCGTCTTTCTCCGTTCACATTCGTAGTGCATACGTCACGCTTACTTCGTAAATTATCTGTTTGATTTCGTAGCATTCTTTGTACATAAGTCACGCCTACGCCTACGCCAACGCCATTACAGTACATTTTTGGTTGCCTTTTCCGAAACAGTACCGTTTACTTAATTAAGAAATATGAATTTACTGTCAGTAAACTAGACAATTGGATTGGTCAAAATGTCCTATCTTGGAAAAAATAGCTGGCCGAAATGTCCGAAGCCAAAACGTCCGCGAGATATATTCAGTTGTTTGTATTAATCTAATTGTAACTCTTTCTTTTAATCATGTCTATTCTTTTCTCTTTCTCTTATTTTCTCTCTCTCTTTCTCTCTCTCTCTCTCTTTCTCTCTCTCTCTATCTCTCTCTCTCGCTCTCTGTTATTTTTTCTCTCTTTGTGTAATTTTTTCTTTTCCTTTTTTAAAGAAAAAACTGCTTAAATACACAACTTTTCCAATAATAATTTAACTTAAATCCACCACTTCTAATAAGATAACCAGAATTATTTCATGGATAAAAACATACCAGCCATTCATAATATATATATATATAATATATATATATATATATAATATATATATATATATATATATAGCAAATTTCTCGTATCAGTAGATAAATTGACCAGAGTGCTCAATTGCTCAATTGAAAGGGTATAATATATTTTGTATTAATTGATGATACAATCATTTCTAACCCCTAAATGACCCCGGGTATCACGGAACATGCACAATCCAGAGAATAATCCGGGGACTTGAGTGCACATCCGATCATCAGCCATTATTTATTTTTATTGTTATTCTACACGTCGGCTGGCGATCAGATGTGCACTAAAATCCTAAGCCTGCATTCCTGGATTTTGCATGTGTCGTGAAACCCGGGGTCCATTAGTATGGAAATATGATAGTATAATCAATTACTAAATACATATACATATATATATATATGAATAAAAAGAAGAGAAAAAGTCCTTTACTGCTGCCATGTTTAATTATTCGTTCTCCCCCTATAGGCTGGCCAACGCGCCCGGGATCTCCGGCCGTCACGGCATATGTGGCCTGCCCGCTACAACAGTGCACTGCTGACCAGAACTTACCAAGAGCCCATGAAGACATGCAGGACTTCTGTGATTATGCAAGTGCCGGGTCAGATGGAGATATCGAGACTGACTATGCCGTATCTTCTGCACATCCGCAACTACTTTACCGACAGAGGTCAACTAACACAGGCCATCATATCCACTCGGAGAGCTCTTCACTCTCCTCCGTGGGCTTAGATACTGGCCACATGCAAGACCCCAATATGTGCTGTTCGAAATTGTCTGACTCTGACGGGGTCGGCAGAGAGACGATCATGTGTTACGGCCGCGCAGGTAATCACCGACTTACTGTCCAAAATAGCTCTTCCTCTGCTTGCTGCGAATGTTGATGGCAAAAAAAAATTGTCTTATTGTTGCATCTGCTACCAATTCCCTACTATCATTACTAATCCAATCCATGTTACTAATACTTACTTTCTGTTCTTACTAACATTAACATGAATCTGTCTTTTTATTAATAAATTTCTACAGGGTGTCTCCTAAACCCCTTCTGCAATATAAGGATCTTATATACATAAAGAACCATATCAAATGTATAGCAAGTGTTAATTACGAAACATAAATTTAAATTTAGTCAAGATTAACACGTGTATAATAGATGTACAGATCAACATTGATACTAACATTACTTTATATATCAATCTTTCTCAGTACGAAATCTATAATTTTTAACAAACACGGCAATTTAATTGGCTAATAATCATAGAAGTGTATCCAATAAAAATTACCAGTGAATATCGTAAAACGTTTGTTACCAAAGAAAATATAGGTTCGGATATAGTATGTAATCGATTAAAACGATTTGAATTTAATTTTTTATTCATAAACAAATTTACAGGTGTATTTTTATAGAGAATTTGATCTTACAACATTTATTTGAACACAAACTAAATAAATGAAAATCGCGTGTTTATATTTTGTAAATACAAAAATAAAAATCCATAGTTTTTATTTCATCAGAAGTTTATCACTGAGAATATTTATTTTAAAAAGTAAACACCCAAAAGTCATGTTTTGATAAGTCTAAAACGAATCCTAAAAAAAAAAATATATTAATTTTTTTTATTTGTATTATTCAGACTACTATTCTCATCTTGGTTGTTATATTCACAACATTTCGGCCGATGTAACCCTCGACCTTCTTTGGGTCCATCCTTTGGACTTAAGAACGTTCTTCGAACTTGGGTATTATTATGTCGATCTGGCCAACCTGTATGGAATTTCAAACTGAACCATAATTTTTAAGTGTTCGTTAACAATCAGCTCTAAGAGACGGTCTTCTGAAGGCTGAAGGTTCGATCCTTACTAGAGGCGATAATAAATAAGAACAACATAAATTAAAACGTCTACTTAGTCATGGCTGCCGGAATGGGAACAATGTATCCTTGTGGATTGAATAAAAGTGTTCAGTTCGAAATGTTGCACAGCTTCCTGAGTTTGACCTAAAGATTCGCAATTTCGACCAAAAAAGTTCCAACGTTCGAAACGATGCACCTTCTTCTTTCGTGTGAATCAGATGATTCTGGTGTTGGCATTAGTTTCCCCGATGTTTTTTCTAGTTAGAAATCTTTCTGGATTTTCCTAAGATTCCAGTTTCTTTTCATGTCGTACATAAGACCTTGGTCAGTACAGGGAGATGTGTGCAGATCAAGACACCTCCATGGTATAAATGGATGAGAAGTCTTCGGTTAGTAGATGTAGAACAGTTGAGGTAGAAGGGTCAGTTGGCAGAAGAAAGCCAAGGAAACCACCGGTTCAACTTCTTCTTTCGTGTGAATCAGATGATTCTGGTGTTTGCATTAGTTTCCCCAATGTTTTTTCTAGTTAGAAATCTTTCTGGAAAGACATCGGGTACTTACGGGAAGGACCACGAGAAGGTTGCCAACATCCCTAAGTTAAAGTGGTACTGTGGAACCGACTAGATTCCAACTTGGAACACCCAGGTTTTCAGTCCGTGTCGATATCCACTTAACAACCGTCACCTACCAACGATGCACCTGAAGGAGGTCGAAGCTTAGATTGATCTAAACATTGTGAACATAATAACCACAAGTGAGAATTGTAGTCCGAATAATACAAATTATAAATCCTCATCTAAAAAATGTTGAAACATAGGTTTTATCTAAAAAAATAGCAATTATTATTTAATCATATCTGGGGAGGCGCCACTCGAAGCAGCCCCCCCCTCTCTCTCTCTCTCGCCTTAAGAGTACAATTTATTCTCTACCTTGCATCCTCATCATCACAGAAGAGATGTAACGTTATGTTCATGATAGGTGCTCGACTGAGCTTCAATCTCCGGTCAACGCCTGTAAAACATTCACAGCAAGAACTCGCCTCGCTACAAAAATAACAAAGAACTCTACTTACACTGTACCAAGAAAAAAACTGAACTTCCATGAACATAGTTTCTTTCTTAGAACATCTCGTCTGTGGAACAAAATACCGCAAGACTGCTTCACAGCCGACTACAATACGGTCGCCTTCAAGTTTAATGTAAAAAAATACTTGTTGAGCCGCCTTCTTGGATAATTAAGTCCTCCACTCACTTTTTTCAGTACTCTCATGGCGGCGACCATCGTCCAACTGGCAATCCCCTTAACCCTTATTCTCGAGTGCCCCACCCCCCGAGCTTTGATAAACGGAAATCCGCCAGTAAAAAAAGCATAAAGAATTCAAATTTTTCCCAGTATGTTGTAATAAAAATTCAGTTATATAAGGTAAATATTTGTTTGCATTCTAAAAATAAATAAAAATATTTCCGATCGATTTTAATATTTAATCCTGGTCGCTATTTTATTTTTGATGAGTCACGAATAAAAGGGGAGTTAACCCTCCTGGCACTCATAAAAAATAAAATTAAAAAAACGTAAGTAAAAAGGAGAAGTATTAAAAAAACAACTTAAAGTTGAAATGGTGATTGGCATCGGGTGGAATCGAACCATGTTTTCAATGATCATGGTGTTTTATTCTAAGCACACAGCTACATGTTGACTGGGGATTGATTTGAACCGGTAACATCTTATTTCGCAGAAAACACAAGATCAACTTTTGATCCCAGATTTGAGCCTGGAAATCTCTCGATGAGGTGGGGGGAAAAGCATAGAAAAAGAAAGAAAAAATATCGACTGATATTGAAAGAATAGTTCAGAAGGTAAAGAAAACAACGTAATTTCTGTGGATCAGTAGATGTAAGGAAAGCGCCAAGTTGATCGGAGGCAGTTGGTTAAGAAAGATACCCATGCGTCAGCATCTGTATATGTCGACATCAACAGAGACTATTGCATTCATCAACATCATGTATCTTCTTAATATGTTCAAATGCGAGGGTGGAGAAAAATCAGGAATTGACTATGACCATTCGTGCTTCTTGGCGTTGTCCGGGATCAATAATTGTAAGATTTCAGTATTATTTTTTTTAACTGGTATATATTAACTCTCTTCGGACTATAGCCTTCATCAACATAACGTATCTTCTTAATATGTTGAAATGGAGAGAGAGAGAGAGAGAGAGAGAGAGAGAGAGAGAGGGCAGAAATTAGGAGTTGACCACGACTATTTGTTCTACTCGGTGTTGTCCGGGATCAAAAATTGTAAGATTACAGTATTATTTTTTTAACTGGTATATATTAACTCTCTTCGGACTATTGCCTTCATCAAAATAACGTATCTTCTTAATATGTTGAAATGGAGAGAGAGAGAGAAAGAGAGAGAGAGAGAGAGGGCAGAAATTAGGAGTTGACTATTTGTTCTACTCGGTGTTGTCCGGGATCAAAAATTGTAAGATTACAGTATCACTTTTGGTAACTGTTATATATTAAATCTCTTCGGACTATTGTCCTCTTCAACATCATTTATCTTCATATTATTTTGAAATGTGGGGAGACATGAAATTAGGACTTGCACGGGACTATTAGTTCTACTCGGCATTGTCCGGGATCAATAATCATTATTCCTATAATTTTTATTCATACTTTGATTTTAACGGTACTTAAGGGAGTGCTGTGGAGGCCTCCTTACTAATATTACAGTATTAAAAGAGAAAGGGAGAAAGATAAAAACACGGCTAGGAAGAGAGAGGGGGAGAGCGGGGGAAAGATAGAAGTTTTAATATAAAAATGTAACACATGCTATTAAACTTCTTCTATTTTGTTTTTTATGGCATCGGGCAACGCCGGGTAGTCTTGCTAGTATAACATATATGCCTTTGTGTGACTCTCTCACTTGAGGTGAACAGTAATAGTGAACTGCTACATGGGTCATACATATAAATACATTTGCAGCTTTCTCGGATTGAGCACTGTAGTAAATAATATCGCCAACTATTATTAATGATAATGAAAAGCTCTTTGTAAATAAACAAATGGAGCACTCTATGAAAGCCAACAATGTTTATAGAAAGCATTGATATGTTGCTTGTCAATAGCGTCCGCTTCATTGCCAAGTGGTTAGAATCGCCGACTATCAACTAGACTGAAGTATATTCGATCTTGGCTTGAGGCAAGTGTTAGTCTAGCCGCCCTGAATAGCTGTGATACAGAGAAACAGTCGGTTTACACACACACACATATATATATATATATGTATATATATATATATATATATGTAATCCGCATACAGACTGTTTTTGTTGTATCACAGCTCTTCATTGCGGCTAGACCAGCTAGTGCCTCAAACCGGGATTGAAACTCAACCGTCGAGCTGACAGTCAGCGTTTGTATATATCTTTGGTCAGTGAAAGAGAAATCCTTCTGGACTGAGGCAATTTTTATTTTTTGCCAATCCAGAATGTCCCTTTTTGGGTAGCTGGATTATTACCCCGATTAAAAACTGACCTTGTGTCAAACTCTGCCCTCGTGTGGAGGTAAGTAAATATGAACAATATTAGTGAGTAATAGCCACAAAAAATCCAGTTGGATTTGAACTCGGCATATCAGATACGCTCATAGGCACATCGACACACCGGTAACCCTAACCCTAACCGGTATCAGTTAAATCACTGAAGGACGACGACGCCCTCACAAAGAAGGCCCTACAAACACTAATGCCGTCAAGACGTGCAGACTGGCGATCACAAATAGAGGTTATCCTCTACATAATGCCACCTTTTCTTCAATGGCTACGGCTGTAGAGAAACTGAAGATGAGAAAACATGTTAATGCATGACAAGAACACAATATATAATTGTATAATAACAATAATAATAATAAGTTGGTTTGGATAAGATACCGAACTATCCCCATTACAGGATACTAGTCTGTCGCCATTAATCTTTCCAGCAATTTATTTATACATGTAGACAGAGTGTTTGCTTACATCACTTGGTATTCTCAAATGGTTACCCATCTAGCTATTGACAGGGTTCAACATTGCTTAACTTCGTTGATAAGTTGTAGTAATAGTCTGTGGCAGTATTCCTTACACCCATCATGCCGATCTCGAAAAATTTTATATTTAGAAAACAATTTTTGATTAACTTTCGGAATTTTTGACATAAAGACCATCCTCATCTTGGTTGTGATTTTCACAACGTTTCGGCCGATGTAACCTCAGATCTTTTGCAGGTTCATCTTTTCGAACTTCGGAATCTTTACGTCGAACTAGGTAACCTCTACTGAATTTTGAAAGTCCCCAGTTCAAAATGTTGCGCCCGAAGAAAGTGGGAGTAAAGTGAATGCAGTGGAGGATTTGAATTCAGCTTGCCGATTCCGTAGTCCGTGGCGCTATCCGCTATGCTGTCATCATTATGCTAGAATAATAGAAAAAAAAGATTCAGAAAATAATCAAAATAGCCAAATTGGCAGCCACATGGCAAAAAACAGTTGCATATTTTCAAATAATGATGTCAGAAGTTTGCCAGACACTCCCCTCCCCCCAAAAAATTAATCCAGATTTTCAAGGCATGTAGATATATCCTCCCATCTAAAAAAAAAACATTCCTTTAAGTTTACATATTTCTCCCCCCCCCCTTCTCCACATTTTGGAAGATTCCAGAAAAACCAAGGAAATTTAGAATTTATTTTTAATGGAAATCGCTCCAGACAAGGCCTGGAGCCACTTGACGTAAGGAGCTAAAAAAAATATTCCAAGGTCAAAAAACTAGCCAACGACAAGTGTTAGATGGATAGATTCCAAGCCAGAAAACAGCAATTTGGTGCTTCTCCAGACTAGGGCCCGAGCTAACTTTGACCCCATCATTAGGGTTAGCGTTAGAGTTTGGGTTAGGGTCAGGGTTGGGGGTCAAAGTTAGCTCGGGTCCTATCTGAAAAAGTATCAGCAATTCTTCTCCATTTGTCAGAAACATCGCTCATGAAATTTGGGGACTAAAAAACAAAATAAGCGAAGCGAGAGTTTACGAGGTTGCCGAAAGTAAACCCAAGGTGCACTTTCTACTCTAGTGTACTAAATTACCTGGTTATTTGTAGGATATCCTCTAGTTTAAAAAATAAGCAGTGAATTATCTCCCTTACTTGATTGTTTATATTGAAAATTGCTTAGTTATTTGTGCGACACGCTCTAGTTTGAAAGGTAGAATTATTTCCGTTACTTGATTGTTTATGAAGTTAGGGACGAGCAATTAGATTAAACATTTTGTAGTTATCTACAAGACACACTCAAGTTTAAAAGAAAAAAATATCTCCCTTATTTGATTGTTTATAAAGTCAGGGCTCAGTGTTAAGATTGAAAATTACCTAGTTATTTGTGGGACACCCTTTAGTTTAAAAGATAGAATTATCTTCCTTACTTGATTGGTTATAAAGTCAGGGACCAGCGTTTAGATTGAAAATGTCCTGGTTATGCGTGGGGTATCCTCGTATTTAAAAGATAGAATGATCTACCTTACTTGATTGGTTATAAAGTCAGGGACCAGTGTTTAGATTGAAAATTTATTGGTTATGGGTAGGGCATCCTCGTTTTTAAAAAATAGAATTATCTTCCTTACTTGATTGGTTATAAAGTCAGGTATCAGCGTTTAGATTTTAAAAAGTTCATGGTTATTTGTGAGGCACCTTGTGTTTAAAAGATAGCATTATCTTTCTTTACTTGATTGTTTATAAAGTCGGGTATCAGCGTTTAGATTAAAAAAAAGTTCATGGTTATTTGTGAGGCACCCCGTACAAATCATTCTACTCTCCGTTATGTGTATTCCTTACTTACCCCTCCCCATTTTCTGATTCAGCTTTGACTAGTCGAATTGATTTTCAGTTTGATCAATGTTTTCTTCATCTTATTCTTTGTAGTTTTTTAAATTTTTTATTTCACTATGTTTAATAGATCTGCAAATTTCTTAAATGAAGCATTTTTGTTGCTTTCTTTAGTTATCAACTAGTTTTTCATTTGTATGTTGCGGCAATCACGCAGCATAGTTAACACCCGAAAAATCGAAAACAAACAAGATATATTACAAATAACTAACGCATTAACATTTCATTTTCTATCGACCTGTAGCGTTTTGAAGTTCTGAAACTGTTTTTCTTTTTTTTCATTTCAATATAAGATTTCGTCGATATCTGTCTTCAGAGTACAGTCAGAATCCAATATGGCCGACCCATCTCTGTTTTTTTTAGTGTTTCACTTCTTAAAAATAGTTTTTAAAAAATGACTTACCTTACCACTTACCCTAAGTCCGACTGGCAAACCTACCTCCGAACTTAGTGGTAAGATAAGCCTTCTTTGTTACCAACTAGCTACATAAAACTCGACCGCCATCTTTTATTGGCATGTGTTCGTCTATGTCAAAGTTACGATAACATATTAAGAGATAATAGATCTCATGATCTGTTTCCACACTTTTAAATTATACATGTCGGTAGAAAACTAAATTTTAATGCGTTTAGTAAAAGCTATTTGCTTGATATTTTGTTTGCTTTTGATTTCACGGCTGTTAATTATATTGCATGATTTCCTATGTTGCTTTTCTTTCTAAAATTATTAGTTGTAGCCGTAGAAATGTTTCTGTTTCTTAAGTCAAGCGTTGTGCATAAATTTCGATGCATATTTCGTTTATCGATTGTATTTTATTGATGACAGATACCAGCATTTATATACGTGTTCATAGGTATAACATTTCAAAAGGACATTGAACAATGAAATAATTTTTTAAAAATATTATAAACTTCTGAATAATATATGAAATAATCAATGAAATCCGATAAAAAGACAAAGTAAAATTATTGTTATAGGCATGGAAATCACTGCAGGAAAAAAGAGTATATATATATATTTAAAAATTCCTAAGTTATACATCAACTGAGAACAATTTTGAAACTTTATGTATCCCTAAACTAAATCGGAGTAAAAATATATAGCTTGGCTTAATTATATTATTTCATATACACACACACACACGTATATATATATATATATATATATATATATATATATATATATATATATATATATATATATATATATATATAGTAGAGAATGGTAGTTTGCTTGAAGCATTGCTGGGTATAGTAGTAGTATGTTTTTTAAAGGCTGTGGGCAATGCAAATTCCGGGTAAGATGCAAGTTGTAAGGAACAAAAACAATAAATCGAATACGAAATAGAACTTACTATTTATTTTTCCTAAAATCTTACATAACAGCAAGAGTGTTATTAGCTGTTTGTGTGAGGTCCGGATGATTAAAAAATCATTATTTAATATTTCGGGAAAAGAAACTTCCCTTTGTCAAAAATAATCAATACCAGAAGAATTACCCGACTATGCAAAGAATCTGCCAAAATAAAATTTATTTTGGCATCTTACCCGGAATTTGCATTGCCCACAACCTTTAAAACATACTACTAATATATATATATATATATATATATATATATATATATATATATATATATTAACAATGAATGAAAAAACAAATATTTAAAATCTAGACTTGATTTAAGACGTGCATTTATATTTAAAGCATAAAATTAAGCAAATAACACATTATTTACAATGATTTGGTTCGTAATAATAAATGCACAACTTTTGGTAATGTTCCGTTGGAATTTAGAAAATGGCGTCTATTGTACTATTTTATTTTGCCTTTGAACTCTTTGTATAGACAGCCATATATATTCATATGTACGCATGCATATATATATATATATATATATATATATATATAAAGAGGTGTACTAAAAGCGAACTTTTAGGAAAGGTAAAACCCTATTGTGAAGAGTATACAGCTCAATATCCATGCCTGCATCATCGAATGTACCTCTTATTGGACTTTTTATCCTTCCTGGATTTTCCATTTTCGCCGTACCTGAAGTTGTGGCTTCTTGGAATTTAACTTTGAAACTTCTCTCATTACTTCTCGTGCCTCTAACGACCTACCTATCTACACCGTATCCTCTCCGCTGGACTCTTCGACACCGGACTTTTTGGCAATCGGACATTTGCTTGCACCCTGGCACAGTTTTGCCCTACGTTTCCTTCCCTACAACTTTTATTTTATTTCATTTTTTCAAATTTTAAATCTTGGCCATTGCCAACTTATCTATCCCAGCGACTTCCTCTGATGATAAGATTTTGATCTTTGAAAAGCCTGGCTTAAGGAAAATTTAACTTGAATAAATTGCCTTTTTGCGGAATATACCTTGCTTTGAACTTTTGAATTGAATTTTGATTTGGCTTTTGCTTTCTCTAATTCCTTTCCACTCTCCTTCATTATATATATATATATATATATATATATATATATATATATATATAATCTATATATATATATGTTGGTTTTGTAGTCAAACCTAAATGTTTAAGCTTTATGAATATTAGACAATATTAGGGCATTAATATGTAATTTCTATTTATTTAATATTTCGGGAAAAAAAACTTCTTTTTGTCAAAAATTATAAAGACCAGCGGAAAACTCCGTCTGTGCAGAGAATCTGCCAAAATGGATGACAAAGGGAAGTTTCTCTTCCCGAAATATTAAATAAATTAGTTTTATAATCATCCGGACATCCCACAAACAGCTAACACCACACTTGCTGTTATGTAAGATTTTAAGAAAAAATAAATAATAAGTCACATTTCGTATTCGATTTATTATTTTTGTTCCTTCCAGCTTACATCTAACCCGGAATTTGCATTGCCCACAGCCTTTTAAAAAACATACTACTAATATTCCCAGCAATGCTTCAAGCAAACTACCATGCTCTCTCTCATATATATATATATATATATATATATATATATATATATATATATATATATCATAATACAAAATGAAACAATAAAATAAGGTGCCATTCAAATTTTATTATAATTCAAAGTTCAAGCAAAGTATCTTAACGTCCTTAGCTCATGAGTTTTCAAAGATAATTCTTCTCCTCAGAGGACCATTACCGCAGTGATATTACTGCAGGTAATAAAATTACACTTTGAAAATACATAAAAATATATACACAAATACATAAAATTATATAGCATCAAATATATCAACCCAAAAACATACTTTTTTGTTAAATCTATATATAGCCTCCAAGTCAAACAATTCAAAAACATATTGAGGAAAGGTATCCAGATACTTTGCTTGAACTTTGAATTCTAATAAAATTTGAATGACACCATATTTTATTTTTTCATTTGGTATTATGATATTAATGCTCTATCCAGTATATTGAGCTTCAGTTTTTATCCGGATGTTTCATTAATTATAAGATACTAGTTGACTCTTATATCTTTTGTTGGATTACTTTATATATATATATATATATATATATATATATATATATATATATATATATATATATATATACATATATATATATATATATATATATATATATACATATATATATATATATATATATATATATATATATACATATATATATATATATATATATATACATATATATATATATATATATATATATATATACATATATATATATATATATATATATATATATATATATATACATATATATATATATATACATATATATATATATATACATATATATATATATATATACATATATATATATATATACATATATATATATATATATATATATATATATATATATATACATATATATATATATATATATACATATATATATATATATATATACATATATATATATATATATATACATATATATATATATATATATATATATACATATATATATATATATATATATATATATGTATATATATATATATATATATGTATATATATATATATATATATACATATATATATATATATATACATATATATATATATACATATATATATATATATGTATTACTGAATATTATTATCTAATATCAAATAGAAATTCTTCAGAGTTTTACCTTCATAAGGGAGTTATAAGCACCTTTTTCATATTTTTCTCCTTTTTTATATTTTACCTTTTTTAAACCAAATTATTGGCTTTTCATTTTCACTTCTTCCAATGTAAAAAAGGTCCTGACCTCAAAAGCTCTTAATCTTTTGTCTTTAACGCTGTGTTCTTGCTTCCCTTGGAGTGCCTTTGCTTTTTTGTCGCTCTTAAAATACTTGGTGTATAAACAGCAAAAGAAAATCATCATCTCACATTTATTTCTTAGACTTCTACAAAATTATTCTTGAAAATATTCTTTACGTTTTCTACTGTGAAAATTATGATATCAGATATACATAAGCATTTTTTGCCATTTTGGGGGCTTTTGACCCCCCTGGGGACGCGAACCAGATTTTTCCCAAGGTCAGCGATACTTATTTTCTATTAGGAACAATTGCCTCCACATTTTGGCTAAGTTTCAGCGAAATTGAATGGATGGATGAAAAGTTATAGGGCAAAAATGTCATTTTTTTGCCATTTCGGGGCCTTTTGACCCCCCTGGGGAGCTAACCAGATTTTTTTTCAAAAATCGGAGAATGTTACTTTCTAACCTGACCAAAGTTACAACTTCATGCAAAATTTCAGAGAAGTTAAATGGATGGTTGCGGAGAAAAATCCGGACGGACGGACGGACATGCCTCAAAACATAAGTCCCCCGATTTTATAAATCGGGGGACCAATAATATAGGGTGGGCCAAAATAAGGGTCCTATCTTTAAATTTGAATAACTTGAATTTGAATAACTTCCACAAAATAAAAGTTAAACTCACCAAACTTTATGTGTGTGTAGACTGACCCTTCCGAGATTTTTTGAAATAAACAAAACAAATTTTAGCCGAAAAACACTTCTTAAAACTTACAAAAACTAAAGTATTGTTTTTTACACTGTTTTGAGTTTTTTAAGCAAAAATAATGTTTTCTAAATGAGGGTACGTTCCTTAGGGCTAATACGGCTCATGCTTGCTTCGGAAGGGGTCCTTTACTTATTCTAAAAAAAAAAAAAAAAAATCAATAAATAAAAAAGTTATGAATTTTTAAAAATAGGACCCTTATTTTTGCCCACCCTGTAGTTAATTAATAAAATTACTATTTAAAACAAAACATGATGCAAATTAGTTAACTTTGCGACTGATATCATTATGATATCAGATATACATAAGCAGTACATAAAAACGATGGTGCGTTTACTATGTAAAGCTGAATTAACTTGAAATAAGGCGTTTAGAAACCCCCACCCCTGTCTACAAGTACCGCCACCAAACAACACCCATGAAATTTTATCAACGATTCCATGGGTGTGTGGCATTTTTTGTTGAGTCACTCTCTATGACGTTAAAAAAACGAAAAACCATAAACCTATTAAGACCACAAAGGAAAAAAAAACTCTCTAATCAGAAAAGTACTTCTTTTTTTCTATCACTTAATACCAGTACTTCAGTTATCTCTCTTCTTGATCAACTCGCCAATACCTGCAGCTCATAAAACGAAGTTTAGTACCTAATACCTTCTAATAACAGATAATCTTCTGCAGAAAAATAACAAAAGATTAAAAAGAATTCACAAGAGTGTTTTTGCTTTATTGTGTGTGGGTTTTTTTTCTCTCCCTCTTAACATTTTATACTGTATAAAGAGCTATAAATAAAGTGTTATCTCTTAGTGCCCGCTGATACTTAAAAACGACAGTTACTTACAGATGTGGTTAT
>OY744548.1:12863311-12873311 GCA_963556195.1 Sepiola atlantica | reverse complement strand
GTATCTGTTCCGATGGATACTACACCCTATAGACCGGTGTTGTCTTGGCCTTCGGGGCATGATTCCGCCGGTCTATGGGTCTGTCCTGTGCAGTTCTAGGAGGTCCACCCTCCCAGGCTTTGCCTCTCCTCTTTGGGGAGGAGTAAGGTGATAGCTTACTGCCTGAGGTGCCCCTACCGGGGAATGCCGACGGGGCTGTCCAGGCAATTTTTAATGGCTAAAGCGCTCACGTTCTCGGGCGCTGGCTTTTCAAATCCCACTTTCCGACCTTGTGTCACATACTCCTATAGTGGGTAGGTGTTAAATATCGAGGATATTCCTATCATGTGAGTGTCCACGTGTGGTATCTGTTCCGATGGATACTACACCCTATAGACCGGTGTTGTCTTGGCCTTCGGGGCATGATTCCGCCGGTCTATGGGTCTGTCCTGTGCAGTTCTAGGAGGTCCACCCTCCCAGGCTTTGCCTCTCCTCTTTGGGGAGGAGTAAGTTGATAGCTTACTGCCTGAGGCGCCCCTACCGGGGAATGCCGACGGGGCTGTCCAGGCAATTTTTAATGGCTAAAGTGCTCACGTTCTCGGGCGCTGGCTTTTCAAATCCCACTTTCCGACCTTGTGTCACATACTCCTATAGTGGGTAGGTGTTAAATATTGAGGACATTCCTATTCATGTTTTACCGCATGGTCGGAATCCGGTCATCTCCTACCACATTTAGTGGTGTTACTGTATTGCTATGAATAAATACATTGTATATTTTAACCTGTCACAATGTGTGGTTGTTATTTTTGTGACCCCAAGCACGGGTCTACAACAATAACACAACTATATATATATGATATTATTTGATTATATAAGTATATAATACAACAATATATATATATATATTATTTGATTATATAAGTATATAATATAACAATATATATATATATATATATATAATTATTTATGAATAATATTTTTCAAATTAACCCATATACACATGTGTTTCATGCCAAACCTGCAATCATCAGTATGGGAGGAGACAATCCCTGCCAATCACACGGTTCGACCCCCGATACGAAAGTCATATTTAACTAAGTAGTCGAAGCGCGTCCGGATGTGCCCACCACGCATCGTCTGGAAATAAAAAGAGTAAATATGTGTGTGTGTGTGTGTGTGTGTGTGTGTGTGTGTGTGTGTGTGTGAGGCTGTGTAAGTATGGTGTTCATGATTTGTTTTATTCTATATATTAGACATAAGCATTTTCATTCGTTTCTCTTTATTTTCACCCCCTCCCCATTCCGAATATTTTTATGTAAATGTTCTTTCCACAAAATTTAGGCCTTAGGGAAATTATAATTGAACGAAATGAAAAGAAAAATTTAAATTTAAAAATTCTCAACAAAAATTTGAAAAAAAATAAACAAGAAGAAATCAAATTATCTTTTTATCCAATCAATCAAGAATTCTATTTTTTGATTTTTTAAATTTTTTTCGATTTGACGTTCGATTTGAAATTCATGGAAAATATGAGTTGATTAAACCAAACAATTCAGAAATATACTCGCTCTAAAAATATATCCTTTTTCCTTTTATTACTTACTGTATATATATATATATATATATATATATATATATATATATATAGCCGTTATTTATAGCTTAATGTAATACCCTATTGAATTCTCTTGACGACTTGCTAACATGGCCGCTGAATTTGCCAGTTTGACGTTAATTCTCTCTCCTATTTCTCCGCCAATGCGGAGTGGGCACATCGGTACACGCTCCGACTAATGAGTCAAATATGACTTTCGTATTGGGGAATGGAAGCAATTGTCTCCTCCTATACTGATGATTGCAGGTTTTGCATGAAACACATATGTATCTGGGCTAATTTGAAAATATTATGTATAAATAAATATTCAAAGCTCTCGCTGTAAGTAAGTTAAAAACAGCCGTTATTCATAGCTTAATGAAATACTCTAGACACAACCTATTGAGTCCTCGTGACAACTTGCTAATATGTCCGCCGAATTAGTCATTTAGACGTTAATTCACTTTCCCATGTGTGACCAGCAGCGATTGTCTCTTCCCATACTGATGATCGGAGGTTTGGCATGAAACACGCGTGTATATGGGTTAATTTGAAAATATTATTTATTGATATATATATATATATATATATATATATATATATATATATATATATATATATATATTCGGCACGAAATTGTAAGTTGCAAGTTTTTTTTTCTTCATTCTCCGTTTTTTATTCACTATTATTATACTTCTCCAACTTGTGCGCTTATGATTTTCTGTTGACTGATTACACCTATATATATATATATATATATATATATATATATATATATATATATACTAATGATAATAAAATTAACGATAAGCGAAATATCGTAGAGTGATCTATCTCGATAAAATAAAGCTCAATACGTTAAGTAGAGCAATCAATTTTAAAGAAAGAGAGATGAAGATAAAAAATGTTACAAAATTACATAAAGTTACATAAATTAATACAAATTTTATTACATCGAAAGTTCAGATGCAAGGAGTTACATTAATCCTTAAACCATGGTTTTTTCAAAGATAAAAACTCTTCTCGTCAGAGGATAAAATCTGGTAATGTGGTATTTATAACAATTAAATATTACCTAGATCCATTTCACTTTGAAAAATTAAAGAATAAAAAAACAAAAGAGGTTGGGGATAAAGAAATAAAAGGCCGGGAAGTAAAAAAATTAATATATATATATATATATATTGTTTCATTTCATTTTACTTCAGTTGAAGTTCTCAGAAATCAAAGGACCCCCTTCCTGGGGCTAACACTTGATCTCTATTTGAGATACATAAATATTCGAATATTAATTTAATCCTTTATCTGTCAAACGTTGAGTTGGTAAAGAAGTTAAGAATATTAATTGTCCTCTCCCCAATTGACCCGTAAACTATGTTATAGTATATCGTTCTTGTTATCTCTTGGTCTTACCGGATTCCATGACGATAATTTATCTAGTCTGGTGGAGTATCCAGCTAAGTGATGTTACTTTAGGTAACATTACTTGGCCAAACATATACACCTCCAAACATATTTGGTTGAATAGTACAGACAAAAGGATTCGTAACCTCCTCCGAAATCAAATATGACTGAAGATAGCCAGGATGACTTAGTTATTAATATAAGCAACCCCAAGGAAACATTAGTTTTCTGTTTGGGCCCGCTCCAAGCTTGAAACCTATAATATTGTGTTGTTGTGAACTGATCTACTGCAACACTATCTCTAAATAAATCAAATATTCGGCTTATAGATAGATTGAAGACCATTTATTTAATGTTATTTTTTTTTAATTTTAATCTTTTAACTCTGTTTTCCGATTAGATCTATTATTTTTTCCTTAATCTACGAATTGATGTAAATCCGTGGTAAGTTATTTTGAGATTGGCACCTTTCCTGTGTGTAGTGACCTTTTAAGAATATTTTAAGCTGTTTTCTAATTAACAAGATTTTCGTCAGTTAATTATTTCCCAATTATTTGTTCGGATTTTTATTTTCGTTAATCTAATCTTGGAAATATTTTTTAAGAAATGAAAAAGCCAAATCAAAAATATCTATTGTTTTTAATATATATTATATACCACGAGTCTAATGTAAAAAGACAGGAAAAACTATATATACATATAGATATACATATATACATATATATATATATATATATATATATATATATATATATATATATACATATATATATACATACATATATATAGATATACATATATATATATATAGAATCTATATATAGAATCCGTATTTTTTAAATGTTTAGTGATAGTTGTGCTTGAACTGTGTGATTGGTTTTAGTATCAATAAAAAAACTTATGAGACATCTAAAAGGAACCCGGAAAAAAATATGCGGAAATTGAAATTCAGCGAATCGTCCTTAATTAGTGTTTTATGACTATGGATCAAATTCAATGGAAATCTGATACATCTGCATTTCCGAATGGGAAGTCGGGTTCATATGATATTGCCTAAAAACCCTTGAAATACTCCAAAGAAACTTGAACCTGAGGAGTATTTAGTAATTGATGTCTAATACCTATTATTAAAATTCCACAAAAAATCGGACGTATCTGAAATTTTCACAGAGGGCTTTTATCCCATTTAACATTATTTGTATAAAACTAAATATAGCCTAAATGACCACCCTTTACGTCTAGCAGCTAACCGTGTTCCATAATTCATAATGATCGGATGGTTAGTTTTGGAGTTAATCCTGTACATACAAATATATATATATATATATATATATATATATATATATATATATATGGGAAAATGAAAAAGGAAAACCAAAAAATGGATGTTTTTTTATGTGTACATCAACGTTTCGTCTTTATTTATAAGACTTCATCAGGATGATAAAATAGAGAAAAAATGTCATGCAAGTACAGATACATGTAGGGTAGACATATTGGGAGGAAAAATAGAATGAAATAATGGCCACCTCCCAATATGTCTACCCTACATGTATCTGTACTTGCATGACATTTTTTCTCTATTTTATCATCCTGATGAAGTCTTATAAATAAAGACGAAACGTTGATGTACACATAAAAAACATCCATTTTTTGGTTTTCCTTTTTCATTTTCTCATCACGTCGGATTACCTTCATTCTTCTCTTCCCATATATATATATATATATATATATATATATATATATATATATATATATATATATATATATATATATGGAAGATGAGAATAAAATATTGTAGACATACAATATTTATTAGAACATCAAAAGTTCAGAGCAAGGAGCTTCATATCATTAATTTATGGATTTTCAAAGATAAACTCTTCTCATCAGAGGATAGCGAAAAGCCGACTTTTGATGTTCTAATAAATATTGTATGTTTACAATTTTTTATTCTCATCTTCCATCTCTAAAATTGATTGCTCTATTCAATATATTGAGCTTTATATTATCACGATAGATTATTATTAAACGATTATTCAATTATCGTTATTTAATTCAACATTTAAATATATATATATATATATATATATATATATATATATATATATATATATATATATATATATTGAATAGCATAATAAAATGAGAAATTAATCAGATTTTATCAAAGTCCAAAAATAAAGAGTGATATTGCGTCCTTAACTCATGATTTTTCAAAGAAAATATTCTCCTCAGAGGACCATTACCGCAATGACATTACTGCAGGTAATAAAATTTAGCTTTGAAAATATATAAAAATATATTTTAAAAATACATAAAAGCATATAAAACATCAAATATATTGGCCAAAAACACACTTTTTTGTTAAACTTATACACAGTTCCTCCAAGTCATAAAGTTTAAAACAATTTCCAGAAAGATGTCAAAGAAGTCGATTAAAAAATAATCCAAGTAGTGAATTATAGTCCAAAAACGAAAAAAGTTATCCAGGCGGGAAATTTGCTTGCTATCGATGCAATGAAAAGTGTATGTAGGGTGTATGCAAATTAATGAAACGATAGAAACAATATATATTATATGGCTTAAGGAAAATTTAACTTGAATAAATTGCCTTTTTGCGGAATATACCTTGCTCTGAGCATTTGAATTGAATTTTGATTTGGCTTTTGCTTCTCTAATTCCTTTCAATTCTTCTTCATATCTACCTGCTCTATCCTGGATATTGAGCTGTATACTCTTCACAATAGGTTTTACCTTTCCTAAAAGTTCGCTTTTAGTACACCTCTTTATTATATATATATATATATATATATATATAGAAATGTAATATTTAGAAGGCAATACAATGCAGAGGTGTGACGGATAGACACAAATTGGAGCAAATAAGACATATAATGGTGGAACAAATGAATTAGTTTCAACCTTAATACAATGTGTACATACACATATATATATATATTTATTATGTTTTTTTTTTTTTTATATATATACTCACAATTTTGGTTATTCGGACTACATTTCAAATCTTGAGTGTTATCATCACAACGTTTCGGCCGTTGTAACCTTGGGCCTTTTTCATGTGTATCTTTTCGAACTCGGGAATATTTCTGTCGATCTCGGGAATTTGGAAGGAATTCGGAATTTCCGTTGTGATGATAAAACTCAAGATGAGAAATGTAGTCCGAATAACCAACATTTTGCAAATTATCAATCCTCATCTAAAAAATTCAGAAATATTATATATATATACATACGTCATTTTATATAAATAGATATATTTTATCCTGGCGATTCCCAACGGGGATAAAACGCGGAAGCCTCTGTGTAGCTTAATTACCATAAATATATTTTCATAACTTACTACCTAGCTCTACTCACGTATTGAGCACTGTTGAAGTAAATACTGAAAATTGATACATAAAAGAGTATATCCCCTTATAACATTTTATGTGGATACATGAAATTGTTTAAGTTTATTCTCACAAAACAAAATTTAATTTTTTAAAATAAATATAATTTGCTAATAAAATCATTTTATCTTTGTTGCTTTTGAAAATATCTTTTTTTTTTAAAAGAAAGTCACTTTTCTATTCTGCATCTTATATTATTAAATATCTTTGACAGCATCGATAATTCAAATTTGTCTGGAGATGACAAAATAAAATAAAAAACTTAATAACCGCGGACATCTTGAATAATTAAGAATAGACTTTATTCAATTTTTATCTCAACATTTCTATAAATACGTATACAAGTAAATGTTATTAAGATCTATATGATAATATACTAAAACAATTTCATATTCGTACGTACGTTATCACCTTCCACGAATTTTTTTTAAAGATGAGATTGCCCGATCGTTTAAGACGCAATGCAAAAATGTAATTTTCTCTGTTCTATCTGAAGATGTTTTGATAATATTGTGGGGTCTGGGTTCATACTGGACGTCTATAGAATGGTAACATGACACAAACTGCTACAAGGTCCCCAGATGCCGGAGAGCATTCTACTCAAATAGCTTATTTCCTCGTGCTGCTGGCCCCTGGAACTCCCTCCCTGCCCCCTGTTTCCCCGACAGTACTGACATGCAGAAATTTAAAACTAATGTAAACAGACATCTCGCTGCTCAGATCCCAATTTAAGCTGAACCACTAATCCTTCTCCCCTTTTCCTTTTTTCTCAGTAGCCCCTTACGTTTACAGTGGCGTCCTGCCTTGTTTGGGGTGAATCATGTAAAAAAAAAAAAAAAGAAGAGTTTTGGAGATGAACCCTGTTTATTCAATTGTTAGGTGAAACTACATGATACTTAACCAACCTCTCACCCCCCCTTGCTTTCTAAATTATACCGTTATTATTTCAACCGGGCCCGTACACTGCAGAAGTACTCTTTTTAAAATTTCTTTTCTTACTAATTCTTTAGAGTTTCCTTGTGTGTTATGGTTACAAAAAAAAAGCAGTTTTAATTATCCCCGCTTTCAACTGACTCTTCTGAAATAAAAATGAAAATTTCATCGGTCCTCAATAATACAGAAGCACCAACATTACTCTCGCTCGGTTTTAGTCCACGCGGGATTAATATTTAAATGGTCAGGGAAAGATAACCACATTGACCGATTTATCAAAATGTGCACAAAATATTACAAGAAAAACGGTTATTTTTATTATAACCGGAAGTAGTTGAACCGGAAGTAAAAACAAACCGGTGTTCAAGTAAAAGTGACCTTTTTTTATTTTGGTGGTGCCTTTCGTGTTAAACATCTAAATATTGTGTTCGTGTGTGTGTGTGTGTTTTTAAAAATTAAATAATTACTGTCAAACGCTTCTTTTTTTAAAAATTTTGCAACAGTCTTATTGTAAACGTAAGAGTTTCACATGTTGGCCGGTCATAATTCAGGAAGGGGACATTTTGTATTCAACACCGTCCTCTTCCGGAAGACATGCGCACGGGATAAATGTCGTGCCTCTACACCGCCTGCTTGCCCAGAGGTGGTCTTTTCGAATCAGACCATATGGGAGTATAGAGTTTTACGGTGAAAACATGTTATAGTTCAGCGTTGGCTACGTACTGTGGAAAATAAAGAAAGTGATACATACCGATTGCTGGTGCCGGTCTTCAAGGGGCTGGCGATAAAACCAACATGAGCAGAGATAAAGAGGTGATATTTATATATGTTAAGAATGGGGTGCAGGTTGTTACAAGCCTATAAATTGAGGTTCTACCTCTCACCAGAGTTAGTGTTAGTGAAGTGTAAGAAGTGTTATTGTGTTCCCGAGCTTGGTGGTGTCCAGAATTAGTACATTTTTTTACTCACTATAGACCAGACTCTGGATCGTTGCTCCTGCAGAGAAATAGTTTCTCTGACCCATTACATATTGTTACAAGACCTATTGGTTGGGTCGCTAAGGGAGCAATTCCTTTTGCAATCCACCCCCGACTGCTTCCTCGGCCCCTTTCAGGGTATTGACTTTGAATTGGATTTTTTCTTACATTTGGATTTATTCCTACAGTACACGCAAATAAATACATATTCATCAGTATAATTCGTGTCCGAGATCTTTGCTCCGGTTTGCTTGCTGTTACACTTTCAATCTAAAAATTAAAAGAAAACAAAAACTGTGTCGAGCATTTTTATAATTCCAACATTGTCAACAAGTGTCTGTATTTTATTTTTGCAGGAACCTTGCAGTTACCACCTCCGTCATTACCACCGCCACCTCCACCACCTCCGATCGAAGACATTCCTCAACGAAGTCCTGTGGCATCAACACGGAGGAAATCCTTTGGACCTTCCCAGAGGGGAAACTACTCCGAAGTGGAAAACACCTGCCGAAGATGCAATTATTCGGAGGGAGAAGGGGAATTCGAACAGCATTACCTCGTCCAAACCGCATCGGGGAATGTGTTCGTTCCACCCGGTGAGTTTCATACAGTTTTTTTCATACACAATTTACTAACATTTACTAACATTTACTAACACACTCATCTAACCCGATTAATATGGAACTCGAAAAATGATATCACTTACATCTTTTTTACAGCGAATTAGAAAACATAGTAATAGGTTTTATTATGAGCAGTGGTTGTATGCAAAGGAGACGTTACGTGGGCATAATTGGAGCAAGTGACTTCGTGCTGCGAATTTCCTATGTATAATGACAGATTTATAATGGCTACAAACAAGACACCCACTCACAATTAGTGTAGGTCTGCATTGCCTTTGACGTAGAAAAAAAAACATTTTGAAGGCGATCTCGGTGTGTCCTTGAATAATTGCCGGTTCATTGGAATGGAACCTTTGGTATAACAAAGTCTAATATTTAAATATTTTATATATTAGATAATTATGTTTTTTTTTATCAATCAACTTTCGCCAAGCTCTCTCTCTCTCTCTCTCTTTCACGCTTTCTCTCCTTCTCTCTCTCTCTCATATACATATATATATGTATGTATTTATACATATGTATATGTATGTATTTATACATATGTATATGTATGTATTTATATATGTATATGTATGTATTTATATATGTATATGTATGTATTTATATATGTATATGTATATGTATGTATTTATATATGTATATGTATATGTATGTATTTATACATATGTATATGTATATGTATGTATTTATACATATGTATATTTATGTATTTATACATATGTATATGTATGTATTTATATATATATATATGTATTTATACATATGTATATGTATGTATTTATATATATATATATATGTATATATATGTATTTATACATATGTATATGTATGTATTTATACATATGAATATGTATGTATTTATATATATATATATATATATGTATATGTATGTATTTATATATATATATATATATATGTATATGTATGTATTTATATATATGTATATGTATGTATTTATATATATATGTATATGTATGTATTTATATATATATGTATATGTATGTATTTATATATATATGTATATGTATGTATTTATATATATATGTATATGTATGTATTTATATATATATGTATATG
>OY744548.1:12853311-12858311 GCA_963556195.1 Sepiola atlantica | reverse complement strand
TTGACCCAGTTTCCGTGAGTTTCGTGTCGGAAGCGTTCGTCTATCCTACGCAAACGCCCGAGAGATGACGAGCCTATTTGTACCAGACGACAATATTGATACGGTGCTGCGTCCTATGATTTTAAGTTTTGCTTGTTTTTTGTTGTGTTTTTGTTGTTGTTAGGGTTTAGGGTTAAAAATATTTATTTGATAACAGTAATTTCTTGCAAATATAACAAAAAATTATAGGACGCAGCAACGTATCAAAATAACAAAAAATATTTATTTGATAACAGTAATTTCTTGCAAATATAACAAAAAATTATAGGACGCAGAAACGTATCAAAATAACAAAAAATATTTATTTGATAACAGTAACTTCGCTATGTTTTGCTTGTTTTGTTTTTCTTTGTTTCTTTTAAAAAATTTCTTGAAAATATAACTTAAAATCATAGGACGCAGCACCGTATCAAAATTGTCGTCTGGTACAAATCGGCTCGTCATCTGTTGGGCGTTTGCGTAGGATAGCCGAACGCTTCCGACAAGAAACTCGATAAAACTGGGTCAATATCGATATAAGTACCCCCCCCCCCAAAAAAAAAATATATATATTTTCATTGAATCTGCATATTTAGCTTTGAAAATGTTATTTCAAACTGAAGTGTGACAGCCCAACCGACAAAGCCTCATATAGATAAGCAAGGACGTATATAAAAAAAACGCCCCCCCCCCAAAAAAAAAAAAACTAGTGTGGAAGAGAAAAAGCAATTCTTCAAAAACCGGTAATAACAGCCGAGATGCAGATACGGAAGGGTGAACAGCATCTTTATTGGATACATAAATCACACGAAGTGCTGCACATCGCACATACACACACACACACACACGCCCCCCCCTCCTCGGTAGCAGGTGTGGAATAATGGCCAAGAGAGAGGATGACATCACACCTGGGCTCATGGCGAGTCAGAGCGGCGAGGCTGGCAGAAGGCACGGGGCTTAGAGGCGACGATCAAGTGGCGGCTGACTGACAGTTCCGCAGAACAATGTATATCAGTCACAGATAAAATACCAAATAAATGAATAAATATTTGAAGAGACGATGTAATTTCTCTACATGCCGAGACACAAATGAACATATTTATTTTAAAATACGAAAGAAAAATGTTATATTAGTTTTGGGGTAGGCAAAGATGTATTAAACAAATGATAAAATATGAATGTATATAGATATAAGTGTATGTCGATATAATGTATAACAGTATTACATTATATATATATATATATATATATATATATATATATATATATATATATATATAAATAGATAGTGTGCAGATTTCAATTTTGTGTTGAGAATCTGAATAACAGAGCTCAATGTAATTTAAACAGAGCAGAACAGAATTATAAAAAGAAAAAACTATACACACATTAAGGTTGTACACATTATAACTTATTTCGACCCCTTAATTAGGTCTCCTCAGAGGTGAGAGATTTTTAAGCAGGAAGCCATTTCGATACTATACGAGCAGTTGAAATTTGAAACTTGCACACGACTATACACATATAATAGAAGTATTCATTGATATGCATCATAAAATGCATTTTCAATTTCTCATCCAAGAAGAAAAAAAAAACAGTTCAGACCAATTATTAAACGAAGGCATCGTAACTCTTGCACGCGTTACCAAATAACAGTAACATCTTCACTGCATCATCGCATTTCGTGTTTCGTTGATAAATGTTTTAGGAATCACCAAAAATTCCCAACACCCCAATGGAAAAACATATAAAAAAAACATATAAACTATACTTCTAAACAAAAAAAAAGACCAAAAATACCGGACGGATTTAATGAACTAAACGGTGAGTTACAGTGACCTATAATTAATTTGTTTTTTATCATTTATTTTCTACAATAATATTTTTTTTCTTATTCAATGGACACTATACATTGTTTTGATCATCCATCGGTGCCTTCGGTTTCATGGAAACACTGAAAACTCAACCGATTTTTGTGAAACGAAAGTACCGATGAATGATCAAAATAATGTACAGTGTCCATTAAATAAAAAAATATATGCACCAGTTAGTGAGCTCTCTTGTTATTTTCCCTATAACTCTAAATTAGACACACCCACACACACATATATAATAAAAAAAGGAAAGGCAAAAACTGTTATTTATGTATTCATCAACGTTTCGTCTTTATTGAAAGACTTCCCCAGAATGAATAAAACAATGTAGAAAAAATCATACCGATTATTAATTTTGATTTGTCAGAATGTGTCCAGACTTCGACATGGTTGTTGACGTGAACAAGCAGACAATGAAAATCATGATTTTTGTTGTAGCATTCCCCCTCATCCCTCGCATCCACTGCTAGCCAAGTTTGGCTGTGACATATTCTGACCCTGACAAACTTCCTAGCTAAAATAAACATAAACTAATAAGTCGAAGCCATCAATCCCATTGATATCGCGTCCTTTGAAAGAGACAGGCCACAGCTGATAACGCTACAACCAAAATCATGATTTTTCATTCTCTGCTTGTTCACGTCAACAACGATGCCGAAGTCTGGACACTTTCTGACAACTCAAATATATAATAGTCTGTATGATTTTTTCTACATTGTTTTCTTCATCCTGAGGAAGTCTTTCAATAAAGACGAAACGTTGATGAATACATAAATCACATTTTTTTGGCTTTCCTTCTTTTCATTTTACATTAGGTCGGATCACTTTTCTTCATATCTCTATATATCTATCTATCTATCTATCTATCTATCTATCTATATATATATATATATATATATATATATATATATATATATATATATATATATATATAAACACATGAAGTTCTTTAAATTAGTTTATCGGATTCTCTTTTGTTTCTTGAAAGTTCCGGATGACATTTTGTTCCACCATTATCATTAATATGTTTTAGTTTCCTTTTATTCCTGCCCGGTTTTAGATACCCAACCAAGGTTTCCACGGACAGTGCCATCCCGACAAGGCAGTATAAGCCAAGGACAATACCAGCAGGTGTCAGGTTCTGACTATCCAAGACATTTCCAGAACGGTGACCCGAACGCTATGAATCAAGCCACTCTAGACAGGTAAGTTATGTTTATCGTGGTGCTCGGCAACTTTTGCAATTGCTTTCTTTTATTCGAAGAGATTTGATCTAGATGAATAAATATAATAACCGCTTCCAATGCAAGCAAGCAATTATGTTTCAAGTTTTTTTTTTTGTCTAACTTTAATCATTCGGAATACTATTCTAATCTTGGTTTTTCATTTTTTTTTTCGGCGGGTACAACGGCCGAAACGTTGTGAAAATAACAAGATGAGAATAGTAGTCCGAATAATCCAAATAATCCAAATTCTTTTAATTGGTTTCAAACTATATTTATGACAAACCAAATATTCCGAAATCTGTGCAATTTCAAAAATAAGCAATAAATGAAAACCACACATTTTTAAAGGTAAACTACATATACAAAAGGGGACTCAACTATTTTTTATTTTATGTTTTTTTAACATAGGTGACCCCAAACAAGGCAGGCCATCACTGTAGACGTACGGGGCTACTGAGAAAAAAAAGGGAGAAGGTGTGGGGGGGGGGGGTCAACCTAAATTGGGATCTGCTCAGCGAGATGTCTGTTTACATTAGTTTTAAATTTCTGCATGTCAGTACCGTCAGGAAAACAGGGAGCAGGGAGGAAGTTCCAGAGTCCAGCAGCACAAGGAAAGAAGCTTTTGGAGTAGAAAACTCTCCGGCATCTGGGGGACCTCCATAGTGAATTGATGAGATTTGACAGATTGTCGGGTTGGTCTAATGAATTTACGTCGTGGGGTTACCAGAGCAGCAAGTTAATCAGAGCACAATCCATTGAAGTATTTTTTAAACAGACACAAGGAAGCAACATTGCGGCGATGGGACAGGTGACAGCAGTCTTTATTATTAATGATACTACGTGTCTCTATTTACTTCTTAGATGTGAGTTTGTATGTATGGTAGGTTTTTAAGGTAAATCCTTTTAAAAAGGGTAATATCGTTACAGAGCAAACTTCTCAAATTGAAAGGGGAATTTATTTTACCTGACTTCAAACACAATCCTGCGACTTAACTGAACCATTTAGGGGTCGTTGGGGAACAGTTAAAGTTTATATCCATAGGATGAATCTTCCTCTCAAGTGGGGTATTGATTTACTCCTCTCCAGGAGTTAGGCACAAGGCCAGTTTTTATCTTACTCCCACAAGTAAGATGTGACCCAAGGTCGGGTCGGGAAAGTGGGGTTTAAAAATTACCTGTGCAGCCCTGTCGGCATTCCCCGGTAGGAGCGCCTCAGGCAGTAAGCAATAAACTTGCTCCTCTCCAAAGAGGGGAGGCGAAGCCTGGGAGAGTGGACCTCCTAGAACTGCACAGGACAGACCCATAGACCGGCGTAAATCAAGCCCCGAAGGCCAAGACAATACCAGTCTATGAGGTGCAGTATCCATCAGAAAAGATACTACACTTTGATCTTAGCCAAAAGGCCAAGTGGGGTAGGGGACTTCACTTATTCCTTTTTCCTGGGAGAAAGTTCAGGTTTTACTATTAAATATTCCGTCTTTTAATCTTTGGTTGTAGTAGCAGGTCTGTCTAGCGTTTGAGGACTTCACAAGTAGCCATTATTTTTCTGGGTTCCATCTGTGTAGTGCCCGTTTCACCACCCTCCCCTCCTGTACTCATCCACACACACATATTTTAACACAATCACACATACATACATACACCGATATACCTTCTTCTTTCGTGTGAATCAGATGATTCTGGTGTTGGCATAACTTTTTCATAAAAATTATTTTTATATAAATATTTTATAACTTTTATAAATTTTATACATTTTTTTTTAACGTTTTCATAAAAATTATTTTTATATAAATTTTTGTATAACTTTTATAAATGTTATAAATTGTTGTTAACCTTTTATAAATTTTATACATTTTTTATAACGTTTTCATAAAAATTATTT
>OY744548.1:12818311-12848311 GCA_963556195.1 Sepiola atlantica | reverse complement strand
GGGTCGGGAAAGTGTGGTTTGAAAAACCAGCGCCGAGAGGTGAGCACTCTGGCCATTAAAAATTGCCTGGACAGCCCCGTCGACATTCCCCGGTAGGGGCGCCTCAGGCAGTAAGCAATAAACTTACTCCTCTCCAAAGAGGGGAGGTGAAGCCTAGGAGGGTGGACCTCCTAGAACTGCACAGGACCGACCCATAGACCGGCGTAAATCAAGCCCCGAAGGCCAAGACAATACCAGTCTATGGGGTGCAGTATCCATCAGAACAGATACTACACTTTGATCTTAGCCAAAAGGCTAAGGAGTAGCAATTGAATCAGAATGTGATCAAGTACCGTAGTAAATGTTGCAAGATGTTTGTGGGTCCATTTCCTAACGATATGAAAAGTAGAACAATCCTACTTTGAGTAATTTCAGAATGTTCGTTAAATGAACCATAATCATAACCGCTATGATTATGGTTCATTTAACGAACATTCTGAAATTACTCAAAGTAGGATTTTCTTTTATTAAAAGTTAATGTTCTATGTTTTTTGTTAATTTTATTGTCAGTATTTTTAAATGTGTATTCTTACTCGTATATCAATCTGGTTTGCAAGTTAAAAATCAATAAATTTAACGAGTTATAACGATTCAAAGGGTGTATACATCTTTTGGGAAACCCCCTCTCTCTCTATATATATATTTATTAATTTATATGTACATAAAAGTAATCCATGGACACATGTTTCTGGCTCAAAGCCGTCATCAGCTAACTTAGATAAGGATCGAACCTTCGATATTGATGTCTATCGTCCAGCATCTTTACCATTGGACTAAGACGCCCTGTCTAGAAATATGTACGATTTTTGTCACCTATATATTTAATGTATTTGTATAGAATTATTTTTATTGGTGATTGCAACGTTCGTTGATTTTTTGCTTACTATTATTTCGATTGTCTCATAGCCTAAGTGAATAAGATGCAGAAAATTGCATTATTAGTCGCTTTAATTTTATAGGACGTATTTTTCGTTAATATATATTTTTTATTTATTTTATACGTATATAAAAGTAATCCATGGACACGTGTTTCTAGCTCACAGCCGTCATCAGCATAGCTTACTTAGACAAAGATCGAACCTTAAAAATAATTACATAATATATATATATCTATATTATGGAATTATTTTTAAGGTTCGATCTTTGTCTGAGTACATATATATATATATATATATTATAATATAAAATGAAGTAATAAAATAAGGTGTCAATCAAATTTTATTAGAATTCAAAGTTCAAGCAAAGTATCCTTGACGCTTATATCTTTTGTTGGATTGCTTCATATATATATATATATATATATATATATATATATATATATATATATAAAATATGAGACTAAAAGTATACTTTTAGAGAATTGAACCTATAGTGAAATGATTTAAGCTCAATATACGAGATAGAGCAATTGTAATTCATATATATATATATATATATATATATGGTTATGGATCTTTCCAAAATGGCCACTTCTATGTTCTGTTTCTTATTTTTCTGCTTCATCGTCCAAGACAAAGGCAACCGTTCAGTGTTCTGATCCAATATTCTCTTTTTCATTCAGAGGCTAGTCATTGAAAGTGCAATGCATCCAGCCCTCGGGGGATGCTTCATCCCTTCCCCCGTCAGGTGGATCTGTCATTCTTTTATACGCTCATCTTCGACGAGATTTCTCGAGGTTGTTCATCTCTGTAACTCTTGTCTTTTATATCTGCATTCTTGGAATCATGTCCCTGGGCTAAGAAAAAAGAAAGACTCTATGGATTTTGTCGGATTCAAAAGCTGTGGGATTCTTTCAGTTCAAACTGCCCTGACAGCAACCCACGGGCATAAAGTGTCTGCCTGATCAAGTTCACCTCATAAAAGTCTAAGATTGTCACGTGACCCTCTTCGCGTTTTCCGAAACCTGCCTCTCGTCTCCTGATGAGTTGTCCAACTGTTCACCATCCATACATGAATATGCTATTTGGAACGAACTGGAAGACACACCTTGTGTTGCTAGGTTATAAATTAGGACCACTGTATAATCCTGCTCCCTGTACTGAACCCCTATTTTACCCATTTTTTTCTAATTTTTCAATTCCTATAATTTTTCAATTTTCAAGTTATAAATAAAATAAAGTACCGCATCAGTTATAAGTAGATTTTTTAAAAATATCAAACGAGAATTACAAAAATAGGCAATATTTTTATATCAAAACAAATTCTCCGAACAGAACAGTTTCGAACCCTTTTTATGTCTTCTTTTCAAAGATTAAAATCAACATATAATGCTACTAAACCGTATGTTTAGAATCCTTATTCTAATTTTTACAAAATCTATTACATGATTGTGATCCTAGAAAATGTCTAAACTTTAAGGCCTAAACTTAAATGATCTTAAAACGAAATAAAAATTCAGGGTTAAGGTTAGAGTTGGGGTTACCCTATATTATCAGATTGTTTTTAATTTTTAAATTTCGATAATTTTAAATTGCCAACTTATAAATTAAATAGAGTACCCTTCCATGTTGTTTAACTCATACACAAGCGCAGAATTGTCGGAAGGAATGTTTTTATTTTCTTATCTTAATTATAATATATATATATTAATTTTTAATTCATTTGCAAACATTTTCCGAAAATAAATTTAAAATCCATATAAATTTATTAATCGTAACTGTAGAATGAAGTATCAGTTTAAATGAAGAGAAATATCTAAATAATAACCTACATGTACCAAATGCGTATTTGTAACAAATAAGGTGATATCATTGGTTAATCATATCTGTGGTTTATCTAATGAAATCAAAAGGTGAATCTCGAGTAGTGTATGTTACTGAGATAATTATCAAACCGGACAGAACATGTGATTGATGAAATCGATTGGAAATTCTCTTTTATGTTAATGCCAAAGAAAGATGAAGGAAGCAAGGCAAAGGACGTCCTCAATATTTGGTGTTAATTTTAACTATGGCATTGATTCTGATCGGTTGAATGTATTTATCAAAATGTGTTTCTGTGTGTACGCATTCATGTTTAACCAACAAACCATAATATTTATTTCACAATGTCACTACTGCGTTTCAGAAATCACGACCTGTCAAAGCAAACTTAGCTGTGAATTCTAAAAGCGACTGGGAATTTGCATTCCATTCTCTAACCTACATTTAAATGGCCCACTTTCACAACAAAGCCAGTTCTCTCATCATTGTCATGGTTATTATTATTATTATTATTATTATTATTATTATTATTATTATTATTATTATTGTTGTGAAGTTGTCCCACAGTAAATAATAAATAAAGGAAGTCAAGTCGAGGGTTGGTTTAACAAGTGTATTAACAAAGTAAGAAAGTGACTAGCTCTTGGCTAGACAGTTACAAGGTGGTGCTTTGTCTTCTGGTGACTCGCACTATTTATAGTGACAACCGGTGTAGTTTCTCCTGTGTAAGAACGGCCGGTGTAACAATTATTATTATTATTATTATTATTATTATTATTATTATTATTATTATTATTATTATTATTATTATTATTATTATTATTAATATTATTATTATTATTATTATTATTTATATTATTATTAATATTATTATTATTATTATTATTATTATTATTATTATTATTATTACGTTCTCTAACTCTCCACGAGTAATCTCTTCACATTAAGTGACCATAAGACTTATTTTGCTATTTAATCTGCTTTAACAAAGAACAGATACTACACTTTGATGCTTCTTATCGACCTAGCATTTTGGGTTTTATTTACAGCATACCAAGGACTATTTTATTTATTTGACAGCATATGCGTATTTGTAATAAACGGTGCAATATATGTTGCTTATCCAATGAAATGAAAATGCCAATCTCGCATAGTGTATTCTACTGAGAGAATTATCAAGCCGAATATTACATGTAATCGTTGAAGTCGATTGGAACTTTTTTTCTTTTCCTGTGAAGAACACAGACTGACAATTTTCATAAATGACTGACTAGTCAGAATCAAAAACCGATTTGTCAGATGCATTGCTTTTTACGTTGAACTTCGAAAATCCGACCGACTTAATTTCATCTATTAGATATATATATATATGTATATATATATATATATATATATATATATATATATATATGCATATGCAGCCTGCATAATTGAAACTTGTAGTTGATTTAATTCCATTAAACGATATAAAAGATAAAGATGTGCTCATGCCTGACCAACCATAAAAACTCATCTTGCCAATATTGAACTACCGATCAATATTCGAAGAATTTCTTTTTATCTTCTCTAAAAGCCAATTAACCATTTTATTGTGTTCCATTTGGGCAGTTCTTTTACATTTCGGAGATAATTTCCTTGTTTTATTCAAGACGTCGAATTCGAGAACAAATTGGAAACATTATTAATGTGTTCATTCAATCAATCATCCAGGTTTGGATTGGTTCCATGTTCGGTTTCTTTTAGATGCGTTCTTGGAATTCTACGAGAAACTGTTTTCATCTGTTGGTTGGCCGGTCACACTTGAGATGTTGCCAATTAAACCTTCATATTTTAGAAAAACAATAAGGTCAAGCTTTTTAATAATTGTAAATCTTCAGTATTTTCCCCTCTCCCTTTTGTAGATGGGTTTTTAGATACTTAACAGCTAGTTTTATATACAAAACAACAATAAATAATAATTTTAATAATGAAAAAATGTTTACATAGGAGCTACGGTGTATCAATTCAAGAATAGATATAGTTATCATATAATGACATTTAGGAGTAAAAGATATAAAACTAGTATGATATTTTCTAAGGATATATATTACGCATATGGTATAATCACGCTGACGAACTGGTTCCGGTTAGATCACTGAAGTTAAGCGACGTTGAGCCTGGTCAGTATTAAAATGGGTGACCATTTGGGAATACCAGGTGCTGTATGTGCTCTCCGCTTATCTCGGCATTGTTTCCAGTTGTCCTGGAACTACTGGAATCAAGCAGTGTCGATTCAGGATAGGTGAGGTTGTGGATTGTGCAACCCTTGCTTCACAATTAAATATGCAAACAAACTTCATAGCGAATATGCATTGTCATTTAAGACTGAACGGAGGCCATGGTATATGAGGCTGGTTCCTGTAGGTCAATCAATCTGTTATGCTTAAGTTGGTTTCAATATAAAACATTCGATGTTAGGCTTTACTAACATTTATGTGTCGGTTGTGGAAATAACCTTGAATATGTTACCAACAAACTTGCTCTTTGTACTATTGTGTCGCCACTAATCAAGGCCAAAAGCCACTTGAGGATAAGGGTTTTTATTTATCTTCCTCCTCCTCCCACAAGGTAAGATGTGACACAAGGTCGGGAAAGTGGGAAAAAAAACAGCGGTCGAGAATTTGAGCACTCTGGCCATTTAAAAATTCCCTGGGCAGCCCCGTCGGCATTCCATGGTAGGGGCGCCTCAGGTGATTAGCAATGAACTAACCCCTTCTCAAAGGGTGAGAAGGCAAAGCCTGGGAGGGTGCACCTCCGAGAACTGCACAGGACGGACAACCGATAGACCGGCGTAAATCCAGCCCCGAAGGCCTGGACTTGAGGATAAGGGTTAATGAGAGAAGATTGATTGCCAGCCGATTAAAAATGAGGAATACTATGGGAGTACTAACATTGATCAATGGTATGAAAGGTTTGGTTGTTTCTGGAGCAAGAATTTGTTGGCATTGGATTTGAAGTCGACAAAGTTGTAATCGTCAGGAAAGCAGTCGCACAGTAATGTGTTCCACAGATGGGAATCTCTTGCAAATGAGCTGTGTCCATGTAAATTCCACCTCACACTAGACAGATGGAGGAAGAAAGGAAATATTTTTGTTATTCTTGTAGAAGACGAGCTTTTGCGGTGAATGTCTTAGAAAAAGGATCCACAGACTGGAGCTCAGTCGAGCGTCTTTAATGATTCTCATCTTTGAATGGAGACACATCTTTAACATAATACCAACGTTTGTTAAAGAATTGTGGTTCTCACCTTAAGAATCTGGGGTTATCTTTTCTAACTACTCGTCCAATAAATCACTGGCTTCCCCATTCCAATTCTGGTTCTTTCATTTTTGGTCAATTCCATCTTACTATTTGGTATCCATTATTCATCTTCAGTATTTCTATGGAAAAATTATGATTCCCTGACTATTCCCTGCTTCCTTTGTTCCAGCTCGTTTGTCTAGTGGTCTCCATCAATTTGCTTCCTATTCCAGTAGCTTCTTTCCCAAAACTCCAGGCTTATGGAACTCTCTTTTTGCTGACTGTTTTCCTCCTACCTATATAGCCTTGGTCTTTTCAAAGCTGACGCCGATAGCATCTTTTGTATTTTTGATAATCATGTTTCGTTCTTGTTAGCTCCTCACACCAAGTGGCTTCATGCCTTGTCTGCAGCGATTTCCATTTTTTCTTTTTTCTAAATCTCATCTATTCATTTTCCTTCTTTTCTATTATCTCTGGGTTTCCCTAAAAACCAATGCCCAAAAATAGAATCATCTGATTCATACGAAATGAATGATGGAAAAAATATGCTTCGACAGTGTTCGCACTAATATTACTATTTAAAAAAGTACTACTGAATCACCACTTATGAAGGCCAAAAGCCACTCATGGATAAGAGTTAGTGAGATTGTCAGTTGGATGATGGAAGAGTACTGTGAAAGGATTGAGAACAATGATTAAGTCACAGGACAACTCAATATATATTTATTTACATCGGACTTTAAAACGATCATGTTGTAGTCAGTAGGGAAACATTCCCGCAGTTACGTGTTCCACAGGTGGAAGTTCTTGGTAAGAAACACTGTTCATGGATGTTCTGTGTGCTTTTAGGTACATAAATGAAGGTTATTCAGAGTCCGTGCTTCCTCGTCTCTACCAATTGCCAATCGCTATGCTTTTGGTCTTTTTAGAATGCCCGGTTTTGTTTTTTTTGCATTCTTCTCGTTTTTAAATCAAAATCGACCGTATCATTAACATTCACTTCTTTTCCCGTTTTTATGGAGAGGGATGAGGAATCTGAGGATGCTTGAAGAGGGGGAGGGGAGGAAGGAATGATGAGATGGTTTAGCTGTGGCAAGGATCCAATTAAATCCGCTATTTAATTCTATTAAGATCAATATCATTATCAGCGTCGTCCTTATAATCAAAGTGAAATGTGTGGTAGTCTTCTTCTTCTTTGCATGTCTTTGAAGTTTCTCACTTTTTTTACGCAGTCCTTTTGCATTATTCGTGTATTCGGCAGATCCTTCAATCTGTATCGGTTTGGCAGTAGAGGGCAGACGAAACAGTGTTGCATCATATGGTCCTCCTGTCCACATTTGCAGATGGTTAAGTCAGTTTTGTAGCCCCATCTAGTCATAGCAAATTTTGATCACCCTATTCCCGTTCTGAGGTGGTTAAGTGTTTTTTTATTGGACCCAGGGTACTTCTTAACCGGGAGGAGGGGCCTCAGAAGGGGAGATTATCATGTCAGTCAGAAGGGGGGGGGGGCTATTCTCTAGCCGCCTGGTTCACAGCTGTAGTCTGGTCTCTTCCTGAGATGTTGTTAGAGGTTCGACATGGCTGAGGAAGCTTAGTATTAGTCAGGTTTAATTTTCTAAAAGGCAGATACTGTGCTTAGGAGGAAGCCAGCTCAAACCGCCCAGGTTGGATACCACATCAGGTACAAGTAAAGACACATACGTCATGTCTGATCTGCTGATTTACCTGATACTAGTACCACGTAAACTAATACTATATGTTCCATGGTTGAACGTTTGGGAACTAAACTGACTCCCCCATCAAGCAGGTTCCTGCTTGTGTGATAAGTTGGATGCATGAACTCCCACAAAAACAAGCGCTACCAAAGGCTGGATGAACCATCTATACTGATAATGAGTAAAAAGTGGGTTTAGTTTAGTTTAGTTGTTTTGTTTTACGGCATATCAACCCTATTCGTGTTATCTAATGCCGAATTAGGTCATTTTGGTAACAGTTTTTATGCTTAAACTTCTTTATATCTTCAAATATTTATTAACGGTGTTCGGTTTGGTTTGGTTGCTTTGTAGAGGAAAAATGTTGTTTTTGTTTTTAGCTTTGCAGAACATGATTGAGTTTTGCAAAGGGGAAAGGAAAAAAACAATAACATCAATGTTTGGTGCATTTTAAGTCAGGAAGCTGGTATCTTTAAACAGCCTGATCTGATAGCACCAACGTAGAAAGTGGTTCTTGGGTTTACTTTCAGCAGTCTTGAAACTCTCGCTTCCCCCTTATTTTGTCCTTTTTTTTGTTTTCATATACCATCAGCGTGATGAGCTACTGATGGTCAGTAAGATATATTGGTTTTGCCACGTTGGGCAGAGTGATTCTGGGATGAGAAAATGCAGAGATCTTGAGGTGGAAGGCTGGAGGAGAGTGAGAAAAACTTGGATGCAAACAATCAACAAGGATCTTCAGCAATAGAATTTGAACAGAATCAATCTTCAAGACCACCAATCTTGGAAGCTGGATTGCAGGCTGCTAAAAAACGTCAGATCTCTGACCAAAAGAAATAAGATGACAAAATGGTAGCCCATTTTTGTCTACCTTGAATTATTGTGGCTATTTAGGGATGACCATGTCTTGAATTTAGTAATCAGTGCTCAGCTGTCTGACCAGTTTAGCTCAACTAAATAAACTGAGACAGAAGCCTAGAAAGCTGGTTTATAAAAAGGCTGGTATGTTCGATAACCATTAGATAGGCAAGTCTATTCTTTGAGTTCTGATTGGCTGCTGGTCCATGAATGTATAATCTGTTATGGAGCTCTTATGCCAGCAAGTGTTAATTTGATTATACATCATGAACCATGCAAACAAATAAGATCATTACTGTCACTCTGGTCCCAGAATTACCACGAAAACCGATACGATTATTACTGATTACATTTAAGAGCAATCGTATTCCTATTTTCTTTTTTTTTCTTGTCAACATCTATAATTTTCCAAACCACACCTTTCGTGTCTGTCACGGAAATTGATTCTGGAGAGTGACAAAAATTATCAGCCATGATGACTAGAAGCCAGAATTCTGATTGATGGAGATATTTGTTTGCAATGGCATCGACTAATAATGGCGTTTTTCGGCGCCATTACGCAAATCATTTTGAATCATTTCACATGTAATGCTGCTCTTTGCAAAAAAAAAAAAAAAAAAAAAAAAGATTTAAAAAATATACAGCCCTAGCAGATATATATATGTGTGGATGGACATTCGGCTATGCTGTTTACATAAATAAAACTACCAAGGCTCCTTTTTTTTATTTTAGGGTGACAGAATAAGGGACATAACTATTCTCAACTTATTTTTAGATTTTTTTCAACCTTCAGAAGTCTTTCACTATAAAACTGATTTCTATTAAACGCCTTTATCCGTTGTGCCACAGAAATGTGTATAAATGTACATTCATGTTGTTTTGTTCTTCCTGTGTCGTTTATTTTCCAACACGCTTTAAGCGATATCTATCCATATACAACTAAAACTTTGGCTCTCGCTTATCCGCGTGCACACTGGATGACGTCACAAAGAGATGACGTCATAAAAAGGCATTAGACCAGGGGCGGGCAACCTCCGGCCCGCGGGCCACATCCGGCCCGCGAAGGCTTAGCGTCCGGCCCGCCACCCTGCTATGTTTTATTATTGCAATCCGGCCCGCGGACCTCGCAGTAAAACTCATATCATTTTGTGACATAGACGTAAAAGTAGGTTTTGATTAAGATTTACAGTGGGATAAAAATGTATAAATATCATCGAGCGATGATGCATGTATATTTCATTTTTCTTTAACTATTAATTTCAAATCCTTGGCCTGAGATAAAAAATAGAAAAAGAGAAAGAGAGAAGCAAAAAGGAAACGAGAGACGAGGAAAGGGCATAAAACAGAGAACCTATGTGAGGTGTGTCAAAACGAATGCTGGATCAACTTGCTACTTTCCCCATCATTATTTTTTACGATTCCAAAATGGCTCTTCGTCGGCGCCTTTTATAACATCACATACAGAAGTCTCTTGAGAAAAAATATCAGATTTGCAGAGTGTTCAATGCAATTTTTGTACAATTTATTAATGTAAACAAAATATAGTAATTCTGAGATTTCGTTTACACTCCGACCCGCGATCTCCTTCCAAAAGTCTCATCTGGTCCTAACTCTGAAAAGGTTGCCCGCTCCTGCTTTAGACAATCAGGTTGCAAACCAGCAGACGATAAATTTTGTAAGAAATTCATTCCTACGATCTGTGTCAGCATGTTGAATCTCCCGAAGAACTCATCGAGTTCTGTCAGCAACGGTCACTTCTAGCGAAAGACTAACCTTATTAAACCCTAACCCCTAACTCAGAAAATGTTAAAAAAAAAAAAAAAAAAAACACTGAAAAAAAATGACAAAAAGAAGCAAACAAGAAATTGATTAAAAACAATGGTTTCGTTATTTGATATATAAAAAAGAATCATCTTTTGGAATTTTTTCGGTGCACAAAAAAAACATTTTATTTAAAAACATTTGATAAAAAAAGGCTTCTTTTGACAAAAATAAATAAACACCTAATTAATAACAGGTGTTTAGCTATGGTTTGTTCGTTCTTTTATTTTTATATATGTATTTTAATTTGGTTGTGGTCGTCGTAATTTATCGTCTGCCAGTCTTCAATTTATCGTTTGGCAGTTTTCGCCTCGTCAACTCTCGGGCACTTTTGAGACCAGCCGGAACGTTGACAAGCCAAAGTCACGGAAACACGGTGCGTACCACAAAAGACCATGGCATCATTAAAACATCGAACAGAGACAACCCGTGACTGTCTTTCACTATACGATAGGAAAGTAGAAAGTGACTAACTTGGGTTTATATTCGGCAGCCTCGTAACTCGATTCCCTTATTTTGTCTTTTAGTCCTCACATTCCATGAGCGATGTTTCTGACAAAGGGGAAAGAATTGCTATTTTCTTGGTTAGAATCTATTCATCTAACTTATCGTTTGATAGTTTTTGACCTTGAAGTAGTGTTTTTTTTTTTTTTTTAGCTCCTTACATCAAGTGGCTTCATGCCTTGTCCGGAGCTATTTCCATGAAACAAAAACAAAAATTTTAAGTATGTGTAATTAATCATGTTTTTTTTTTCTTCTTCTTCCAGCCATGTTGGTATTTGAAGAGAGAGAAAGAGTAGCCACTGATTCTAGTCCTCATCACAGTGATGGAGCCTTCAATTCATCATATAACGGAGGAGGAGGTCACAGTACACTGAGAAGTAGAAATCGAGGTAGGTAAAACATGCCGATACGAATATACATAACCTTAACACAAATATATAAATAAAAATAAATATTATCATCATCATATTCGGTTTAACATTTGTGTTGTTTTTCATACATGTATATATATATATTCATATGAATGTACCATAACCAAACTTTACACGTGTACTTTCAATATCCGGGAATACCTGTAATTCATATTCGCCCCAATATATATATATAAGAAGGTCAGAGGTTACATTGGCCGAAACGATGAGAAAATAACAACCAAGATGAGAACAGTAGTCTGAAGAAGGTCGGAGGTTACATCGGCTGAAACGTTGTGAAAATAACAACCAAGATTAGAACAGTAGTCTGAAGAAGGTCGAAGGTTACATTGGCCGAAACGTTGTGAAAATTACAACCAAGATGAGAACAGTAGTCTGAAGAAGGTCGGTGTTACATCGACCGAAACGTTGTGAAAATAACAACCAAGATTAGAACAGTAGTCTGAAGAACGGTCGGAGATTACATCGGCCGAAACGTTGTTAAAATAACAACCAAGATGAGAACAGTAGTCTGAAGGAGGTCGGAGATTACATCGGCCGAAACGTTGTTAAAATAACAACCAAGATGAGAACAGTAGTCTGAAGAACGGTCGGAGATTACATCGGCCGAAACGTTGTTAAAATAACAACCAAGATGAGAACAGTAGTCTGAAGAAGGTCGGAGATTACATCGGCTGAAACGTTGTGAAAATAACATCCAAGATGAGAACAGTAGTCTGAAGAAGGTCGGAGGTTACATTGGCCGAAACGTTGTGAAAGTTACAACCAAGATGAGAACAGTAGTCTGTAGAAGGTCGGAGATTACATCGGCCGAAACGTTGTTAAAATAACATCCAAGATGAGAACAGTAGTCTGAAGATGGTCGGAGGTTACATCGGCCGAAACGTTGTGAAAATTACAACCAAGATGAGAACAGTAGTCTGAAGACGGTTGGAGGTTACATTGGCCGAAACGTTGTGAAAGTTACAACCAAGATGAGAACAGTAGACGGACAAATTCAAAGAATTCAAGCCTTGTTTTGCTTATTTGTTTTATCGTTTTGTTCCTTGTCTTCAGCCGCATTCCTTTTTGGTAAGAATTTTTACGGAGAACATCATTCTTGGCAGAATCCAACCAAGCACAAAAGAAAACAAAATTGTTTGTCTTGCACTGCCAAGACAAGGATCTCTCCTGAGAGCATCAATTCCACTTTCCATTCCGCCTGACACGCTGGAGACTATTTGTATCTGTCTAAGATGCCATTCCTTTAACGATGACATCGAAACAAAACGCCCCCCCCCCAGTACTCATTGTTCTGTTGACATCGTGCACACTGGCTGGCTGCTCCCCCAGCTGCAAATCCTCAACGATTAGGTGACAAGGGCAGCGTGCTCTTGGCAATAAAAACACGGGTGTTGAATGGGTGGAATTGCGGGTGGGGGACTGGATGGAGGGGCCTCAATAGCAATAACAATGAGAAAAGAACTATTATTCTTAAAGATTTCGCTCATGCTTTTTATTTTATTTGTTTTACCCTTCTTTTCCTGGTATTATTATAGAATCACTTCCATCTCTAATTCGATCTATTTCTATAGATCACCCCCGTTACAAAACTGACCTATTTTTTTATCGAATCACTCCCGCCTTCAAACCCGACAATGTTTTATAGAATCACTCCCGTCTCCAAACCGGGCTATTTTTTTTTATTATTACTCTAATCTCCAAACCGAGTTATTTTCTATAGAATCACTCCCGTCTCTAAACTGGGTTATTTTTATAGAATCACTCCCGTCTCCAAACTGGGTTATTTTTATAGAATCACTCCCACTCCAAATCGGGCTATTTTTATAGAATAATGCCTGTCTCTAAACCAGTCTTTTTGTACGGTGGTGGGAGTAGTATGTTGCCACCTGGGCTTAGGATTAGCTAGGTTTTAGGTTACTGCTTATGTGCTACGGTTTTCAATGCCAAAATCGTTCTCAGGGCATGTGAAAAAAAAATAAACCCACCAAAAAAAAACACCCAATTGAAAGCCTGGAGTGATTCTATAAATGTATCCTTTTCTTTTGCCTAAACAATATCTTTGTAGAATTATTTATCATCTTTATATCGTTTTTAAGAATTTGCTTTGAAAAGGGTATGTTATTTTTTGGAATACTAAATTATTTATTATATTCTGTAGTTCGTTTTCGAATTCGGCTGATTCATTCATTTTTGGTGGACATTTTGTGGTTTTAAATTCCTGTGTATTGCTCGTATTGTTGTTGTTGTTGTTGTTGTTATCGCTAGCCAAGAAGTACAAATTATTCTATCGTAATTTTTTAATCTTTTATTTTCTCAATTTAATTTTATAATTATAATGACTTTTTTTAAAAAATGTTTTTAATTTTTTTTATCATATTTATTCTGGTTTAGAGTTGAAATTTCACACTTTTGGAAAATATTGTCATTTCTGACAGAATCAGAAAGTGAGCACAAAATTTCCTTTAATTTCTTGGGAGTAGTCTATATTCATCTCTTTCATGGTCGCTTCTTTTTATAGAATCACTCCCGTCCCAAAACAGAGCTACAAACCGGTTTTTGCTAAGTATTTTGGGCCGTTAAAAACGAATATCTCATTTAAATCTATCGCAAATTATAACTTTGCAAGATTTGTTTAGGGTTAGTGGTAAGGTTCAGCAAGATCATGTATTTTTTCCTTTATTTTTAAAATTTATTTTTCGTATTGCCACTACGACTTAGGGTTAGGGTTAAGAAATTACCAAAAATCAATCTGATTGCAGACGGAAGTTATTATTTTTTAAATTACTGTCGTTTGTTACCCGTACTTAAGTACAATTTTTTATGGAAGTCGCTCCAGACAAGGCATGAAGCCACTTGATGTAAGAAGATAGATAATAATAATAATAAAAAGGGAGAGGAACGTAGAATCGTTTCAAGACACACCAAGCATAAATATTAGTACTATACAACAGAGTTGTTGTTTTTAAAATTCTTTTTCTTTTTTTTTTATCTCCCAGGTTCAACCTCCACAACGGCATTACCCAGTCCTTCAGTTTTACATCTTGGTCAACTCCAACAAATGAAGATTCCAGCCAAGTCCTTCTGGCAGTCCAGATACAAACAGACTGACCCCGGCCTATTAAAGTTAAACTTCACCATTCCTTACAATGCTGTGTTAGGGGTGTACGGTCGAAAGAACTTACCGCCAACCCATGTTCAGTTTGAATTCTTTGAGATTTTCTCTGGGTCAAGGCTTGTCAAACGATCTCTTCCATGGGTAAGTTTCAACCTTTATCTATATGTTGTGAAATATTAGTTTATTACTTGTTGTGGAGTGATATAACCACCCCTCACGAACAGAATGAACTCGTCTTAAAGACTATAAATATATGTACATATTGTATTTGTGTGCATGTTATGTAGAGAATAAAAAGAAAAAAAGAGAGTAAAAAGTGACTAACGTGAGTAGAAAGTGACTGGTGGGTTTACTTTCGGTAGCCTCGTAACTCTTGCTTCCCTTATTTTGTCCTTTAGTCCTCACATTCGATGAGCGATGTTTCTGACAAAGGAGGAAAAATTGCTGTTTTCTGGGTATGAATATATCCATATAGTTGGTTAGTTTTTGACCTTGAAATAAAAATTTTTTAGCTCCTAACATCAAGTGGCTTCATGTCTTGTCTGGAGCAACTTCCATAAAAAAATTTAAATAAAAGATATAGTTGATTGATGAAAAGAATTTCTATTTCTCCAACAAATACGGACGTCCACCCAGCTTCTGGTGTCATCTCGATAAATAATAATATAAATATTATGCTCTTAATTTTTAACTTTAATTCTTAATTAATCAAGCACTCTGCTGGGATTTTTCCTACTATATTACAAAGAAGTATATATATATATATATATATATATATATATATATATATATATATATATATATAATATTTATAAATAAATATTAAATTATTTATACCTACAGACGCTAGCGTTTCAAGCTTATTGCTCTCGTCAGTGCAGGGAAGTAACAATTTCAGACGGTCGAGAGGCGCGAACCCGGTACACAGAGTCAGCCATATCCACTCGGCCCACGGAAATTGCCACGTAATTTAGGGAAATTAAGATCTATATGTACCTAGAAGCGGACACAGATAGAAGACTAGTCGAGAGTGTTCGACGAACGTATTCGGAACTTTGCATTAGAGCTTTTTGACAGTCTATTTTTAACTAGGGTTATATATATATATATATATATATATATATATATATATATATATATATATGTAATGTTGGTGTGTGTGTTTGTGCAATGAAGCTGAATGTCAATATGCGGTTGTTTTTTGTTTTTCAGAGAGACAACATTGGGAAGAACACGGCCATTATAAGATATTTAACAACTGGTGAATGGTACATTGCTGTCTACAATGACAACACCCACCCGCAATCTGTATCATTCGTAACAAACGTAAAAGGTAAGGATGATTCGCAGTTTTTTGGGGGGTTTTTTGTTGTTATCTTTTTTGTCTTTTTTTCTCTGTGTTATCTCTGGAATTCTTGGAAAATCTGGGCGGGGAACTTTCTGATAGACCGATTACAGAATTATATAAGATTCTACTTACTGGCATAAGTATGTTAGAAAATGATTCAGAAAGGCAACATAGAAGAGAAAGAATAGTTTATTGTACTGACAGGTTTCGCCTTTTAGCGCCTCTTGATTATATATTTCATATGCGATAGTATTATGTGTTAGATACCAAAAGTGTCTAGCTAATAAAGTTTTCATTGTATATATATATATATATATATATATATATATATATATATATATATATATGACAAAACTTAGGTTTAGTATACGGAACGTTTGTTTTTGTCTTTTAAGGGAAGTGGGGTCTGATCAACTCTGCTGGGAAGCCATGAAATTAAATACTGTCTTGTTTTTAAATTTTCGAAACAGTTTTTCATGGTAAACAACTGATGATTCCTTAAATAATGTTATAAGCAAACTAATATAATAACTGTAAAAGTTAGATTGACTTACATGAGTGATTTTCCACTGAACGACTTGGGACTTAAGGTTTTTTTTGTTTTTTTATATAGTTTTAATGGTTGAGAAACTTCCAAGACTATATATATATATATATATATATATATATATATAAATTTGTTATTGTTTATTATCTATGTACGTATACGTTTTGTCCTTACACCGGGACTCATCAGCATAGAGATATGCGATATGTGATTCGATTCGATTAGATTACAAGTATTTTTCAACTCAATTCCAACATCGCTAACCGCTCGGCCAATTATAAATAGCTGATAAACAATGATAATTTTAACACTTTCAAAGCGGCTTGACGTCCAGGCATTCTACTTCTATTAGGAAAGGAATGATGCATTATAAAGCAAATGACTAGTAGTGATTTCGAATAATCTATATACTACTAAAACTCTATTGTCTTGTATGTTTGCAATCAGCTTTCAGCTTTCCGGTTTTCAACATCCGGTTGCGCATGCGTAAATAGCATCGTCTTCCAATCTGTTATTCCAATTCCGTTGAACTCTTACTATTAACGAACGCATGAAATTTTTCATTCTGGAAATGTTTATATCGCTTTAAATATAAAACAATTACATTTAATTTCATCAAATAGTTTTTCTGTTTTCTCCACGGCTAAAAACATTCAACGGCAGGACTTTGTAAAGTCTGTCGCAGTTTCAAAAAAACTCCACCCTTTTAAAAAACAAAAACAAACAAACAAAACAACAACAATCATTATTAATATCAATAGCGGCGGTGAACGAAACCACCTCCCACTTTTCCTCTCACAGATTTCACCACTCCTACTCCCTCTGTTTTCGTTACGTACGCGAGACAGCCGGTTGTACCCCCTTCCTTTCTCAAATCGCCTGTATTTTACTGTACTTTCAACTAACAATTTCATTTAAAAGATTATATATAAAAATTTGAATTTAACTATAATAAGTATTATGGTACCTGTTCAGTGCATATTTACCTATAAGTATGGCCAACCACTTATAATTCAGTAACTGTAATTTAAAAAAAAAACAATTATAATAAACAGAACGACGCATAGAAATCTATCTATATTCTTTTTTAAACAATTACATTTAATTTCATCAAATAGTTTTTTTGTTTTCTCCACAAGTGTCACGCACATACATGAATTCCATAGCTAATATAACAAACTGACCCAACGGGTCACGGGTGGTCTAGTTACTTATATAAATGAGAGCTTATTTATCTAGCCATTATCACATGTGCAAATTCCGACAGTAACCTGTTTACATATTCTTTATTTATTTGATCCAATTTAAAGATTTGGAAATTTATATGTTGCATTAATTTACATTTAGTTCAAAGCTGAATAAAATTAGTATCTACTAATTGGGTTAAAAAGTTGCTTAAAAACATTTTAGTAACAGTGAATTTGCAAACCTTATTTTTGGACATCCGTACGTCATTTCGCTAATCTAAGGGAATAAACTATATTTATCAATTATTACGGCTTTCTCTCTTTCTCTCTCTCTCTTTCTCTCTCTCTCTCTCTCTCTCTCTCCCTATATATATATATATATATATATATATATATATATATATATAATATAGAAATTGGTAGTTTGCTGTAAGCATTGCTGGGAGTAATAATAAAAGTTTTTAAAAAGGTTGAAGGCAATGCGAAGATCCGGATCTTAGCATTGCCTTCAACCTTTTTAAAAACTTTTATTATATATATATATATATATATATATATATATATATATATATATATATATACAGCTTTATATTGATAGATATGTTTATATGTTTATTTATTTGTATGTAAAGATTTGCAACTAAATATTAAAAGAATGTGTTGAATACTTTTGCGTTGGTTATTTTCATGTTTTGTTAAATAAATAATAAAATACGCATCGATTTTCAATATCCTTCACAGAAGTCGTTTTTTACGTTAACATGAATAATCCATGCCAATTTCATCATGGAATATTAATTAGATTTTGAGATATTTGGAATTATCGAATGTATTGAATACTTTTGCGTGTCACTATATATATATATATTAGTTACTATAATAAGTGGCAGAAGATAAATTCGATACCAGTGATTAAAACCATTTTAAAACACTGATATTTTAATTATTCTAAGTTTTCTTCGAACAAAGACAACATGATTTTTTGGTTGACTAAAAATATCAGCGGATTGTAAATTGCTTTGAGAATTGATCTATAAACAAACCCCTAATCAATAAATCGATCGCTTTGAACACATGAGCTTACACAGGGGTCCTGTGGCGGCGTTCTTATATAACTTTCAATTGTGTCTTCTTCATTTAAAACTACGATTCTTTATTTAATCCCCCTCCCAGTTGCCGTTCTCTGAGATGGACTGAAAACTTGAATGGCAAGCGAATAATGGTGGCAGATTGACATACTTCAAATTTCAACAGCAAAATTCAAATTATTAAATTTAAAAAAAAAAAACTACGAAAATTTCTCTCTTTTTACATCATTTGTTCTCAGATACGACCATACATTACGGTAAGAGGATCTGTCTGTCGTGCTTTAGCTTCAAATAGGAATGTTGTTGCTTAGTATGTAAATTAGATTGAGTTTCTTTAAGAAAATAATTAACCCGACTAGGTAGATTTGTAAAATTGTTACATTTTTCAATAATGACCTAAATAGATCGTAAAATCACCGGAGTTAAGGGACGTTGAGCCTGGTCAGTACCAGCTGGGGAACCATTTGGGAATAGCAGACGCTGTATATGAGAGGAAGTCCACACCTCCCTGTAAAAACTGCACAATCTAACGTTATCTCCCTTGATCAGGATATACATATGACTGAGGATTGCTCATGAATTTAATATTCTCTATATTCAGAGCACTGGTAATTACAAAGTCCGAATCTTACTGACAGATGAATCCTCAGATTTACAGAAAAAAATTATTGCTATTGAAATTTTCACCAGAACATCAATTTTTCTTCAATACACGTGGCGAATGATCTCCATTATCCATAATTTTGCTTGATACAGGACCTTGAATTAGTCGCAAAACATCTTAATTTATATATATATATATATATATATAAAGTCGAAATGGAATACTCTACGGATTGCCACCTGAAACCAGAAGGATACCTCAACGGTTTGAGCACCTCACGAAGAAGATTTACAAACGAGAAAGTTCTGTGACGTTCACCAACGCTTGCTTGGATAATGACTTGCTGTCTAAGTATATATATATATATATATATATATATATATATATATATATATATATATATATATATAAATTAAGACAAACGTTATTTAAAAACATGCTTCTGCTAAACAAGTCTTTAAAAAAAAAATTGCGACTTTTCGGATGGTCCATCAAGTATCTTTGTCAAATTGTCGTATGTAGGTTTTATGTTCCATTGATTGCGAGTATTTTCGATTGATTAGTTCAATCGTCTTCAGGTGAAGTATTAGCCTGGTTTGTTCATATTTGCTGAATTCATTGAACGGTGCGGCAATGTATGGCTTTTAAAATGTATGCATTAATGATGAGATGCCGTACGCGGGACGTGATCACGTGCAAAGCGCATGACTAATTAAAAATTATAAAAAATTAAAAAGGTTAAAAGTAATTTTTTGTCAGCTAAAGATTCGTTGAAATCAATTACTAAGCTAGGCACGTTAAAATAGTGTGGCTAGACTCGTAATTGATATTGTTAGTTGTAGGGTGTCTAAAAATTCTAAGAGGCACTGTATATAAAAACTAGTCTTTTACATTTGATATATATATATATATATATATATATATATATATATATATATATATATTATTTTATTTTATATTTTACATTTTATATATTATCTTTTATATTAATACTTTTTATTATTGCTTGATTTCGATTTTGATTTTAACATTTTGATTCTTAACGGTCCCAACCACGTGACTTCCCAAATTTTGACATTTTAAATTTCTTTTCTTTTTTTCTCTATTTTCTCCATTTCATTCTTTCCAAATGTGATCTGAGGTTAAGATCGGATTTTAACTCTGTCTGATGAGATCTCAGTTTATAATAGCTGTTGATCGATAACATCGACATGCCAGTGTCGCAGATTTTGTACATGTCTGTGTAAATAAAAATAATTATATATATATATATATATATATATATATATATATATATATATATATATACATATATATATATATATATACATATATATATATACATATATATATATATATATATACATATATATATATACATATATATATACATATATATATATATATATATATATATACATATATATATATATATATATATATATATATATATACATATATATATATATATATACATATATATACATATATATATATATATATATATATATATATATATATATATATATATACATATACATATATATATATATATATATATACATATACATATATATATATATATACATATACATATATATATATATATATATATATACATATACATATATATATATATATATATATATACATATATATATATATATATAAATATATATATATATACATATATATATATATATATAAATATATATATATATATACATATATATATATATACATATATATATACATATATATATATATATACATATATATATATATATACATATATATATATATATACATATATATATATATATACATATATATATATATATATATATATATATATATATATATATATATATATATATATACATATAATGTGTGGGCGTTTGTGTGTTTAATTTTTGTCTTTTTCTTATTTAATTGTTTAGAAAATTTGGATACTGATTGTCCTCATGATTGTTACCATCATGGTGAATGCAGAAGTAAAAGGTGTATTTGCTACCCGGGGTATTCCGGAAAATATTGTGGACAAAGTAAGTAACACTTCTTCTTCTTCTTCTTCTTCTTCTTCTTCTTCTTCTTCTTTTCTTTTTAAATCGCATAAATACTTTCGATTCTATTTTTGTCTTAAATTTATAAAATAATGAGAAGCTAAGAACCAAATATGCCAAATCAGCAAGCACTCTGATAAGAGAAAGAGGTTGCTGATTACCTGACGAATGCAGCGATTGAGAAACTGGTTACATATACTCAGTACGTGCATGAATATTAATGAAGCTTGAAATATGATTTTTTTTAAATAATTATGTTTTCAAGAATCAGGTTCTTACAGGAGGAGAACCTGGGATATTTGCCAACATCTATAGTAAAATTAGTGGAATGGAACCTACAGGGTTTGAACTTAGCTCAACCTAATTGTCAATCGGCGTCCGTATTCATTTCACCGCCACCATCACCTCCCTTTGATCGACTCGGTTCTTTTGTTGCATTGGTTTTGCCAGAATCGGGTACTTACAGGAGTGAGACCATATAAAGTATACCAACATTCATAAGTGGTTGAGCTTATGGCCATCACACGTCTTTTTGGCTCGTGTTTTTGGCTTGCTTCAAAGTGTTCGGTAGAAGTCGCAGTTAATAGTAAGGTAATACTTGATAGAGATCGCGACGTGAATGCTTCTACCTTGATCCCTGAACACCTTAGATTTGTGATATTCCTCTGTGGAGTATGTTTGTCCTGTTTTAGAGAGATCAACGCATGCCAAAAACCAAGACTCAGCATTGAACAACACCTGCCGCTTGATCACTGGCTGCCTTAAAGCCCATAACCTGAACAACCTGCATCTTCTCACTGGCATTGCCCCTTCAGATGTGAGACAGGAAGTTGCCAGCCGATTAGAGATCACAAAGGCTATCAGTGATGAACAGCATCTCCTTCATGGATGTGAATCAACGGTCGAATGACTGAAGTTAAGGAAAAGCTTCTTCAGTCTATGTCGAACCCCTAACAACATCTCAGGAAGGTACCAGACTACAGCTGTTGACCAGACGGCTAGAAGATGCCCCCTCCTCTCATACTGACATGGGAATCTCTGGTTCTGAGGAACTCCCTCCCGGTTCAGAGGCACCCTGGCTCCAGTGGAAAAACACTCAACCGCCTGAGAACGAGAATGGGGCGATCAAACGTTTCTCTGAGTAGATGGGGCTACAAAACCGATCCAACCATCTGTGAATGTGGAGAGGAGGACTATACGATGCGACACTGCCTTGTCTGTCCCCTACTGCTGACACACTACTGTCGAATCAAGAGGCGATGAAGTCACTTGCTGAACATGAGGAATACAAATACCTGAGCATTTTGGAATTGGATATTTTTAAATCAACAGAGATGAAAGAGATGATTAAAAGGGAGTATCTGAGAAGAACACCAAAGCTCTTTGAAACCAAATTATATAGGAGAAACTATAGAATAGCAATAGATACTTGAACAGTATCTCATGTACGATACTCTGGACCATTCATAAACTGGACAAAATGATAACTTAGTACTTGGGTCAAAGAATCAGGAAAGTAACACCCATTCACAACACACTGCACCAAAAAGATGATACTGTTTGACAATTTTAAAGGAAAGACGGAGGAAAAGTACTAGTAAGTATTGAAGATTGCATGGACGATTTGCAAAAGAACTAGAAAAATATATAATACAAAATACAGAGAGTGTGATTACTATCGGTGCAGTTTCAAAGATCTTGCAGAGTACAGCACTAATGTAAAGGACTGCGTAAAAAAGTGGGAAACTGTCGTATGACCACATGACACTCTACAGACACGCAACGAAGAAATGAGAGTGGTGCTATGGACCTGATAGGATTCGAACTTGGCACACCAATGCCGTCAGTCTATGCCGGTATCCACTTCACAACCTGGTGATACCAGATCAGGCTGCCCTGTGGCTCCCTGAGACGAAATTCACCTACATTGACTTTTTTTTTTTGTTTTTTTTTTTGTAAAACTTAATTATGTTCTACAAAACCAAAAACAAAAACAACAGCCCCTCTCCCTTTCTCCCTCCCCCTTTTTTTTTTTTTTTTTCCTACCCTACTCCCAGTCCTGGATATGACCTTAAACTACATCCGATGGTGAGATCCGGCTTACGGACTTTGGGGAATGTGGAGCCTCCTCTTAATTACCATTGCTCCCAGGTCCACCCTGACCCGGAGTGGTAGTACCTGTTAGGGTCCCAACTATGGGTTAAATAGAAACAGATATTAAAAGGGGAAAGAAACAAAAAAGAGAAGAAAACAAGACCAGATTCGGCATTAAATAACCCAAAAAGGGTTGATATGCCGTAAAACAAAACTACCAAACCAAACCAAACCACTTCACAACGGTCACATCCCGATGTTTTAAATAAAAGAGAAACATCGCAGACGTAGGGGTAGACAAATAGTTTTGAAATCTGTCGGATTTTCTGTCATTCATCTATAGTTCCATTTCATTAAAAATCTATCAATTCTAGAAGAAAAAGGAAGTCTCTCTTTCGATATGGAACCGGAACTTCTGTCGGAGTAATCCCAGAAGGGCTAATAAGAACATTTTAAGATTGGACTAATTCAATCTGTATATCTGTTCTGGTGTTTACCAATTCTATAAAAAGGAGAAGGTACCATTTCCTCAAGGAATATACAACAGAAGAATTTTACAGACTGTACTTGTCAAAATGTCTGCGACGATTGGGCCCATAATCTGCGCAGATAATTCTTGTCAATAATTCTTCGCATTTCTTTTTTTGCGTTTTGATTGCGAAATAAAAAAAATGTCAGCAACTTTAATACAATATTTAGAACTCATCCTGTTAAGAAATAAAAGTATGCCTAAATGTTTATGTTAGGTTAAGTAAACGATTGACAGTAGAAAACCTGCAAATTTGTCACCTGCTGGAGAGAGAGAGTGAGAAAGAGAGAGAGAGTGAGAGAGAGAGAGAAAAAAAATCACGCTTTTATCAGAATGAAGAATTCTTCGATCTGAGCCACAAACCTGAAAACAAGCTGCGGACGATATTTGTTCGTAAGATTACTCTCTCGGAAAAAATATTATTTTCTTCTGTAATATTATTAATATTTCGGCAGCAAGTCATTTATTATACATGCGTCGTTGAAGACCACAGAGTTTTCTTTCTTCGCTATCCTTCTGGTTAATTTCTCGACGTGGCGAGCGATTCGTTGGTTTTCCGGTGTTAATTGGTGGAGTATAGCACCTAACGTTGTATTGCGGGCCATTCCTCGAGCGCTTTCGGTATTACTAATAATAAGACACAGCCCCCTGAAGACGATCGCGAGACCGACTATACTTAAAACTGTATAGTTTGGATGTGATCTTGTCTAAACAGATATTTGTTGAACGGTTCCTTTCCTTAAAAGAAAAGTAAGAAACAATTTAGAAAGATTCTAAACACTTCCTTCTGAGAATATTCATAGAATTAATGGTGTTAACTCACACACACAAACACGCACACTTGAAAAACATAAAATAAATTTTTTTTTTTAGTTTCCCTTTACCCGAAATAGATTCTTTTCCTTGAAACTTTAACCAGTAATTGAAATCCTCAACGCCATCGCCGCCCTCTTTCCTTTCAGATGAAGCAGATGTTTCTTTGCATGCCATTCGTTTCTCTTCTTTCACGGCTTGCGTCATGTTTGCCGTTATATCCTAATTAACTTACTAATTTTGCTCTTTCTGCTTCCGCGCCTTCTTTCTCTACTTCCGGTACCCGCTTTCCTGATCTGTGGCCATTCTTCTTGACTTCGGTACTTGAGATTTGAGACTTCGTACTTCTCTTGCTCTTAATGAAACTAAGTCGAAAATAATACATCGTCCAATTTATGGATGTTTATTTATGTAATAAACAGGTGACATCCCTCAAAATACCACCCATCTATTATATAAAGGGCAGTTGTCACTGGCGTAGCTAGGGGGGGGCGAGGGGGCGGGCCGCCCCGGGCGGCACACCTGAGGGGGCGGCATTTTGAGAGGGTAAAAATAGAAAGTAGAGAAAAAAATTTAAAAAAACAAAAGTTAACAAAAAATATGAAATTTTATACTATAATTTTATATAATAATAAATTTAAATGAGAACATTTGAAAACCTGAAAATGTTATGAAATGATAAAATCATTTTTATTTACTTTTTTGTCGTTGTTGTTAAAGTCCGAATTTTCGCCAAATAACATGGATGTATCAAGGAGAGAATAGTCCGATGTAGTTTTCTTTTCTTTGTCTTCATAATGTTATTATTAAGAGGGCGAGCCCTCCGAAGAGAAAAAACGTCTTGTATCGGTGCTTTTTTAAATCCGTGTGTGTAATCGCTCGGTTTTCAGAAATTTGTTGTTGTTAATAACGTTTCAACTCTTTTAAAAATAGTTTTAATATATTTTAAACAAATGTATTTATGAATGGCAAATAAGGCTATAAATTTATTTTTTGTGAGAGAACTGTCGCAAGGCATCAAGTCGGTTGAAAATTTACAAACAGATTTTTCGCGCCTTTTTTTCGGCAAAGTTATCAATGACTATCAAAATTCACTTCCTCGACAAGTTCCCTCTCTATTGAGAGGATTGCCAAGTCTGTAAGTCTTGTCTGGCTCATTGCTGATCTAAGGTAGTTTTTTATGAGCTTCAGTTTTGAGAAAGAGCGCTCACAGCTAGCAACGCTAATAGCTCTGGTGAGGAAAATTCTCAGCAAGATCACAATATTAGGGACGGAATCCCCAAGTTGGTATCTTTGTATAAAGTTCAAAAGTTCAAGAGGTCCATCGATTTTGTCTTTTTCTGAAGCTTTTACAACATACTGTAACCTCTTCTTTTCAGCAAAGAATTTCTCTTTTTCTATATCTTCGTCAAATCCACCAAGCTGACAATCATAATTATCATCAAGCAGATTTGACGGTATAAGAAAAGCGTATTTATTTGCAAGATTGTGAACTTGTTGAAATCTGCAAGATATTTCTTCAGTCAATCTGTCTATGACAGACAGCATTTCCCGTCTCAACTCAGTATCAAAACTCAGCGCTGCATCAGTCAATCCTTCACCATCCATTCGTTTCTTTTTGCGAATACGACGCTCCATGCTTATCCCCATTTCAGAGCAGAGTGTTTTTGACTCGTCTATTGCAGTGTCCACTATCTTTTCTCTATTCTGAAGAAGGAAATCTTTCAACGCCGTCAGCCTGACAGAACTTTGTTGCAGATCCAGCCCTTTTTTTTGAAGATATTTCTGGGCATCATTGATTTCTGGGAGAATAGTTTTCCAAAGGTTCAGAAATAAAAGAAACGGAAACGATAGTACCAAGTTGAGAATTAAAGATGCATCTGATCTTGTGGTTGCATTTTCTCCTTCTTTTCATACTTAAAGGGGAACTTTCATATAAATTTTTATCGAATAGGTGCGAAAAGAAAGTTGGATATTTGGGTGTATATACACCGACATCAAAGAGGAAATAACATTAGATACGAAAGTTTGAATTCATTAATTTTATTACTGTCCAAACGTTTGTTTTTGTAGCATACTTTTTATAACTCCTTGTAAACTTTACAATTGCTAGCTGGGGGATCGGACAAAATCACCCCGGGCAACCCCCACCATCTACTTAAAACAAAAGGAAAACAGATAAAATCTCAAATGAATAAAAAATATTAAAAATCAGTTTTCATATTTTAATTTTAATTTAATTGAATTTAGGAAAATTAGATACCGTAGAACTAATTTTCGCAAGGTATGAAAATTAAGAATAATGTTAACTTAATAATAATGGACCAGTTTTCCTACCTAGCAAAAAATTTTCCATGGATGAATTATCCATGGGCGAATTATCCATGGACGAATTTTCCGGGCACCCAAATGCCGGGGGGGGGGGGGCGGCAAATTTTACTACCGCCCCGGGCGGCAAAAAGTCTAGCTACGCCACTGGCAGTTGTCCGAGTGTGTGTGTGTATGTGTGTGTATCGACAGCTAAAAGTTTTAAAAAAACAAACTATAAAACAAAATATCTAAAATTTATGAAAAAATTCTTCATTCTTTCGGGATCAAATGACCCAGATTTCGTTGAGGGGGGGGGGGCTTGTTTTTCATTTATTATATTCAGCCATTTTATTTACTAAAGGGAGGTAATTCTGATTTTTTATCCGGGAGTTAATTCCATTATGTCGACTAATTCCTCAAGGAATAGGAAATACAGGAGAGTTGTCTGTGTGTATGTATGTTCATGGTTAGTGGAATGGGCTGGGCAAAGGAAAATGAGGTGGAGAGCGAGGGGAAAGAGAAAACAATAGAGAAACGAATAGAGAGAGGTAGAAGTTTTAATAGAAATATGTTACACTTTTACGCCGGGCAACATCGGCTAGCCCTGCTAGTGGTTTTGTAAAATTCACAATCCTTCCTGTAATCCAACCATATTTGCTACAAATAATAGATATGAACGACAACACAGAATGGAGGATATTCGTCTTTAAGCAGATATGAGTGTGTTACGTATATGTGGCCTATGTAATATCTGGCAAAATTTACCTCCTCCACTATAAATAGAACATAGCTGTCAACAAAGAATGGAGGATATTCTCTGTTAAGCAGATCTGAATGCATTAGGCATGTGTGGTCTATGCCAACTCTGACAAGATTGACCTTTTCCACTGTAAATAGAGCATGACAACAAACATAGACTGATAAGGCACAACAGCAAACACAAAACATTAACTATTGGAGCACCCTACCTTGACTTGAGTCATCCATCAACTGATGGTGAGACATTTACCAAGTTTGTGCACCATCATGCTCGCTCATTCATCAAGGTCGGAAGCTCCAATCCCAAGAGGGCAGTGTTCTTTTCCAGAAGTGTCTTAATCGTGATATGACTCCTTCCAGCTTGTCGCTTGACCTCTGGGGACCACAGGAGCACGTTACCAAAAGGTCATCATGTCAAGATACATGACCAGCTCGTGCCAAAAGTCGGTGCTTAACAACTTCAGATATGCAATGAAGGCTGCTATACAGTATTTTTTTTTGTTACATGGTCCAGCCACGATATTCTGTAGAGGACACAAGTAGAGTAGAAAGTGACTAACTTTGGTTTACTTTCGGCAGCCTCGTAACTCTCGCTTCCCTTATTTTGTCAGTTAGTCCTCACATTCCATTGGCGATGTTTCTGACAAAGGGGGAACAATTGCTGTTTTCTGGGTTGGAATCTATCCATCTAACACTTATCGTTGGCTAGTTTTTTGACCGTGAAGTAATATTGCTTTTGTTTTTGTGATGTTGCTGTTGCTAGTCTCAGTCTTTTCTATAAATACTATTATGGCATGTGTTCTTCAGAATTATGTGATCTATTCTCCGCTTCTTTTGTTCCAGCTCGTTTGATTTGTTAGTCTAGTGGTTTTCATTAATTCGCTGTTTTGATGCCTCATTGTAATACAGCTTCCTATTCCAGTAGTTTCTTTCCAAGAACTGCTGGCTTGTGGAACTCTCTTCTTGCTGACTGTTTTCCTCCTATCTATAGCATTGGTTTTTTTTTTTCAAGACTGATGCCAATAGACATCTCCTGTCTTTGGGATAATTTAATTTCGTTTTTGTTATCTACTTACATCAAGTGGCTTCATGCCTTGTCTGGAGCGATTTATATTTTGAAAAGAAAGTTGTTTCATTTATCTGGAGTACCTAGATAAGTGATACCATTAAAAAAAAAGATGCTTGTAAAAAATTCAGGAAATAGCTGTTATACACATTTTCAGTTTTGACGGATTAAATAAAATGTATCAGTAATACTAACAGATAATTTGCGAATCGTAATGCAGTCGGGTTTTCACGCTAATCTCAGAGCACAAAAACCGCAAAATCATGACATCTGCTTGGCTTTTAAATAAAACCAGTCTTGCATTAAGGTTGAACTTTTACTGTTTTGTTTCCTTCCGGTATCTTCTGGCAAAAGAAACATTCTAACCGCCCCACCCCCACCCCACCCCCACCCCCGTTAAACAGAAAGAAGAAAGAAAGAACAACCGGATGCATTCATGACAGTCTTCAGTTCAAAACTTTCTTAATGCAACGCCGATAGTTTCAAGACTTCATTTTATGCCAAAATGATTTCAATTGTCGGCCGGAAATTTTTTTGGTTATCCTTTTTCCTTTCATCTTACGTCTGTCTTTTTCTCGTTTGCGTTAAAAGCCATTTTGTTTTTAGATTCATTTTAATCAAGGGATTAAACATAATGTCAGTGACATAATCTTTTCATTGAATTATTATTTTTGTGTGTGTGGGGTTGACGTTTTTCGGTTTGAATCTTCAACTGATTCTGCGTCTAATGTTTTAGTGTTCGTTTGTTGTAAATGCAGTTTCTTTTTTTTTTTTTGCGATTCTGCAGTTATTTGCGAAAGGTCTATTTGAATTATCAGTTTTCTTCTATGATTCGTTCATTTTTGTTTCTTTCATTTTTCGTTAACTTTTATTCATTTTTTTCTTTTTTCTCTTTTTATAAACATTTGTATTCATCTTCATTGTTAATGCTTTTCTGCCCTTCGTTTATTCTTATATATATATATATATATATATATATATTTGTTGGTGGTTTTATTATTCCATTAATTGCGACAAAATATATGCTGTTTCATTTCAACAGCATATATTTTGTCGCAATTAATGGAATAATAAAATCACCAACAAAAAATATATTTTGCTCTGAATTTTCATTGAGCACTCTCATAA